>CM024247.1:42982744-43582744 GCA_013421045.1 Propylea japonica
GAAATTGATCCTAAGAATCTAGAATTACGAAAAAAAAGTAATTATTTATTCAATTGCATCAGATGAAAAGGGTTCAAAATATGATAACACTATAATTTTAGTCATCTTGATATAATATCCGAGGTTATGTAGACAAGCTGCCTTTTGAGGTTTATTTTAAGATACTACCAGTAGGATTTTGGTTTATGCTCTCTTGAAGTTGTTAGAACATACAAAATATACAGTCTAAAAAAAGAAATTCAATACTTCAATACATCTCCGAGGTGCATTGAAGTCTATAGTCCGTTCACGAAAGTTTGAGCGCATAGTAGGCGTTTGTTTATTTATCTGATCTTGCCAGTATTTACTGCCATAACGTAAAATAAAGTCAACGTTGCCGAATGTACCCGGCCTCGTCCGACGAGCTTGCGAGTTACCAGAGAACTCTCTGCTATATTGACAACATTGCGTATCAATCTGACAAAAAATAAACAACATAACCTAAAATTTTAATATACACAGTGGAATATGCCAAATTGTCATGGCCAACCGACGGCTCAACCTTTCGTGAACGGAGTATACAGTGGAACTTCCCTATAACGAAATCGCTAAATCCGCAAAAAAATTTTCATACAGAAATTTCTTTATACGTAAGTTTTTTTTCTTCAATGTCAAGTATCGAAACAAGCAATTGCATTTTTTATTGTGAATTCATATACATACTCAAAAAGTCGGTGAGTGCATTCATAAAGCTTATAGGCATTGAATACTTCAAAAATAGAGGGCATTAGCAATTGGGAATCGGACAATATCTTTAGGATGTTTTTTAACCCGAATAAATAAATATCACAACGTATACAATACTATGTACATAGCTATTCACGATTATTGGGCAAATAATTCGTAATTTTTGTCTGGTTGGTACAATGAAAAAACATGTTATTCTCATGAAAAAACTTCGCATTTTCTCAAAGATTCAAATATTTTTCGAGAACCCCTTCAATGGACGGGAAAGCGAGACGACACGTTTTATAGGCTTGAATACCTCTTCACGATTTGGTTTTTTTCGGCCGGTTGCCCCTCCAATCAACGCTGTCGGTATATCATCACATCGTAGTGATCTCGAACACCGCATTCGACACTGTTTAACATGTTCCTTTTCAATTGAAAGTTATTTTGTACAATATTTACCTTACCTCGACATCAACGAAATAATTTAAAGTAACCGTCATTATCAATATTTCCATCTGAATCCAACGTTTCGGAAGGATCTATCCGCCAGCCGTAATGGTTTAGTTTTGGTCGGGATTTATTACCTACGTCCGGCATAATTATTGAAAAAACCCACCCTTATAACTTTTTTACCAATACTCATTCAAAGAGTGATGTTCTTGTTCTTGGAAAATTTCGTTATAGAGAGAATTTACTTCGTTTTGGAGGTGTTTTCAACATGGAATTTGGATTCAAAGTTCAATGTTTTGAACAGAATTCGTTATACAGACGTTCGCTATAGGAAGTTATCTTATTTTGGGAAAAAGTTATCTACCTGAAAATGAGTAGATTTGAAACCACATTAACAAGTTCATAACGATTGAAATAATTAGTTCATATAATCTAGATGACTACCGTTGAATGAAATAACCATTTCCCATAAACTAATCACCATCTAATGCACATATATCATGTCAAATCGCGATAAATTTCCATAAACGACCTGCTAAATCGTAACATATCACTTATTCAAATTTCTGAATGCGAAATCTCGACTTAATTCGATTCGCATAATTGAATTAATCATATTAACAAGTCATGCAACATAATTGAAAGCACGTGGTCCTTTTTTTAAATTGATCATATGACTGTATAAAACGAGACTCCTTCCAATTAAAATCGAGTTGACTTTTGCACCAGGTCTATTTTTGTTGTGAGGGAACTATTTTTGTTTATTGACGTGAATTCTTGATGACAAATTTCTTGGAATATTATTTGAGCTTTTTCATATAGCCATACACTCAGATAGTCAAGCTGTTTTTTTAAAGCACTGAGCTCCTAGGTCATCGACTCAAAATTGATCTGGGAGTGCCGGAACAAACTCAATGAGGTAGGCAAGAGAAATAAGGGTTTTTTAATCTGAGTTCTCGGCCATTCGGGAATTAAAAGAAACGAAAGAGGCCAATGCACTTGCCAAAGAGGGAGCACGAATGTCACTCAGTGTCTCAGAACCCTTCTGTGGTATAGGTGAATGTACCTATAAGAAGGAGTTTCTGGAGAAGGAGAAAGCCGAGAGGGAAAAACTCTGGCGGATCTTCCAGGGATGGATCGTTCCACTAAGTTCCTTCCGGAACTTTGAAACAGATCCAAAAGATATCTGTATCTTGGTAAGAAACAATTACACACCTGCTCACTGGCTTTCTTACAGGACACTGTCGCCTCAGGAAGCACCTGTTGAGGATGGGATTATCGGACACTGACGAGTGTAGGTTCTGTGGGGTGGAGGAAGAACCCCCATTTACCTAGTCACGAAATGCTTTGGCATTGCGAGCCTACGGAGAGAATGCCTTGGGCGAGAAACTTGTAAAGTGAGGAACTAGCCTCGTTGATGCCTTCACAGGTATTGGATTTCATCAGATCTCTGAAACTTGAGGCGAGCTGTGAAGGGTGTGGTTAGAATAGCTCTGAAAAGGGTCCAATAGACCTTGAGGTCGCAGTGAACTGTAACCGCTTTTTGAACTAAACTAAACTAAAAATTACTGATCAATCTTTATTTGAGATTGTCAAGGTATTTTGAAGTTATGCATTAATATAAACCATATACAAGTTTACCTATGCTAGTACGAAATTATTGAAAATTTGATTTTTCAGGGCAAGACCACTGCTCTGTCGATTTAAAATATTTTCCTGTTTAGCTTGTTTCTTCTAACAATCCCCTGGAGAGGGTTGCAACTCCTTCAGGAATTTGAATAGGGAAAATGTGCAGTTTGGCATTGAATGCATGGTTTCAAATTTGTATGAACTTGCAGTTTGTATTCTATAAAGTGAATATTCGCAAAGATACAGGGTGTTTTCATGGAATTATGGTACTTCATATAACACAACTGCATCATTTGTGCTGCAAAATACCCCCCCTTTCTCTATACGAATTCCTGGTGGGTTTGCAACCCTCTTCAGGGAGTTGCTAGAAGAAACAAGCTTAGTATCCCAGATCATTCCTTCTTGTCATCAAAAATCGACCTGTCTGAGTGTTTTCACAAATTCCGATTCGTTATTGAGTTACTGAGGGTGGATACTTTCAAATGAGACACCCTGTATAATAGTACACCTAAAATATACACTCTTTGAGAAGATAAATTGAAGAAATTTTAAATATCTGTTTAATTCTATGAAAAATGTTTGAAAAGGCCAGAGCGATTGGACACAACCAACGTTCAGGAAAGGTTGAGCGCATAGTAGGCGTTTGTTTATTTATCTGAAGTTGGCAGTATTTGTTGTCATAAAGTAAAATTAAGTCAACGTTGCCGAATGTACCCGCCTCGTCCGACGAGCTCGCGAGTTACCAGAGAACTCTATGCAATATTGACAACACTGCGTATCAATCTAACAACAAAATAAAGAACATAACCTAAAATTTTAATATACACTGTGGAATATGACAATTTCCATGGCCAACCGACGGCTCAACCTTTCGTGAATGGAGTATAAAACAAGTCAAGCCAAACTAGCACAAACGATAACTAATATAATGCCATATGTTGACGGGTTATCTGAAAAGATTAGAAGAATGGGAATAAGTACATGGTGAAACAACATTGAAGACTCAAGATACTATCACGATATATCAAAGCTTGTTCAACATGCTTTGAAGGAAGAAGGAAGACCATAAGAATTTATGGGGTGACGCTTCCACAATATCAGAAGAAGAAAAGACTGAAACGTAAAGATTCAAGGAAGAAGCTTTCATGTCAATTACCGAAAGCATCAAAACAATCTGGGCTCCAATAATAAGATCCAGCATAAAAAATGAATTGTTTGACAACTGATTCAATCAAAAGTAGATCAAAGTCATCGACGAGTCATTTGCAAGAGTGATAAAAGTTGCTTTTCTGAAAGTTGCAAGTCTTGAGTGTTTTCTTGATAACAGCTGCCGAAACGTTGCATACAAGAATCAAAAATGATGGAAACAACCCAAATAATAACAATTTAATGATAGTGCATTCGTCTATTTTATCTAGTTGAAACATTGCAGTTCTGCCAACGTAAAACAACTCGACTTTCTCCAGTTCAGTGACGCCTGAAACAAGTTTTTCCAGAAACTCCGTGATTCATACTTTCAGCAGCACCCGTAGCAAGTCACATGATTCCGACCATGTGCTTTAAATTGATTTTAATTGGCTCTACTTACGGAAATTTCTCTGGTCACTTCGTACGGTGATTGTCTCGCTCACTCGGCCTACACCATCAATTAAATGGCGGCAAGTTGATTTTTTGACATAGATTTATTGCGGAGGATTCTATGATCTCCGATATCGATCACGAGGTTTCATTTAGTTGTTAGTGATTTTTTATTATCCGGTTGCGAGGTTTTATGCGTTGGTACAGTTGTTTTGACTTCAATTGCCAATGTATCAGGTTGTTCAATGGGTCTTGTGTTGCTACTAGCCTGATTTTTTCTTGTTATGTTGGTACACTTTTCATATGAACCGTATGTGGAGTTTCATTTCCAACTATGCCGAATAATATGGTAAAAAGAATTGAAAAACAATTATTATAAATATAAATCCAATATCTGTGACAACGAGGTTAGTTCCTCATTCTTACAAGTTTCTCGCCCAAGGCATTCTCTTCTTAGCTCGCAATGCCAAAGCATTCCGTGACTAGGTGAATGGGGGTTTCTTCTTCCTCCCCACAGAACCTACACTCGTCAGAGTTCGACAATCCCATCCTCAACAGGTGTCTCTGAGACTACAGTGTCCTGTAAGGAAGCCAGTGAGGAGGTGTAATTGTTTCTTACTAAGATCCAGATATCTTTTGGATCCTGCTGTTTCAAAGTTCCGTAGGAACTTGGTATAATGATCCACCCCTGAGAGATTTTGCCAGAGTTTTCTCTCTTTCCCCGGCTTTCTCCTTCTCCAGAAACTCCTTTTTATATGTAAGTACATTTACCTATACCATAGAAGGGTTCTGGGCCAATGAGTGAGGTTCTTGCGCCCTCTTTGGCAAGTGTATTGGCCTCTTCGTTCCCTTTGATTCCCGAATGGCCGGGAACCCAGATTAAAAAGACCTATTTTTTCTTGCCTACCTCATTGAGTTTGTTCCGGCACTCCCTGATCATCGTAACGTCGATGATGTAGGTGCTCAGCTTGACTATCTGAGTGTATGGCTATATCGCACTTTTGATAGTTTTTTTCCAGACTTATATCTAGACATATTTCAATAGCTAAGATTTCCGCTTGAAAGACGCTCATACAGAGCCTAGCGACAGTCAAACTTGGTATTTGGCCCTTATATCCCAGCGCCAGCTCCTGTAGAGGTTTTGGAACCATCTATTTACCATTTACGGTATTTTCTTTGAGGTTATAGTCGATGTATTCCCGATTCCATTCTTCTCTTTTACTCAGCAATGTCCTGAAGTTTTTCTCAGTGCTTACTTTCTTGATCATTACATCACTAATTGGGTTCGCAGATGAGATGTACTTGTTCAGAGGGAACCAGACTCTCTGATTCTTTATTTATAACATAGTAGGTTGCTTTGGAATTTTTTTAACTTATCGTTTTTTATGCAAAGTCTACAAATTTATAGTTTCAGTCACATGATTCAATTTCTTTCGGAATGACCAGCCTAAACTTTCAGTATTGCTTGTTAAAATCAAAGCTTACATCAGAAATAAATATTTATAATTAATAGTCCAACGGCCAACGCCAACTGCGCCGTTTAAATCATTTATAGATCCTGTGTAATATACGTCTTTTATTGAATTTCTGACTTGTTAGTACCTTTCGATGAAACCGGCAACATCACAGCTTTGAAAATATTTTAAATCGACAGAGCAGTGGTTCTTGCCAGAGTAACCAATTTTTCAATAATTTCCTACTAACACCTTGTATATGATTCACATTAATGCGAAAAAAATTGTGTGTTTCCACCACTCGGAGAAACTTGCACGAAGGCTCTGATTTGGGGCCACTGCTAACATCTCAAAGAGTGAAGAGGAAGTAATCAGTGCTTTCAGCATGCGATCTGTGATGATTGAACTTCTATTTTGACACTACTAGATGTCACCATCTGTAATTTGATACTCGATATCTTCTTACAAGTAGTTTTAAATGAAGAAGTTTACAATAGGATGCTGTCTCTGAGGGATATGGGACACTGACGAGGCCTTATGAGGCCAAAACCGGTCTGTCTCTTCCCTCGTTGACAACATCTTGAATAATCATCCCAGTCCGCCTGAAGGAGGTTCTGTGAGCCTATAAATTGAAAATTGTAATCATTTCGATGATTACTATTTTCAATTTATCCATGTTTCAAAATTTTGAATATACCTTGACCATCTGAAATAAAGATTGATCAGTAATACTAAATATTTTAATATTCCTTTCCTTTCCAGTTGTGGATGCAACAAACATAACCTCAACCAGCCACAACTTCAGGGACATCTCCGAGTGGTCCAGAGCCAAGCGAAAACCATATGTTCAACGAAAACCCTGTACAGGAGGCTGCCAATCCTAAGATGGCTGCCCCAATACACGACAGAGAAAGCCGTGGGCGACCTGGTCGCTGGTATAACTGTCGGACTAACTGTGATACCTCAAGCTTTAGCTTATGCTAACATTGCACACTTACCGTTGCAATATGGACTTTATTCATCCTTTATGGGATGCTTTATTTATATTATCCTAGGTGGTTCGAAGGATGTTCCTTTCGGGCCGACCGCTATAGTTTCTATATAACGTACGAGGCCGTGGGCGACAAAGGACCTGAACATGCCACCCTGCTGTGTTTGGTTAGTGGTGTTATACAGCTGCTGATGGGCCTGTTTGGTTTCGGTGAGTAGATGTTAGTTTTGTTGGAAAATATTGTTTCATTATGGTGTGGGTGAGGGTTCTAATCCTGTGCCGTTCAAGAAATTTTTCGGTTTTCTTTACGCTGCGTACACAAGGGCCACTAAACCACTAAAATGTCGACACTTGTGTTCATATTGTCTTGGATGAATTATTATACACTCAACGGCAAAATAATCGATGCACTCAAAAAATCGATGAAGTTGTTTCATTCATAAATATGTTATTTCAAATGAATTTTTTTTTCAATTGTGGTATGTTTACCTTAATCAATCACCAGTTTTTAATCTCAAGAATACTCAGCGTATGTCATTTTATACAGGGTTAAACAAATCTGTTTTTTTACCCTGACTTTAGAACCACCTCTGGTGTGTTCCAGTTGTTCGACCATGTGATTTTTTATCCCAAAATCAAGACACAACAACATCTTCTCATGACGATGTAATTCTTCATTTAAACAATAGCTCAATTTTTGTTGAAGATACAGGGTTTTTAGTAAAACATTAAATTTTACTCGGGCTAGAACAAATTCACATAAAATTCGGAACTAATGAAAACAAACTGACCACTAAGTCAAAAACATAACGTGTTTTCCGGCCAGACGCAGATAACAGGTGCAATTCGTCTCGGCATGTCCTCATTAAGGTTTTGAATCAATTAGAGCATCATTGAGCTGCTGCAAATTTTCAGGAGTTGGTACACGCGATCGAATTTTCCTCCCAAGATCATACAAACATGCCCAATTGAGTTCGAATCTGGGCTTAAAGCAGGCCTGTTGAATTCTTGGATATCAACCTTTGCTAAATACTTCATCGATTTTTTGAGTGGATCGATTATTTTGCCGGTGAGTGTATTCGCAAAAAAGGAAGCGTTACCTTTCCGTAGCAAATGCCGAAGAAAATTCACTAAAAGGGAGGAGGCAGGCAGAAGGGAACTCTGTCAAAGCCTTTCCGCCCTAAAAAACTCCGAACAATCCCGAAACAGGAGAAGATCCTGAATTCAACAAAAAAAAGGCTACACTTTCTCACAGAGCTTCTCGAGGGTCACTGCCGTCTCAGGAAACATTCGATCAGACTGAGTGTAGTCGTAAACGATGATTTAAATTCTGTGGTGGAGAGGAGGAATGTGCAGGACATCTTGTGTCAGAATGTTTGGGCATTTGTTGTCAAATCTTAAAGCCTCTTCGTCTCCGTTAAGGATGCCTTCTGGGCTTCTCCCAGGTCATTGTATCGTGAGATATCACCACACAAGATGTATGGAGCGCTGCCATACTTGTAACTTTTCATACATTTCGGAGGACACCTTTTAATCTAAAGGATCTATAAAAACGAAAACTGGTACAGTTTATGTTTGATCATAACCTCAATTATATTCTTCAATGAAAAAATACCACTGTATGAACTCGAAAAATCAAATTTATCTATTGTATCAAAAATTCATTCCATGTGTAGAATGATAAATATTTCAATATCTCTTCATCAGGTATTCAGAGAATATTGTCCTTTCATTTTTCTAATGAATGTAAATGTTGACGTTTCCAATTCAAAGTTTAAGCGCCATTAAACCTACATTGTTTATTGAGTCTAGCATTTTTCAGGAACATGCATTTAAGTAAATATTATGATACATTGCTCTGATTCCTTTGTACATTTTAAGGTTCTCGACATTCAAATCTATGATATTTGACTCGATCTAGTCTAATTTTCAGAATATTCGCGGCTCAGGCAATAGGCATTGAACCTTGAGGTATCTCTCATTCGAATGATGATTGATTAAGACCCTTTCTGTTTTATTTCAGTAAGAATATACATATTAGATTCAGGAATCAGAGGTATTGATACGATCTAATCTGATTTCCAAAATATTTTCGGCCCAGAAATTGAACCTTGAGTTATTCCTTATTCTTATTTTTTCCCCGTTAGTATAATACACTTCCAGTGTAATTGACACGAACTTATCTAATTTACAAGATATTTTTGGCCCAGAAATTGAATCTTGAGGTGTGCCTTATTCTAACTATGATAATTGGGACTGATTCCGTTCTCATTCAGATAACATTTAAAATTTCAATTCATTCTATATGTGGAATCCCGAACATATCATCCATATGCATTTTATTCATCTATATTCTTGCGTGACCATTTTGTTTTCATTTTCTACGTCTACCAAGAATGTAAATGTTAACGCTCCCTAGAAGTCACATGTTTAGATGTTTATACGCCACTATACAGGCAGTCCCAATAAAATCAAACATGTTACTTTTGTATGCATGAACATAAATGAACTTATGCATTTAAATTTCGCAATTTATTTTAATATGAGGAATATCAGTGGTGGCTACTTTAATTGTGACATCCTGTATATGCATTATCCGAAAAGGATAGCTTTTCTTGTTTACATTTCCTGGCTAGCTTATGATACTTTTTAAAATCCGGTGGCTTCAAATTCCATTGTTTCAACTGACGCTAACAGAGATAAACAATGTGAGAAGAGTTTTTTCAGCAAATGAAACAACAATGAAGAGATTACGATTGAGCACGAATTGATGGATAAAATAGTGCAATTTGTAAGTGCGTTTGAAGAATAAAATAAGTAAACATTTGGAAAATAAGTATGCAAATATTTGAAGTTTGACTTTTATCATGAAAATGATCTAGTAATATCCTGATGCGCAACATTTTAATAATTCTCATGATTATGTTTGATAGTATTAAGTTTATCCAGTTCATAATGATTTTATTATCATTTAATCGTTTCGGGATTATGAAATAAAACAAAGATTAGAATTGATATTGTTTCACTGTCAATTTTCAATTTACTTTCAAACTAAAACTCACTATTTATGTTGTGATCATCTTATGAACAAGAAAAAACTACGTTGTGAAAATAGAAAGATGAGACGAAAGAAAAGAATTAAATATATCATGACATGAAATCGAGACAAATACAGTATTCGTTTTGCGGAGTTTCGTGCTCCTGAGCTGTTCCAGTCCTTGTGCGCAGCCAATGGCAAGCCGTATTTCGAGCTTTTGAGTTACTCAGGAGCACGAAATATCTCAAAACGAATAGGCCAATATAGGCTGTATCGTTCAAAAGTGTTTACCCACAATAGCTCAATAACGAATCAGATGGGGCAACCCCCTGGAGTGGGTTGTAACTTGTAACCCCATCAGCATCAAGAACGCGTTGAAATTATTAAAATTCACTATAAAAATGGTGAAAATTTGGCAGAGACGGTTCGTAAACCTCGAACATTTTTGGTCGTCGTGAAGCACCTTATCAGATCGCAATAAAGAAATTGGTGGAAAAATTCGAGCTGTTGGGACAAGTAAGTGATTTGAGGAATGAAACCCGTGCACGTCGCTCAAGAACAGCCGAGAGTATTGCTGTTGTAGCCGAAAGTGTTGAAGAAAACCCAGTTTTGTCCATCCCTCGTCGTTCTTTGGAATTAGGCATTCCACAAACGTCATTACACCGTATATTGATACAAGATTTGGGTCTTAAGACTAAAGTTCAGCTAACACAAGAACTCAAGTTTATAAAGTACATATTCACAAAGCTACAGGATGTTTTTTATGGTATAAGCTAAAGAAACATTCACTTTATAGAACACAAACTGCTGGTTTATACAAATTTGAATCCAAGAATCATTTGTGCTACAAAACTACCCACTTTCCTCGTTCAAATTCTGATGTGGTTTTAACCCTTTTCAGGGAGTCTGACCTGTTTGAGTTTCTGATTCGTTGTTGAGTTATTCAGGATGGACAATTTTTAATGAGACACCCTGTAGTTAGATAAGCCTAATTGCTAGTGTAGCCAGACCATGTTGCGTTAATCGAATCGAATCTGAGAAATTTATGCCTTTAAAATTATGTAGAGTGGAAAAACATCTTCCTCTTGAGAGTACCAGAGTATATTTCAAAGGCGACGTAATATAAATAACTTTATTTAGCCTGTCTGTGAATCACAGCCGCTATTTCCGTATCCTTTTCATTTTTCTTCAATATCGATTTGTTTTCACGCAGCTGATTGTTTTATCCAACTTCGATAGATTCTGCATTATATTTAGAAACACTTGACACAATCGAAAATTACTTTCAGGCTTCATAATAGACTTCGTCTCAGGACCAGTAGCTTCCGGCTTCACCTCTGCCGTCGCTCTTATCATCTGTACATCTCAGTCAAAGATCTCCTTGGAATATCAGCACCAGGCAGCATTTTCATACACACTTGGTCCCAACATTTTCAAAAACATCCATCAAACTAAAGTTTGGGACGCAGTTCTCGGCATTCTTTGCATATTGAGCCTCTTGACACTCAGGGTAAGTACACGATCAACCCTTCCCAGAATTCCACCAACCCGCCCAAAAATAGAATCTTGAGGAATTCCTTCTTTAACGATGATGAATTGAGGCAGTTTTTCGTTTTATTCCAGTTAGGATCTCAAATCCAATTCACCAACTCATGAACGGAAGAAAAAGGACTTCTCTTCAGATCTGGAGGAATAGATTGCTTTGGTTCATAGGAACCTCGCGTAATGCTATCTTGGTGGTAGTCAGCGGTTCCATTGGGTACTATTACTATAACACTGGCCATGTACCGTTTTCGTTGATTGGCCACGTACCCCAGGGTCTACCGACTATGCAAATACCAAAATTTGAGTATAATCAAATTGTGGGTAATAATACAGTAGTCGTAAGCTTGAAAGAGATGATATCAGACCTTGGAAGTGGACTCATCGTGGTACCACTTTTGGGCTTACTCGAGAATATTGCAATCTGTAAAGCGTTTGGTAAGTAGATGATTAATCTAACTCATATAGAAAATTGTGTTTTTAAAAATTCAGAATAATATTAATCGATTAAAATCAAGTGATATCAAACTCGTACTTCAGAGCTTGGAGTTAGTATTCTCTAAGATGGCGTTGTATCTGTTATAATAACAGAATCAATACACCAGGGGCCTATTGCACCAATACTTTGCAACTTTTCACTTTTAAATGAATTGCGTTGCACGAAACGCATTCATAATTGGAAAGTACAATGTGAAAGTTAAGTGCAAAGTGAAAAGCACTCCGCGGAAACTACATTTTGGAAAAAATGTTGTGTAACATAATTAATTTTCATTTTTGAAATTTGTCAGAATGCGAAGTGCAAAGTGAAAAGTTGCAAAGTATTTTGGTGCAATAGGCCCCAGATTAAGTAATAAGAGGTGTTATTTTGACATTTTTCAATATGAATGAGATGTTTATTTCATTATAAAGAAGAAGCTATGCCGTTAGCATTGGAAAATAACATCAGGCAAATGACCATCACGACCGCGCTCACAGGACCATATCCTTTTAAAAATTTTCCATAACCAAATCGAAAAGTGGCTGCCCTATGCCCTCGCTAGCCTCACGAATGCCTTTGAGGTCTCGAATAGACGCTGGGCTATTGGCGTTTCACGTGGCCCCAAAGGAAGAAGTCGCAAGGTGTTGAATCACAAGATCTCGGTGACCGATTGTGATCACCTCTTCGAGAGATAACACGGTCCGGAAACTTTTCCCCAAAAGATCAATGGTTTCGTTACTTGTGTGGCACGTAGCGCAGTCTTGTTGAAAGTAAACGTTGTCCAGATCAATACATCCAATTTCGGCTATGAAAAATCATTAATAATCTCTCTATAGCGCAATCCATTCAATGTTACTGTTGCTCCAGCCTCATTTCCGAAAAAGTAAGGTCCAATGACTTCGCCGGACCATAAACCGCACCAAACAGTCACACGTTGAGGATAGAGAGGCTTTTCAACAATAACTCTTAGGTTTTCCGAGACGCAGATGCGACAATTTTGCTTGTTGACGAAACCACCCAGGTGAAAATGGGCCTCATCACCCAAGATGATTTTTCGATGGAATTCCGGATCATTTTCATGCATTTCAACGACCCAATCAGCAAAGACACGACGTTGTTGATGATCGTCCGGCTTGAGTTCTTGTGTTAAGTGAACTTTATAAGCCTTAAGACCCAAATCTAAAAATCTTTATGCAAAATACGGTGAAATGACGTTTGTGGAATGCCTAATTCCAAAGAACGACGAGGAATGAAAAAACTTGGATTTTCTTCAACACTTTCGGCTACATCAGCAATATTCTCGGCTGTTCTTGAGCGATGTGCACGGGCTTTATTCTTTACGTCACTAACTTGTCCCAACAGCTCGAAGTTTTCCACCAATTTCTTTATTGCGGTGCGACAAGGTACTTCACACGACGACCAAAAATTTTCGAGTTTTACGAACCGTCTCTGCCAACTTTTCACCATGTTTTTAGTGAATTTTGATAATTTCAATGCATTCCTGAAGCGTGTATCCTTCCATTTTTATTCATGGCGTAGTTTCTACTTGTCAAATGTCAAAAAAGACAGCTTCAAACGTGAATCTACCGAAATAGCGGGCTATTCAAAATAACACCTCTTATTGGAAAACCCTTAATAGAAGCTCTAAGACCCAATAGGTAAAAACTTGGGGAGAGGAAGAATGAGAAAAGAAAACACTGGCGAAAACTTCAAAGTTAATACCGTCAAATGGCATACAGATGGTTCTAAAACCACGATAGGAGCTGACGCTGGAGCATACAGGCCAAGAACCAAGTGAGACTATCGTTAGGCTCCTATTCGAGTGTTTTTCTGACAGAATGCACTCACTGGCAATTGTACCTATAATAAAGAGTTTTTGGAGAAAGAAGAAATTGAAAGGGAGAAACTCTTGAGGAATCTTTTGAGAATGGATCACCCCAAAAAGTTCCATTGGAACTTTGAAAATGCAGAATCCAACAAAGTATTTGGATTTCAGTTAGAAGAAGTAACGCCTCCTCACAAGGTTTCTAACAGAACATTGCCGCCTGAGGAAGTATATGATGAGAATTGTCCTAACAGAATCTGATGACGAGCGTAGATTCTGTGGAAAAGAGAAGAAAATCCTGTAGACTTAGTTACACCTGCACCAGGAATGTCTTGGACAGGCGAATTATAGGAGAAACGTAGATATAGCCTCCTTGAATCTGGAGAAGGAGAAAGCCTAGAGGGAAAAACTCTGGCGAAATCTCCCAGGGATGGATCATTCCACTAAGCTCATTCGGAACTTTGAAACAGCAAGATCCAAAAGATATCTAGATCTTGGTAAGAAACAATTACACCTCCTCACAGTCTTACAGGACTGTCGCCTCAGGAGCACCTGTTGAGGATGAGATTATCGGACACTGACGAGTGTAGGTTCTGTGGGAAGGAGGTAGAAACCCCCATTCACCTAGTCACTGATTGCTTGGCATTGCGAGCCTAAAAAGGGAATGCCGTGGGGGAAAACTTGTAAGAGTAAGAACTAGCCTCGTTGAAGCCTTCACACTTATTGGATTACATCAGATCTCGGGAACTGGAAGGCGAGATGTAAAGGGTGTGGTCAGAACAGCTCTGAAGAGGGCACAATAGCTTGAGGTCGCAGTGAACTGTAACCCCTCATTTAAACTATAACTATACCTAGCCTTCTTGAAGTTTTTTTCTGTTCCGAAGTCATTGAACCTCAGGAACTAGGGCTGTAGCGCAGAAGCGAAAGCAGCTCTGATGGGGGCACAATAGACCATAAGGTCGTAGTGGAATGTAAACTCCTCAACAATTTACAATCAAGGTCGAAACAGCTGTTTGTGGATGCTCTAGAGTCTAGAGTACCAACCTGTTACCTGTTGATTTCTATCGATTACTGTTATTCTCTACTTTCATATTCTTTCCTACAAAATTTAACTTCAATTCCGTTTGCAGCCGATGGAAAAACAGTGGATTCAACTCAAGAGTTTATAGCAGTTGGAATCTGCAACATCATGAATTCCTTCGTACAAGCGTTTCCAGGTTCAGGATCATTGTCCAGAAGTGCAGTTCAACACAGCAGTGGTGCGAGAACACCCCTTTGTTCCATTTATGCTGGAACTTTGGTTGTTTTAGCTCTCGTATTCTTCACACCCTGTTTCTATTTTATTCCAAAAGCTGCTTTGGCCGCTGTGCTCATAGCTGCTGTTATTTTTATGGTGGAAGTGAAAGTTGTCAAACCTATGTGGAGAACCAAAAGTGAGTTTTTGAGGCATATACAGTGTGTTTGGTCATGACTTAGCGATAATTTAAGGTTATCAAATATACCTAATATTATCGACAAAAACACCCAAACTTGGAAGTTTACCCTCTCAGTTTTGGAGTAGCCCCCATTTTAAATTTACTTTTTATTTTCGTTGACCCTTCCGAATATCGATTTCTTTGGACATAAAGGTCCTACAGATATGAAAAAAATGTTTTTTGAAAGATGATACTACCACCTTTCATTGAAGTATAACAATATAAAAACAATTAACTTGAAAATGCCATAAAAAAATTCTTTAAAAAAGACCAAGCACATTAAAGTATGTTTTTTTTCGATAATTCAACACGCAAGAATATAAGCTGCAAAACAACTTTCACATCATTTCTGTAAGTTACATAATTTGAGAGTTATTGCTGTTCGAACATGATCACTACGCGAGCAAAAGACACAAGACAGGTCGTCATGAAGGCCACTGCCTGTCTACAGAGCAAAGGCGGCCATTTTGAGCAATTTTTATGATTAATTTTTTGTTTGATGATTGAAAATTATCGAAAGTACAGTAGTGAGGTTTTTTTTATTTTATCAATTTTCATGTGGGTCATGTTTGAATAGCAAATATGTAACTTATAGAAATTATGTTGGTATTGTTTCGTAGCTAATATCTTTGCGTGTTAGCTCATTAAGAAAAATTATAGGTACTTCAATGTGCTAGTTCTTGTATTATAACGAATTTACTAAGAAAATCAGTAGATACATTTTTTTACTAAAATTTTTTTGAAGAATTTTTATAACATTTTTAAGTTATATGTTTTCATATTTTTTCACTTTAATGAAAGGCCGTTTTATCATCTTTCAAAAAACATATTTTTCACATCTTTATGTCCGAAGATATCGATATTATTAGGAAGGGTGAAATAAAATAAAAAAGTAAATTTAAAAAGGAAGCTTCTCCAAAACTGAGGGGGAAACTCCCCATATGGGTATTTTTGTCGAAAAAATTAGGTCATGACCAATCACACTATTTATTGAAATTTCTATTTCAATTATTGATTTGACGATATTTTTACTATTGGTTTCTTATGAAGTACTGATAGTTTTTTGTCTTTTTTGCAGAAAGTGACTTAATTCCAGGCCTTGGAACTTTTATTGCTTGTTTAATATTACCTTTGGAGATGGGATCTTCATTGGAATAGCTGTCAACTTAATTTTTATACTGCATCAAGCCGCAAGACCAAAATCAACATAGAACGATTGAAGGTTAGTGAAAGCTATAGTCTAAATTTCACTGATTCAATGTTATGACGTCATGAAGCGGTTTTTCGGGTATCAATGCCAGTGTGTCTTTTTTCCTAATTTCAACATAAATAAACATTTTCATCCATAAAACTCAGAAAGCAACAGCAAACTAATACCATCATTGTAAAGCAGGATTTACAAAATAGAGCTAATAAAATCTACAGGATCTTGCGTGTTTTTGAAGTTCACAACTTGCATTATATTTCTCACTTCTTGTTTCCGTTTCCATCTTTCTTGCTGAAATATTAAAATCGGACCTACAAACTTTTCCGAAAAATGTCACAAAACCACAAACCGCACGCTGAGAGAATTAATACTTCGTTAATAAAAAGGGGTGAATCAAAACAAAAACTGATCTCCATCCACGATAGCCGGGTTGATTCGGGCCAATTGGATGTTGAGCTACGGCTGAGCTAGTTCGCCTAGAGGCGAAAATAATGCTGCGGAGCCAGGCCTCCGACACGTGTGGTTCCCGCACCGTTCATTTGAAGAAGTTTGAAATGTTACATTTTAACGAATCTCGAATTCTGGAGGCGAGCCTTCTTGTCCTTCATTTACAATTACGTTTCGGCTTTCGAATTAATACCAGTTTTAAGTTTTCTTTGGCACTCTTTTCTTCTCGTTGATGCTCACTTTTCAGATCAGAACATCACTCGGTAGGTTTGCTGTTGAGAGGTACTTGTTCAGAGTGGACTAGGCTGTCTGATTTTTCTTTACCTATCATCGCTCTTGTTTTTTTCAATTTCAATCTTTATTTGCAGACGAAAAGAGGTTCAGAGTACTTAATGCTGACTCCAGACAGGTGCCTTATATTCCCATCAGTGGATTACGTCAGGAACTTAGTAACAAAATATTCAACGAAAGAGAAGATAGTGGTATTGGATTGTACACATATTTACGGTGCAGACTATACAGCAGCTTGTGTGATACAAATTTTAACAACAGATTTCGCTTCGAGAAACCAACCGCTCATATTCTATAACTTGAAACCTAGTGTTAGTGCTGTTTTTGAAGGACTAAGTCCAAAGGACTTCGTGGTTGTGTATAATGAAGAAGAACTAGAGAGGTTAATAGAAATTAAGTCTTTTGTAATAAAGTAGAAGGAGTGTTTATAACAGCGTGCTTTATTTTACCTTGTGTCTGGTAACCTGAATGTATTCTGGAAGAAAAAGACAGATATGAAAAATGTGATCTATATTTTAATAAATTCATTGTTCTTAATGTTTCAATTTTCTCCTATGTACATATTTCTAGTAGTGGCTGATGTCACAGAGCTAAAATCAAAAAAATTATGTATGGTGTTTTTACTTCCTGAAGAAACTTACCTTCTTCTGATTTAGTTACTGTTACTGTTTTCTCACAATCAATTTCTACTTTTTGGTTGTCGAATGACTTCATTTCTATTTCGTCAACTGGTTTTGAGCTTTCATCAGGTCTAAAAATTCGAACAACAATCAATTAAGAGTGATTATTTAATAGGCAAGTATAAAATATTTGTCTTAACATTATAGAAAACATCGAACTGAAGTTATTGAAAACATCAGAAGAGACAAATACAGTTGAAAATGTTTACACTTTTTCATGGAAAATTACCAGCAATCGTGATATTGAATAGAAAATGAAACCGTGAATAGAGAAAAATACTTACGAATCACTTTTTCCCACTTCCTTGAATCTATTTATTTTGTCATCAACATATCTGGATAAAACAATTAGAAAGATGGATAGAAACACACCTGTGAACCAACTGAACCAATGTCCATTCTGCAAAAAAATTATACTTTCAATGGTGCTAGGATGCATATGAAAACTGGAGGAATTCTATGGTTTCAATATAGCTGAGAAATCTTTAATTTGATTAGAAGAAATTTCTTCATGTCCAAAATGTAAGACACCTAATAGTAATCTACCTTGCGACAGAACCTGTTCAATAGATGTTACTCACGAAATAGATCAAATAAACCGGTAGATCAAATAAACCAGTAGTTCACATAAACCGGTGGTTCCCATGAACCGTTAGATCAACTGACCCAGGAGAACAATTTAATCAATTGATCTACCTGGGTAGTGGATAAATCGATACAGTTCGTTTATAGAGCCTTAATTTCTGATGGATGTCAAGAAATGAATATTTAAGCAACTTTATTATTGAAGATATCTTATCCTAGAATCGCCATATGATTAAAATACTTACTGCAGGGGTTGTTATTCTTCTACAAACTGAATTAAGGGTAGAATTGAACGCTGCACTAAGTGGCTTGCATTTTCCAATCTCGTGCTCTATTGAGTGTATCAAACGGTTGTACACATAGTCCTTGAGAGATGTCAATAGTATGTTCTTGAAATTCGTGGCTACCTTCAAATGGATATTCAGTGAAGAATACTGGAGGGTTTTTAGTGTATTTACTTACGTCTTCTAGCGTCTTTTCTGATCTTTCCTCAATTTCCACGAGTTGGTTTTCCACGTCTGTCAACAGTTTCTTTATATTCGAGAGCAAATTTGGAAAACCCAAATTGGCTGATTGTACAGGTGACTGAAAAAATATTTTGGTTTTATGACGAAGAAAAGAACAAACTGATAGAAGCGCTCAGGGTTCAAGACTGTGTCCTTAAGTCCTAAATAATAATATACCTGTATCGACTGTATTTTATCCTTGAAAGAAACAATTTTGCCTGCTAACGCTTTGATAACGGGGCCGATTATTGGTATATGTGTGAATTCCTCTTCTAACTTTTCCATCTGGGCAAAAATAGGGAAATCCAATATCTATAACATGAATACAAATAATTGTGAGTCATTATATCTTGATTATTTGAGAGTAACCTTTCCGAAAGAGTCGAAGCCGAGGTCGTCCTCTATAGTATGTATGGTTCCCAGAGGTAGATATTTAGAGAAATCCATGGTCATGTTGAATAAAGGCTCGAATTCTTTCTCTATCGCGTCCAAGTCAAAGAATTCAAGTGCCAGTTTTTCTATATTCATAACGGACTGAAATAAAGTTAATAAGAGTAGGTAATAACAATAGACCAGAGAATAATATTCGTCTATAAAATCAATCAATAATAAACTCATACTCCGGAGCTGTTCATGCATACATGGAGGTTATGTCACCTTGAGAATCTACTGACAATGTTTCTGGCTCTGAGCCATCATCAGTACAGAGGAAATTTAATGACCTAAGTTACTCTAGGATTGAGTTATACGATTCGGCAGTAAGGTAGTGGGAATTTAAACTTACTAGCGCCATCTCGAATCAATCCTGGCATATACCTTCCTCCATAATGCAGAAACCTTGGACAACAAACACAGAAGTTCATCCATTAGCTGATAGATGGATGGTAAACCCCCCCTTTTGCAGTTTTCAATCGAGTACGAGTTTATATTTGTTGATTTTATCGACGAATATTATTCTCTGCTCCATTGTTTCTTGGCAGTTGCCATGAATCTTTACTCCTTGTTTTTAGGTATCACTATATTTTATGTTCTGTGAAGATTCAAGTTTGAGTAACTTACCTTAAGAGCTGTGACCTCATAAATGCTCTGGTCCTGGTGACATCTCAAAATAACTTTATGAAGGTTTATGTCTAATAAAAGGCCATATTTAGCTGGATTTATTCTGCTCAATAGTCTCATTATATTATCCTCCCTATAATTCGTGTCCAATGTCTCACACAATACTTTTTGGGATGTTACCACCAATCACAATGTAAATCAATGAAGTGACGGCCATCAGCAATGCTGTGATATGCAGAAAAGTGAAACCTCTGAAATTTGAGATTTTCAGAAAAAAGTTACCTTTACCCAATAATTTCTTCTATATGTTGATAGTCTCCAAAAACTTTGAGTTGAATTGCTACTTTTGAAAATCCAGTAGGATCTATAAAATAATTTTTCAGTTATATCAACTCACTCATCAGCGAACCTCTCTAGTGATGTAATGATTAATAAAGAAAGCACTGAGAAAAACTTCAGGTCATTGCTAAGTAAAGAGAAGAATGGGAACGGGAATACAACGACTATAACCTCAAAGAAAAAACCGTGAAATGATATACAGATGGTTCCAAAACCTCTACAGGAGCTGGCGCTAGGATATACGGACCAAGTACCTAGTGTACACTGTCGCTAGGCTCCTGTATGATCGTCTTTCAAGCGGAGATCTTAGCTATTGAAAGATGTCTTGATATGAATCTAGAAGAAACTATCAGAAGTGCGATAGAGCATATACTCAGATAGTCAACCTGCTATTAAAGCACTGAGCTCCTACGTCATCTACTCAAAAATGATCTGGGAGTGCCGGAACAAACTCAATGAGGTAGGCAAGAAAAATAAGGTCCTTTTAATCTGGGTTGCCGGCCATTTAGGGAATCAAAGGAAACGAAGAGGCCAATTTACTTGCCCAGAACCCTTCTGTGGTATGGGTAAATGTACCAATAAAAAGGCGTTTCTGGAGAAGGAGAAAGCCGAGAGGGAAAAACTCTGGCGGAATCTCCTAGGGATGGATCATTCCACTAAGTTCCTTAGGAGCTTTGAAACAGCAAGATCCTAAATATATCTGGATCTTAATAAGACACAATTACACCTCCTCACTTGCTTTCTTACAGGACGCTGTCGCCTCAGGAGGAGAAAGCCGAGAGGGAAAAACTCTGGCGGAATCTGCTAGGGATGGATCATTCCACTAAGTTCCTTCGGAACTTTGAAACAGCAAGATCCTTAAGATATCTGAATCTTAGTAATAGCCTATTCGTTTTGAGATATTTCGGCTCCTGAGTAACTCAAAAGCTCGAAATACGGCTTGCCATTGGCTGCGCACAAGCACTGGTACAGCTCAGGAGCACGAAATATCTCAAAACGAATACTATACAGGGTGTCCCAAAATACCACGCGAAAGTGACACCGGAGATAGATTGGCATTAGGTTTTTCAGATAGCAGCAACATGACCTCAGTAAAAGTCCGCTGGTTTTCGAGATATCACCACTTTTGTGTATTTTTTAAAAATCTCCAATTTTCGGTCTTCAAACTCATGTTTTTTTTTACCTAGGCTATCCCGATAGTTGCTTCAAACAATGAAGTAATAACTTCACCGAGAACTAGAACAAAATCTTCAAAAAATGTCTAACTTGTTTTATTTTATGACGAAGTTAAAACGTTAACTTAAGTTTGACGGACTGATGTGGAAAAAAATTATATCAGACTGAATTGACAAATAATCGTAAAAACTGGTCCATTTCCTGCACTTTTCAAAATGATACAACACTACCATTTTTTTAAGTCAAAACCTTAGAAATATTATTTTGTCGCGAGAGATGTGTTTAAGCCGAAATAATTAAAATTAGGAAAAATGCACAAGTATCACATGTTACCAAATTACATTTGCTTGATATTCTTTCCTCGCTACCGTTTCAAACACCATTATTTTTGCTCTTCTTTCTCTTTTTTCTCACTTTCCCTTTCATTTTTTGTTTGCAAAAGTGGTGATATCTCGAAAACCAGCGGACTTTTACTGAGGTCATGTTGATGCTATCTGATAGACCTAATGCCAATCTATCTCCAGTGTCACTTCCGCATGGTATTTTTGGGACACCCTGTATAAGAAACAATTACACCTCCTCACTGGCTTACTTACAGGACGCTGTCGCCTCAGGAGGCACCTGTTGAGGATGGGATTGTCGGATACTGACTAGTGTAGGTTCTGTGGGGAGAAGAAAAAAATCCCTATTCACCTAGTCAAGGAATGCTTTGGCATTAAGAGCCAAGAGAGAATGCCTTGGGTGAGAAACCTGTAAGAGCGAGGAACTAGCCTCGTTGAAGCCTTCACAGATATTGGATTTTGATCAGATCTGGAATTGGAAGGTGAGCTGTGAGGGTATGGTCCGAACAGCTCTGTAAGGGGGCATAATAGACCTTGAGGTCGCAGTGAACTGTACTCCTTTTTAAACTAACTATATTAACTCACCTTTGTAGGTGAATTTCGTGATGGTGTTGTTACATTTCATTCTCACGGAAATACCAAACGTCAAAACAGTAAAAGACAACAAAAGAGCTCCAGCTATGAAATTACTGATGTGATATCTGTATATTTCATACCAATTTATCAACTCTTGAGTACCTTGGATTATATGAGTTGCATTCAAAATGGAATTCTCAACTGAAATTATTTTATCTATTGTTGCTGCGAAGAATTTTTCCAGAGGTTTAGCTGAAAAAATGATTCAATCATTACTGAAGGGAAATATACTAGCATCACGTTTGATTACTTGCTTCTTTAAGTTCTCCTTCGACTTCATGCAATACAGTCTTGAGAATACTGTCGATCTCATCAATTATAGGTGAAATGATGTAAGTTATATTATTCAAGTGTTTCAAATCATTAACAACATAGTTCTCTATGCGATCAATCGTACCGAAGATCATGTTGAAATCCTTTTTCTATAAAATCAAGGTTATTTGATGATAAATCAAGAATTCAATAACTTACCAAATCACTGAAACTTAAACCAAGAGCTCTTTTCCTCCTAAAGCCGAAAAAGCTATCACCCATATTCAACAACTTCTTGGAGGCACCAGAAACTTTGTTTTCAACCCCAGTGGCTGTCTTCTCTATACCACTGGACACTTTGGAGGCCTTTGAAGAAGTTGAGGACCCACCGAACCAACCTCCAAATCCACTGCTCACTTTTTTTGGAGTTGTTGTTTTAACATTTGGTTTTACGGTTGTCACAATTGTGGTTTTACTTGATCCACCTGAAGACCAGCCTCCAAACAATCCACCAATTTTGCTTTCTACGCCTCCAGCAGTATTTTCAACTCCTCCAACAACATTTGAGGCCAGGCCTTCCAACTTGGAACCACCTTTTTTGATTCCACTCGTAACACCAGAAGCCAAATTTTCGATTCCACCGAAAAAGCTTCCAAAACCACTTTGACTTTTGGGTTTAACGATTTTTGGTGTTGTTGGAATGTCATTTTAGCTGTTGTTGTTGAAACAATAGTTACGTCTTTGAGGTTCTTATTTGAAGTCCAACTACCCAATCCTCCGAAGATACTGCTGACCTCGCTTTTTACCCCACTAGCAGTGTTTCCAATTTTTCCAGTTATAGCATGCCCACTTGTTTGAACACCCGTTTCTACTTTGGAAGCAAGATTTCCAAGTCCTGCGAATATATTGTTAAAACTATTCGTTTGGCCAGTATTGACACTGCCAATATTTTTCAAATCCAACGTAAGATCCATGGACGATTCGTCAATTTGATCTACCTGTTTGGGAACCAATTGTCAGAAGATGTAAGGACGTGTGTGATGATGCTTTTCTCTTTTTCTTGATTTGCCTTGTTTGTTGTTACAATATTTGCTTCAGTGGTAATCTTGCTTGGGTTGATTTGTTCGATTGGTTTAGGTTTTTCTTTCTTGTCACCTGATCCGAAAGTCCAGCCTCCAAGACCTTTGAATAGTCCTCCAACTTCGCTCTCAATGCCTCCTGCACATTTCCAATACCACTCGCTACTCCTCCTGCAACATTTCCTTTCAAATCTTTCAAGGCTTTTCCTTCATTTTTCAGTTCATTCCCAACTCCACCAGCTATATTTTCAAGGCCACCAACTATCTTCCCTGGTAAACTGGAAGAGGCCTTTCCAGTAGTCATGATGACATTTTCCGTTATAGTAACTGTTGAACTTTCGGTACTTGACTTCTCTTTATTGACTACTTGAGTAACATTATTTTTTCCTTCGTTTCCAGGAGTATTATTAGTAGGTTTATTATCTTTAGCTTTATTTTTCTTATCCCCTGATCCAAAAGTCCAGCCTCCAAGACCTTTGAATAGTCCTCCAACTTCGCTTTCTATGCCTCCTGCAACATTTCCAATACCACTTGCGACTCCTCCTGCAACATTTCCTGTCAAATCTTTCAAGGCTTTTCCTTCATTTTTTAGTTCATTTCCAACTCCACCAGCTATATTCTCAAGGCCACCAACTATCTTCCCTGGTAAACTGGAAGAGGCCTTTCCAGTAGTCACGATGACATTTTCCGTTATAGTAACTGTTGAACTTTCGGTACTTGCTTTCTCTTGATTGACTACTTGAGTACCGTTATTTTTTCCTTCATTTCCAGGAGTATTATTAGTAGGTTTATTATCTTTAACTTTGTTTTTCTTATCCCCTGATCCAAAAGTCCAGCTTCCAAGACCTTTGAATAGTCCACCAACTTCGCTTTCTATGCCTCCTGCAACATTTCCAATACCACTGGCGACTCCTCCTGAAACATTTCCTGTCAAATCTTTCAAGGCTTTTCCTTCATTTTTCAGTTCATTCCCAACTCCACCAGCTATATTTTCAAGGCCACCAACTATTTTTCCTGGTAAACTGGAAGAGGCCTTTCCAGTAGTCATGATGACATTTTCCGTTATAGTTACTATTGAATTTTCGGTACTTGTCTTCTCTTTATTGACTAATTGAGTACCGTTATTTTTTCCTTCGTTTCCAGGAGTATTATTAGTAGGTTTATTATCTTTAGCTTTGTTTTTCTTATCCCCTGATCCAAAAGTCCAGCCTCAAGACCTTTGAATAGTCCTCCAACTTCACTCTCAATGCCTCCTGCAACATTTCCAATACCACTTGCGACTCCTCCTGCAACATTTCCTGTCAAATCTTTCAAAGCCTTTCCTTCATTTTTCAGTTCATTTCCAACTCCACCAGCTATATTTTCAAGGCCACCAACTATCTTTCCTGGTAAACTGGAAGAGGTCTTTTTAGTAGTCATGACAGCTATTGAAGTTTCGGTACTTGTCTTCTCTTTATTTATCATTTGGGTAGTGTTAGTATGTTTTTTATCTTCAGCTTTGTTTTTCTTGTCCTTTGATCCCAAAGTCCAACTTAACAATCCACCAACTTCATTTTTGAGACCTCCTGCAACATTTCCGATTCCAGTGGCAACCCGCCAGCTACATTTCCCGTCAAATCTTTCAAGCTTTTCCTTCGTTTTTCAACTCATTTCCAACTCCACCAGCCATATTTTCCAGACCTCCAACTATGTTACCTGTCAGATTGGTTAAACCTTTTCCAGTATCTTTCAAATCCTTGATGATCACATTTTCACTAACTTTAGGCGTTGTATTCTCGTTACTTTTACCTTCTCGAACTGGTGATCCTGTAGTGAGAGTTTTATTTTCTTGTTTACTGTTGTCCTTGTTAGATTTGGTATCCTTGGATTTCTTTTTCTTGTCTTCTGAACCAAAAGTCCAACTTAACAGCCCTCCAACTTCATTCTTGATGCCTCCTGCAACATTTCCGATTCCACTGGCAACACCGCCTGCTACATTTCCTGTCAAATCTTTCAAAGCTTTCTCTTCATTTTTTATTTCACTTCCATGCCCCAGCAACATTTCCAAGACCACCAACTATATTTTTCGGTAAATTAGTTAGACCCTTTCCAGTTTTTCGAGACCTTTGACGACAATATTCTCAGTTACATTAGCAGTTGGAGTTTTGACCACTTTTGATACTTCAGTGGTTGGTTTGTGTATCCTTAGCTTTTTCCTTCTTTTGTCCTGACCCAAAAGTCCATTTACTCAGACCTCCAAACAGGCCTCCCACCTCGTCTTTCAATCCACCTGCTACATCGCCTATTCCACCTGCAATACCTCCAGCTACGTTTTTTGTTAAATCTTTCAATGCTTTGCCTTCATTCTTGATCTCATTCCCAACCCCTCCAGCAACGTTGCCAAGACCACCAACTATATTTTTTGTTAGATTGGTTAATCCTTTTCCAGTATCTTTGAGTCCTTCAATTACTTTTCCAGTTACTTTAGCTGTTAAGTTATCTAATGCTTTTCCTTCCTCTATTGCCTTACTACCAATTGCTGATGTCATGTTAGCCAAGCCTCCTCCAGCAATCTCAAGATCTGCCACAACATTTCCAGCTATTTTAGCTGTTAAGTTATCCAATGCTTTACCTTCCTCTATTGCCTTACTACCAATTGCTGATGTCATATTAGCCAAGCCTCCTCCAGCAATCTTAAGATCTGTCACAACATTTCCAGCTATTTTTGCTGTTAAATTATCTAATGCTTTTCCTTCCTCTATTGCCTTACTACCAATTGCTGATGTCATATTAGCTAAGCCTCCTCCAGCAATCTTAAGATCTGCCACAACATTTCCAGCTATTTTAGCTGTTAAGTTATCCAATGCTTTTCCTTCCTCTATTGCCTTACTACCAATTGCTGATGTCATATTAGCTAAACCTCCTCCAGCAATCTCAAGATTTGTCACAATATTTCCAGCTATTTTTGCTGTTAAATTGTCTAATGCTTTTCCTTCTTCGATTGCTTTTCCACCGATCAAGTAGGTTAAATTACCTAAACCTTCTAGTTCCTTTTCCCCTAGACCAGCTAAGTTTTCCAAATCATTAAATGTTCCATTGATAGATATGACCCCCCCTGAAAATCATTATAAATATTGAAATGCTGAATCGGAAATTTTGATTGTGAGACTCAGAAGAGATCCTTATAAAGAAGAATAATAGTTTTTTCTCAATACTTACGTCATAAACTGATTCTAAAGAAGGGATCAATTTCTTCAGTTGCTCACACTCAGCAGTTTCGCATATCAAATTTTCTACCATATTTTTGAGACCTGCGATATCTGAATATGGAAAGTTAATATCGAAGACACTCTTTTTGTTGCTTACTTGCCTTTGTTTATAGTTTTACCAAGATCTTCAACCTCACCCAAAACCTTTTCGATCTCATCAAAAATTGGTTTGATAAAATTGAAATTTTCCTCAATATCTTCGAATATTTTCGAGAAATCTATAGCTCCAAGTATACCTTCTAAGTCTCGTAGCACCTCCATGGTTGTTTCTGATTTATAAATATAGAAAATGGAAAATGTATCACTTAAATATTTCATTTTGAATAGCTTGCGTTCATTTGAAAGCTGTTTTGGATTTGTATGAAATAATTTTCTGATGTGAATGTTTTATTTTGACAAGAGCTTTTTTATTATACACTGCGCAAAAAAATTGACGCACATTCTGAAAATCTCAATTTTAATGAAAGTTAACTCTACATCGACTTTATAACTTATTTTTTATGTTCTCTCGGGAAGGTTTCAAACGAAACAAGACACATTAAATGGAAGAAAAATTCAGGATTTCACCGAATCTTATCTGAAAAAAGAGAAATAAACAATTTTCAGAATACTGGAATGCTTATAAGTGATTTAATACTTGGTATTTTCACCCCTTGCGTTAATTACAGCTCGGCAACGACGGTTCATGCTCAAAATGAGTGATCTTAAAATTTTCTGATCTAATCCTTCCCAGATTTCTCCGAGTTGGATTCCTAAGTCATTAAGAGTAGCTGGATGATTTTCTGAACTTCTCAGCCTTCTATTGAGGTTGTCCCAAACCTGCTCAATCGGATTGAAATCTGGACTTCTTGCTCATTCCATTCGAGAGACTTCAACTGCAAGGTACACCTGAACGATGCGCGCACGATGTGGTCTGGCATTATCGTCCATAAAAATGAAATTTCACCCATGTATGGGGCAAATGGCACTACATGCTCTTCAAGAATGTTCCTTATATACCTATCAGCATTCATAGCTCCATTATCAACGATCACTAGGTCTGAATCGCAGCAACATTCTGGACACACTTGTATGGGAAATTCCGAACCTTTCTTCAATTCTTGTGTATGTCCACCCTTCTTCTCCCAAAACTACCGCTTTGGCGCATTCCTCTTAGGTCAAATTGCGTGTTTCGCGTTGCATAGCGATCGAGTGAAGAAAATCAAACGAAAGAAAAACTATTGATCACTAGAATTGATAGAGAACAACTGATTTCAGAATGGAGCCATACATTCAAAATCTGATAATCTCATCTTTTTTATTCCTGCTGGAAAAAACATCTGTATTGAAGGAAAACGTTGAAAGTGGATAACATATGCATGCATAATTCTGATAAAAATAATTATCATTGAGTTATCATTCAGTTGTAGAATAAATATGAGATTTCCATAATGTGCGTCAATTTTTTTGCGCAGTGTATTTTCAGATGATGAAATGTGGATATAAGTATGTTTCATTAAAAATAACTTACTTTCTCCACTATTGATGAAAAACGTCAAATAGTCTTGCAAATTGTTCAACAGTAAAATTTCCAATTGTTTGAGTGTAGTGTCTACAAACAATTCAACATCTACAATAGTGTCGTCTAATGTTACTACCACATTGCCAATACCATCATCCATGTTCTGATTGCTTTGGTGTGCCATAACTAGCATAAAACTTCAAAGAAATGAATTTTAGTGTCTGTGAAGCCCTACAGTTTCTTTTTACTTACAGTAAAAGAGCAGCGCTGTGTAAACCCATACCAACCATAACCATTTTCTGAACTTACTGGGTGTTTCAGGTGGCTTCCAATTGCACCATCTCGTACAGAAAAATAAGCAAGAGCAGAGCATCTTCACGTTACTCCCAATCAGAAAGAATATCTGGATTAGTACGATGATGACAAAGATTATCAATCTTCTGTAAGCCCAAAGGAGTTTTCCATAGTTCATAAACAGTACATCACCAAGACCAATGTTCAGAAGTTCTTAAAAAATTGATACATTCTTAAACCATAGTTTTTATTGAATTGCTTAAAATCTCACCATTAGGTAAAGCATCTGGTAAAATGAAGTCCACAATAACGTTAACAAACTCATAGTATCTTTCCACAAACCAACTGTGAGGTTCCTCAAGACCTCCAATGCTTTTATACGAAACATTTAAGTTTATGGAGGTGTAGTTTGGCTTTAGAGCAATTCCAGAATCCAAAGAATAAACTCCCAATTGGTGAAAACTCAAAAAGGACACGAAAAATATAATTCCGATTAAAGTTTTCATTACGAATTCGGTTAAGAGATAATTAACACTAATCAGGTGAAGGAAGGTAATTTTTCATTTTGGCAGAGGAGGAAAAACCGAAAGGAAGATAAAACTGATAAATTTGAATTGATTTTCGAATATCGCGTTGAATGAATTGGTTGAAACTGACCATACCACAGATTGATTGAGCCAGGAAATTTCTTATCGGCATTTTTGATTACTAACACTGAGTTTCCGTCATTTGGTGTTTTTATTTTGTGGGTTTTCATTCATTTTCGAGATATTTAATTGGAGAGAATATGGCTGGATCAAGCAGAACTTCTTAAAGAGGGGTGTTGAATATGGACAAAGTCAAAATTTTTGGTCTTTCAATCAAATTTGTCAAGGAAACATTTCATGAGAAGTTCATTGATTTGTTAAAAATATACATATCCTCAAAAGTGTTTTCCTCCTAGGTTTCTCAAGAAATAAACAATAAATGTTCTGTAAAGGAGATGAATATGTTCCTTTATTTCAGCTTCAATATTATTCGATTGCAAATCTTTGTTTGTTACTCTTTGCTTTTTGTGGATGAGATGAAATAAGAAAATGAGAATGAATCTGAATTTAACGATATTTATTTTTGATTTGTTATAGTTATTCCACATCTGAATCTAAATTCAATGGTCCTTTTTACCACATCTTCTCATGTATGTACATTGCTATCTATACTTCTATACTAAGATATAAAGAGGAAAGATTTGTATGTTCGTGGGTTTGTGCGTTGATACGAGTTAACTCATAAACTACTAGACCGATTTCAATAATTCTTTCACCCTAAGAAAGGTACAATATCCCTGAGTAACATAGGCTATACTTTTCACACGAGAAATTGAGGAAACCTACTATAACTTCATGATAAAAAATATGAGTACCAAAATCAGCTATTTTCAGGTGCGCTGCAAAAACCGTAGGACGTACATGGAAACTATGTATGACGGAAATGTACCTCTCAAATAGTTCTACAAAAAAGTCCGCGATAGCATATATCTATCTTTCAAGGTTTACTCGGTGTCACATTTTAAAGTTTTCCGAATGTTTCTCAAATTATGCATTATTTGGGAGTATTTTTTTATGAATACGCTATTGATCCTTATCCAATTAAATACGCCGTTCATACCCAGTATTTAATTTAGAACGAAATTGCCTTTCACATCATTCAATTATGATGAATACATCAAAAGATATGGCAGGTTGAAGATGAAATCGCACCAAAATGCGTCTCCGAGGTAGGCACTAGGCGGGTAGGAGAAGGTGAGGGATGTATGAATGTATTTTGGATTGCCTAATGCCCGTATGTTTATGATCACAAATCAGATCAACAGATGGCGCTGTAGTCGTTATTTAGGTTATTCGTCTACTCTGCAACTAAACAGCTGGATCGAATTGAATAAATTTTTGTGTATACTTGGGTCTTGGGTCTGCTAGTGAAACATAAAACATGGTTATGTATATATATATGGATGATTATATTTGAGTTTGTTGAAAAGTAAGAAGTAAGGACCTGAAACGGTGTTCTTGTTTTCGATTTCTTCCTACTAGAAGCTATTGTATTGGCAGCTGAATTTTAATTAACACTTTTGTAGTAAATTTGCATTCCATCTCATCATTACCAAGCTAAACTTGGTTTAAAACATCCTTCTGGTCAAATTTCGAAAGACAAGAGCGATTATGTTTCCAAATTATCCGAAGAGCATGGTGTGGAAGTGCTGCTTCTCCAGGAAACCATTACGGAAACTGAAGAAAATCTTCGTGCGTCGGGATCTCTGAAAGGGTCTCATAGAGCGGTCTTCGAAGAATAGAAGATTCGAAAAATCATCACTTGGAAGGACATACTTGGTTAAAAACACCTTTCTGTCGAAAAAGCGGAATATTGAAGTTATTTTTTTCAAATACTTCCAATTTTGTAAAAACGGCGATGCAGGGTTTTACTACTAAGGTTTTTCCCTGAGCTCTGCTATCAAACGCAAATAGTATGGTCCCCGCTTTGTATTAACCTCAGCTAAGGACTTTTTTGCAGTGGCGGCTCGTGAGATTTCAATCAGAGGAGGCCCGAGACCACGCAACCAACAGAATAATTTATTTCGAACTGGGCTTTCTGTCAGCCACTGGCATTTATTATAACATTCTACGCAGAATGAACGATTATGAGCAGAATTAATAATTAAATTTGGCATTGCTGGTCGAGGTGTCTTAATTACTTGAGTTTTATATCATTATGAGGCTTTTTTCTGAATTTATTATTCAAAATAAAATCTACAGGATCTTGCGTTTCTTTAAGTTCACTACTTGCATTATAATTCTCACTTCTTGTTTCCGTTTCCATTTTTCTTGCTGAAATATTAAAATCTTACCTACAAACTTTTCCGGAAAATGTTACAAAACCACAAACCGCACTCTGACAGGATTAATACTTCGTTAATAAAAAGGAGGGAATCAAAACAACAGCTGATCTCCATCTACGATCGCCATATTGATTTGGGCCGATCGGACGTTCAGTTTCGGCTAAGCTCATTCGCGTAGAAGCGAAAATAATGCCGTGGAGCCGAGCCTCCGACACGTGATCTACAGTTTGAATTTTGAGTGATTCTTGCACCGTTCATTTGAAGAAGTTTGAAATGTTACATTCTAACGAATCTCGACTCGTGGAGGCGAGCCTCCTTCGCTAAGCGGTTTGCCTGCTATCCGTTACGATGTATTGTGTGTTGCGGATAATGTATGAATATTTTAGATCGCTGAGTAATAAACATATGTTTATTACTTTGAGATTTGGATAGTAGATAGAATGATGGAAATAAAACAGATATAGAAATGTGATTATTTTTTATTTGAACTTGAATTTAAAATTGAATAAAATGCAGTGAAATTAGGAAATTAGGGGAGGTCCAGCATCCTCTGCTTTTTTGTTTCATGTATTGTATTTTGTTAACTGTCAATTAGAAAATAAATATATTTTTCCGCCGACCTCGAAATAAAAGGTGATTGTAATGTGTACGAAATTGAACATTATTGACCCATTTTAATGCTCAATTTTTTTGGCTATTTTAATGTGCAATCCTCATGGCAACCGTTCACAAAGTATTCAGAAGCACTACGAGAAATGTCAAAACTCTACTGGAACATAGATACATAGAAATTTCATTATGACAAATGTATGTCTTGTGCAGAATGAAAATGTATTTCAATCAAGAATTCATACACAATTCATATTGAGATCGTCGGAAAAATCTTGTAATCAACTCGGTTATTAATCGAGCGACTAATGGTCTCGAACTATTAAAGCGTTCGCTCCGCTCACGCTTTAAAATATCTTGACCATTAGTCGCTGTCTTTAATAACCTAGTTGATTAATAACTATTGAAACCCCTTTATATCTACGAAATTCCGAACGCTCAGTAGATCATTTCAAATAACAATTAAGGACTTCCTTTCGAACAAGGACGTGACGTAACAGAACTGGAAATATCCTCTCCATCGCCTGCAGCAGCCATACAGCGTTCCAATGGGTCCGATTATCTCGAAAGTAGAGTTGATAAGTTGCTGGAAATACCGCAAGTAGCATTTATTACATTGATTGTAGTGCGCCAAACGCTTCTCTCAGACTCAAACAGTAATTCTCAATCTCATTGCAGGACGGAAATAGATTATATTATTATGTGGACCTCAAAAACCAGTGCAGTGCTACTTGTTCTACTGCGGTGTTGACCAAAGATTTATTGCGATCTAGTGGAGGAAAAATGGAGTTCTTGAAGAAGTTGAAACCGAAGAAAAACAGTGAGTACTTTGGTGTTTACTTCTGTTGAGTATAGGCTAGGACCGGTTTTTATTATGTTATGTTTTTGAACGATTTGAACAGAATTTGGGATGTCAGAAAGATTTCGAATGTTATTTACTGCGTGTTTAGTATTCATATGCGGGAAACAGGAATTTTGATGTGTATGCAAGCACTTGATTGTTTATTATGAGTCTAGAGACCGGATTATATGCGTTTGCATGTGCTCTTGCATATTGAGAAATCTTCAGCGGTATTTTGCATATTTTAGCTAAAATTTAGTTATGAATGCATATTTTTGGTACATATTTTCTTCCCTGCGTTTCGAAATGCGATGAAAGTGCTGAATTCGACCAAATTCCACAAACTATGAGGTCTATTGAGTAATAATACTAAAAATTATGCTTTTTGTCAGATATATTAGTAGCCGCGCGTTACGAAAGTATTCAAATAAAAGAAAAATACGACAAATGAACTCCACGTGGCTATTGGCATTTCCAAATAAACTTCAAGAAAAGTTTGAAAGGATATTGAAAGGAAATACGGTTTTCGAAGATTTGTCTCTCATCGAAAATTTTATTAATGGGACGGATGGAGTTTTACCTGAAACTATAAGGGAGAACATTGCACCAAGGTTCAAATCCTCCCCAGTTACGTCCGTGGATGTGGAGCGAACCTTTTTCACATACAGAAATATTCAAATGATTGAAGGCAAAATTTAGCAATTGAAATTGAAATTTGGAACAATATTTAATTGTCAACGTTTACAAAAACATTAAATTGAATATTAATACCAATTGTTCAGAGTTGATTTTGAAATGAGAATTACTTTTCTGTTTTTTGGAGTTCCCAAAATTCCTTATTCAATATTGCCTATTTTTGCATATTTTGTCTATTTCGTGCATATTTCGAGCATTTTTTCATGCATATAACAAGGTTTTTTTGTTGCATATAATCCGGTCTCTTATCATAACTTTGATCAACTTTCTAGTTGAAGTTGATGTAGGTATTCAACTCCAAAAATGTACATAAATGAACTGAAATATATTCAGATGACAATGACAATAGATGACAAAATTGATAGTGTAATATAAGAAATACAAAATGAAAAATAGCATAGGCATTGTTTAAACAATGGTATAGTTATAACCCTTTCATTCTCTGGTATTATTTCGATGTAAAATAGTACATAATATAATGCTAACAAAGAAATATCAACACAATATTTATCAGCTGTGGAATTTTTATTTTCAATAATTATCTATATTTGCATTACGATTACCTAGGTAGTCATATGTGTGTGTTTTGAATAATAAAGTTCTGCTTGTTTGTTGATACGAAATTCTTCAATTTTTCAGATTATGAAATACCTAAATGTACCTGGAAATTATTCGAAATATTATAAAAACTAAATTCTGTGGTTCTGATGATGCGATCCCCTTGAATTTTTTTATGAACATTCAGTATATCTGTTTTCATTCACAAAAGAAATTTCACTCAAATCGGATATCATTTCATGGAAATATGAAGTTTCTTCTTTCCAAATTCCAATTGAATTTCTACGGTTCTGTTAACATTATGGCCATGAAATTTTGCATGAGGCTTATTATGAGTATCTTGCATTTGATCGCAACATTTCATTGCAATTGGTTTCGTTTTGTCTGAGATATTGAGGAACAAAAATTTTGAATGGCCATATTTCATGGAACACCCTGTACGATTTGGATGGTCAACGAACTTAACCGAGGCATTTGGAAATCGAACTCACCATGAATATTTCGAGTCGAACCCTATCGTTTGGGACCATTTTTGGCTCAAAACGCTATAGCACTCGTTTAAGTGAAACGAGCACTCAAAAATGACTCAAAATACTTCAGAGATTAAGATCCTCATTTTTTTCTCATTTCATTCGGTAGTTTCTCTTCATTTCATACAGTATTTGAAGCTATGCAACGAAAGTAATAATATCGAGTGATTTTCACTTATTTTTATTAACTCTACCGGAACTAAAAGATCCTGTTTGTTGGAATAACATCTCATATTCTTCTCTTTTTACTTTCACTTGATGAACACCACGGAAATCATATTAAAGTGGTATGGTTTGTTAATTACACTCATCAAACAAATCGTGGTATATCGTTTCGTTTACACTGCGCTTTCATCTTAATACCAACATTATAGTAATTGATACTTCCGGCTATGGCTGAGAAATGCTATCCAGCTCAATAATGAGAATGAATTAACATACAGGGTATTCCAACGAAAATTAGGATTACTCCTGAGGTTTCGCTCTGTGTGATAAACAGAAGGTACAGGGTGTTTTTGATGGAATTATGGTACTGATAAAACTAAAAGGGGGACATGATCTGGGATACAGAGTGTTTCTAAAGGGTTTTCCAATAAGAGGTGTTATTTTGAATAGCCCGCTATTTCGGTCGATGTCACATTTGAAGCTGACATTTTTTGACATTTGACAAATAGAAACCACGCTATTAATAAAATGGAACTATACCCACTTAAAGAACGCATTGAACTGTTAAAATTCGCAATAAAAATGCTGAAATTTGGCAGAGACGGTTCGTAAACTCGAACATTTGGGTCGTGGTGACGTACCTTGTCGGACCGCAATGAGAAAATGGTGAAAAATTCGAGCTGTTGGGATAAGTTAGTGATGTGAAGAATAAACCCGTGCACATCGCTCAAGAACAGCCGAGAATATTACTGCTGTAGCCGAAAGTGTTGAAGAAACCTAGGTTCGTCCATTCCTCGTCGTTATTTGGAATTAAGCATTCCAAAAACGTCATTACACCGTAATTTTGCACAAAGATTTGGGTCTTAAGGCTTATAAAGTTCAGTCAACACAAGAACTGCCACGCAAGCAACGAACCATTGATATTTTGCAGGAAAAGTTTCCAGACCGTGTTATCTCTTGAAGAAGTGATCGCAATTGGCCACCGAGATCTTGTGATTTAACACCTTGCGACTTCTTCCTTTGGGACCACGTGAAAAAGAAGGTCTACGCCAATGCATAGCGTCGATTCAAGACCTCAAGATGGAATTCGTGAGGCTATCGAGGACATAGGGCAGCCACTTTGCGATTTGGTTATGGAAATTTCATTAAAATAATATGGTCCTGTAAGCGTGGTCGTGGTGGTCATTTGCCTGATGTTATTTTCCACTTTTAACGGCATAGCGTATTCTCTGTAATGATGAATGAACATCCGATCGTTTATATTGAAAAATGGTATTTTTTCATTGACTATTTCCTCGTCGTAATTAGCACCAATCAGAAACGCTCAAGTTTGAATTACAAATGGTTTCTAGGTTCAAAAACTGTTTGGCAGGACCTGTCAGCAGTTTATTCGCGTTTACCCGCGGCAAAACTTGACAGTTATTGTCAAATCAATACCTAAACTTAATGCATGCAGAATAATTTGTCTCTCATGAAATAGTTTTGTCAAATACCATTCGGGCATCTAATTTTTCCTGTGAAAAAATTGCAAAGTAATATTTTTTGACAAAAAGCATTCGTGCAGGTGCAAAAATCCTCGTCTTCGACTCGGATTTTTGTTGCCACCAGCACTCATGCTTCTTGTCAAAATATTACTTAGCAACGTGTTTTTTCGATTCTTCTCGGAAAAATTAGATGCCCTTATGATATTACTTACGAATATCAAATAGCACCTCTTAATGGAAACCCTTCAATAGCAATTTGAATCCATGTATCTATCATTTGTGCTAAAAAACTACCCAATTTCTCTATTCAAATTCGTGATATGGTTACAATCCTCTCCAGGGGATTGCTAATAGAAACAAACTTTGTATCCTGTATCCTGGGAACCTGTATTTTAGCAACGCATCAAATTAATGTGAATGTTTTGATTTCTCAAAACTAAACACCCAAACAAATCAAACATATTCCTGGTAACATTCTTTGTTGTTTTGATTTATAAAGTCCATTTAGATATTACCCAGGTCTTATCGAAATAACTGTTGATAAGCAACCGAACGGATGCATTAACAATTTTAACAAGAAATATTATTTCCTGATTTCAGAATTCTCCGAAGAACTGATAACACAAAATGTTGATTTGGAATTTGAAGACGACGTAATTGGAGATCTACTTCGAGACGATCCACTTGGAGATGTGCTGAGCTTCAAAGTTGATTACTTAGGTAAATTACAAGACAAGAGGTATAGTCGTTTTACAGGGTGTACCTAAGTGAACAAGTGCAACAAACTTCAGGAGGAAATTCTGCATGAAAACATAATGACATGATGCTATACAGGGTGTCATGGAAAAGGTGGGAAATCTCTCGGATTCAGAAAGAACATAAAAAATAGGATGACAAGTTCCCATAATTTTTTTCTTAGCGGCCCTCCCTACGAAGATACGACCTCCTGAATGAGGCCACTGGAAATTCATTTTGGTGGAATAAATTTCAATTACTTACTTCTTTCATAATTTTTTTTCGAAAACGGATCATTTTATCGACACTGAACTAGAGTATTTTTTCTTTAGCTTAATATTCAAGGTATACAATTTTGCTTTTCTTAGCACCTTATCATACAGGGTGTTAAAAACGTAAACATTAAAATATACAACCCAGTCCACCCCTGGTAAACTGAAGAAGCTAATTGAAATAATATATCCTTAATAGGAAAAATATTATGAGAACTTGTCATCTCATTTTTTTATGTCCTATCTGAATCTAAGAGATTTCTCATATTTTCCGGGACAACCTGTATATTAATTTTTCAAAATACATAATATGATCATAACAACAACAAACACGATAATTTACTTGAGGAACAGCTAACTGCTTGAAATTATAACAGTTTGAGAACAATATTGAACCATTGATTAAGGAGAAAACAATGATTGAACTAATTTAAATTTAAATATTTGTTTTAGGCTGTCTACCAGTTGAATATTTACCAGAATTCCGGCCAGAAGAAGCTTCGAAATTCCTCAAGCATGAAACGGAAAAGACTAAAAGAAAAAGCTTAGAGGAGTGATATTGATTTCCAGAAATTTCTTCATACTGACCGACATGAAAACGAAAGAAGTTATGAAAATCCCAATTCTCAGGTAAAATCTGAAAGATCTTTCTAATGTTCCAATAAAAATCACGAATAATTTCAGGATATCTAGTTGCAGTATGGACCCAATCAATAAGAATGTTTTCTTTTTTATAAGCAGCGACAAAAATAAACAAAAAACTTACCATGCTTTCAGTTGTGAAAAATGGAAAAATGCACATAATGCTGCGTTGTCTATCGCCCATATGTTCAGCCTATCGTATGACAATTATTTGAGGGAGCAGCAAAATAAAAGGTTTTTCGGACATGAAAAAGATAAAGTTAATGAAGAGAAGAATAATAAGGAAGAAAACCAAAGATATAGTCTAGATATGATGGATTTTTCAATTGACACTAGTCGAAGTATAGTTGTAAATACTAATATTTCAAAAGATTGGGTAGGTAATCTAGGGAAAGAGTTTCAAAAAGGGTATTCCAATAAGATGTGTTTTTTGAATAGCCCGCTATTTCGGTAGATGTCACGTTTGAAGCTGTCATTTTTTGACATTTGACAAGTAGAAACTACGCCATTAATAAAAATGGAACGATACACGCTTCAAGAACGCATTGAAATTATTAAAATTCACTATAAAAATAGTGAAAATTCGGCAGAGACGGTTCGTAAAACTCGAACATTTTTGGGTCGTCGTGAAGCACCTTGTCGGACCGCAATAAAGAAATTGCTGGAAAAATTCGAGCTGTTGGAACAAGTTAGTGATGTGAAGAATGAAACCCGTGCACGTCGCTCAAGAAAAGTCGAGAATATTGCTGCTATAGCCGAAAGTGTTGAAGAAAACCCTGGTTTGTCCACTCCTCGTCGTTCTTTGGAATAAGGCATTCCACAAACGTCATTACACCGTATTTTGCATACAAATTTGGGTCGTAAGGCTTATAAAGTTCAGTTAACACAAGAACTCAAGCCGGCCGATCATCAACAACGTCGTGTCCCTGCTGATTGGGTTGTTGAAATGCATGAAAATGATCCGGAATTTCATCGAAAAACCATCTTGTGGGATGAGCCCATTTCCACATCGGTGGCTCCGTCAACAAGCAAAATTGTCACATCTGGGGCTCGGAAAACCCAAGAGTTGTTGTGACTGTTTGGTGCGGTTTATGGTTCGGCGGAGTCATTGGACCTTATTTTTTCGAAAATGAGGCTGGAGCAACAGTTACGGTGAATGGATTGTGCTATCGAGAGATGATGATGGCCATTGATCTTTTGCGGGAAAAGTTTACGGACTCGAAGAGGTGATCACAATTGATCACCGAGATCTTATGATTTAACACCTTGCGTCTTCTTCCTTTGCGGCCACGTGAAAGAGAAGGACTACGCCAATAGCCCAGCGTCGATTCAAGACCTCAAAGATGGAATTCGTTAGGCTATCGAGGACATATGGCAGCCACTTTGCGATTTGGTTATGGAAAATGTCATTAAAAGGATATGGTCCTGCAATCATGGTCGTGGTGGTCATTTGCTTGATTTTATTTTCCACTATTAACGGCTTAGCTTCTTCTTTATAATGAAGTAAAAATCCGATCATATATATTGAAAAATGGCATTTTCCTTTGAATATCTGAATAACACCCCTCATTGGAAACCTTTTAGTTCTTACCTATATTTGTGGTGATCTTCAGAAAAACTTTCAGCTCTTCAACTTATAGATCTTCAAATTGATTATCTTTAATCGAAAAAATATTTTTCAGGTATCTTTCGAGGATTGACCAAACAAACCATGAACTGATATTGATAGTTTCACATAGTCATGCAATGGAGTTTCTTCAAGAAATATCTATTTTAATTAATTAAGTTCCTTGTGATAACTCAGATCAGTGATATTTATGAGCAGAATAGTCTTTGTCGAATCGATAAATATGAAATTTAAATTGTAATGCTATCAAACAAGAGAAATATATAGAGTGTATTTATACCTACTTTAAAGCTGTTGAGAGTTATGTACCTAAGATCCTCAAGAATTTGGACAAACTTTCTATCTAAAATATGTCCAAGTTAGATACAAATATTTTATTCATGAATACCTACCAGTTCAACTTCTAGGTATATGCAGAATTGTACAGGGTGGCCAGGAGTTTTTAACGCTTAGAGATTGAGAAAAATGAAAGGCACATTGCGATAATTTTTTTACGAGAATCTCGTTATGCCGTCTACATCATTGCTTTTTTCTAAATTATAATTTGAAAATTTCAACTTCTATCTCTGTTTCTTATGAAAATAATAATTTATTTCTACTCGAAAATTATCACCGTTTTTTGAGCGCTCGTTTCACTTAAACGCGTGCAATATCCATTTCCCCAAATATCTGTGATTTTCGAATTCTGAGCCGAAAAAGGTCCCAAACGATAGGTTCTACTCCCTGATGACGAATCCGTGGTCGAATTCAATCAGCAAAATTTGAAATATTACACTTTCTGTGAAGAACAATAACAATAAGAAAGCTGTAAGGAGAGAATATATGAGGTTGCATCCAAATAATATAATATAAAGAATTTCGTAGGCATTTCACATATTTTTTTCATTCGGTATCATCATTTCAAAACTTTGAAACTCTGAAAATTGAAGAGACACACCCATATACGCATCATATATCGGGTGTCCCAGGGTGAGTGGCCTATTAGATAATTATGGAAATTACTGATATAGTTTTTTAGTCCATCCTGTATAACTGACAACTATAATTCAAAAGTAGTGACATAGATAAGATCAATATCTACCGACTCGCTAAATTTCTGACTTAAATCTCAAAAATTTAGCGAACTAGAGTCATTTTCGTAACACGCCAATTTGATCTAATAGGCCTCTCACCTTGGGACACCTGATATATTCGAGTTCAGGAGGAAATAGCCTATCAAAAGATGGAAGAATATAGGTGCAGGACAGAGTGTCCTGTCCCATTTGAAACATGTAGTTGCATTCAATATGTTGTTCACCCTGTAAATTTTCCAATTGACGTTATCATAACTCCAAAAATGGGCATTTTCAGTAAACGCAGTCTGCCAAATGAAAAAGGAATACAGAGCTTAACGGGTGGTTCTTAAAATATGAAACTCTGTGGTAATTAAAATAAAAGAAATAGTCCAACAAATGTTACATATTCGAAATCAGGGGAAAAAGAGCTAGTCAAAAACGGAAAAATATACAGAGTATCCATTTAAAGTATATATTCCATTATGTGAATTCACATTTGAAAACCTCAGTCGATTTCGTTAAATTTTTATATGAAACATTTTTTGTATCCTTTTCCATAAAAAGATATCCGATTCGAATGAAATTTATTTTGTGAATTATAATGGATATACTGAATTCGTGCAAGATCTCAAGTCCCATATAATATTTTGAGGTAATAATCTTATTGCTCCACCTGTACTGTAGATTATTCCCAATTATTTAACAATTCTGAAGGTTATTTCACAAAATAGAAATTTACTAATTGAAGAATTCGAAAGGTTACCTAATAAAATATAAATTCTATTGTTTTGGAATTCAACTGGGATCATACCAATTATTTGGATGCCAAAATGCGAATAAATAATAAATGGGTAATAATACAGGTGTCGTCGAAATCATGAATCGAATTGAGTCTGTTGGATTTTCTTCTTATGAATTAATCTATTATATCGAGAAAAATATAATAATTATTGTAATGGAATAATTATGGTTTAAAAAATGGTTTGAAAAACCCCAATACTCGACTAATGAAATCAAGGATACCTTAATGAACCAATTATTAATATATTTCTGTTAAAAATTGCGCGTTCACATTTTCATCAGTTTAAGACTTTGTATCACTGTCGGTATGAGAAATATTATTGAGTAGTTACAATATTGGGAAGATCTCTTTAGAATCAGGTAATGTTGAACAACATATACAAAATTCAACTAAATATTTATAGAAATGGTTTAGGGAACATCGCTAAATAGACAAAGTAGTATATTATGAGACGAGTAATTATTGCTTTTATTCACAATGTGAATACCTAGTAGACATTATACGCGAGTAGATTACTATACTCTATCCACGACTACTGATTTTTTTTCGATTTTTAATATTTGGCACATGAGTAATTTATCGATGAACGTATCATCGTATATTTTTTGATAAGAGTTTATTATATTTGAAGTAGATTTAGTCTTCGATTTAAAAGGCATTTCCATCCATATTTGTTATTTAGGGAACTCTAAAATACTGAAGAAATGAAGGGTTTTCCAATAAGAGTGTTATTTTGAATAACCCGCTATTTCGGTAGAATTCACGCTTGAAGCTGTCATTTTTTGACATTTGTCAAGTAGAAACTACGCCATTAACAAAAATGGAACGATACACGCTTCAAGAACGCATAGACATGATTAAAATTCACTATAAAAATAGTGAAAATTTGGCAGCGACGGTTCGTAAAACTCGAACATTTTTGGATCGTCGTGAAGCACCTTGTCGAACCGCAATAAAAAATTGGTGGAAAATTTCGAAATGTTGGGACAAGTAGTTGAAAGAAACCAAACGAACCATTGATCTTTTACAGAAAAAGTTTCCGGACCGTGTTATCTATCGGAAAGTGATCACAATTGCCACCAAGATCTTGTGATTTACCACCTTATGACTTCTTGCTTCGGGGCCACGTGAAAGAGAAGGTCTACGCCAAGCCCAGCGTCGATTCAAGACCTCAAAGATTGAAATCGTGAGGCTATCGAGGACATAGGGCAGTCACTTTGCGATTTGGTCATGGAAATTTCATTGAAAGGATATGGTCCTGTAAGCGTAGTCTAGGTGGTCATTTGCCTGATGTTATTTTCCACTATTAACGGCATAGCTTCTTCTTTATAATGAATAAACATTCGATCATTTCTATTAAAAATGGAATTTTTCTTTGAAAATAAAAATAACACCTCTTATCGGAAACTCTTTATCAGTTTTAACGATGTAATACCATAGCTGAATCCATGAAGTACCTCACAGCAGTGAATAATGGATATATATTATTATGGCCGATGTATAATGGGTAGATTATGAAATAGTCGTGAAAAAATATCTCTTTTTTAGAATAATGATTATGATTGCATCAATGGAATGATACTTTGAAAGTTGAGTGTGTTTTTGAGAACGTTTTTGCAGATTGAAATTATTCCATTATTTCTTTTTCCAGACTTTCGACTTGAACGTCAGCGAAGGAATGAGTTGAACCCAAGTAAAAGTAAACATTTTTTTGAAAAAGTCGCAAACGTTGATTTCCCGAACAATATCTTTCTCATCCTCGAAATTGACAAAATCTACATAAACCAACATTTATTGGACATAAGTTTCATGCATAAATATAAATATTCATCAAAACTTATTTGATTAAGACCCGAATTTTGGATAGTGACTCATGAGTGGCCTATAAAAAGAGAACTTATAAGATTTAAAGAGACAGTATACACAGGAATGATGCTCATGTTATTTTTATTTCTAATTTTGGCCTTAATGGTCTATGTGGTAAACCTTGTGATGCCATCGTACCTTTACTGGAAAAAGAGAAAGATTAGTCATGTTAATCTATTTGTTGTGCTGTGGAGAATGCTTTTTGGAAATGAGTCATTTTGGGAGCAGTTAAGAGGAGATTGCAGGAGATTTTATGGAAAAAGGTGAGTCAAACTCGAAATAAAGAGTGTTTCAAATTGCGCGTTTTTGAGAATGAATAAAACACATAATTTGCATTCAATTTCAAACTTTTTATTGGTAGTTGAAGTATCCCTTATGACATTTATGTACTAAAAGTACAGTGGAACTTTTCTACAACGAAAACGCTAAATCCGCAAAAAAATTTCGTTATAAAGAAATTCCGTTATATAGAAGTTTTTTTTATCTTGTCAAGTATCGAAACAAGCAATTGCATTTTTATTGTGAATGCATATACATACTCAAAAAGGTGTGTAAGAGCATTTCTAATAGCTTATAGAAATTTTTGTCATTTTCGTCTGAGTGGTACAATTGAAAAACATTTTTATTTGTTTCTCATTTGTAAACGTCAGTTTCGAAAAACACAATATTAATCAAGAAGTTTATTTTATCAAGCCACTAACTTGTAAAATTGACAGTTACTTGTAAAACTTTTACAGCTAGTAGTATTATTTACATTGAAAGTTGTCAAGTACTTGCTTCTAATTTCATTCATTCTTCTAATCTCAGAGTTCCTGGAACAAATGTATTCTCAATAAACGTTCTCAAACTATTCAAAAACGATATTCGTACCTTGTTTTATTCGTATCTATTTGTTTTCCTTTTCACGTACTTGCTTCTAATTTCATTCATCCTTCTAATTTCATTGTTCCTGCAACAAATATTTTTAGTAATAAACGTTATAAAGTATTAAAAAACGATATTCATACCTTGTTTCATTTGGATCTGGCCTTTTTCGTCAAAAATTAGCGAATATTCTCGAAGGACTTCCCTCTCGTAAAGCCACTGACAGTTGTCATAATTTTCCGATTTCATAAATAATCATAAATAGCTTACGACATTTGCGACAAATTATTGAGATTTTTTTGGAATTTATCTCACCTTTTACAACGAGAAACAAATAAAATATAAAACAATACACGCAAGGTAACGGGTTTTACTGGCTCAAGGAGGTAACTGACTCGCTGCGGCTCGTCAATTATATCCTCCATTCGCCAGTAAAAACCATCTTACCTTGCTAGTAATCATAGATTATAGAGTATAGAAAGATAGGAAACGGCCCTGCATTCGTAGTACTAAAAAACGACTACATTTTTTAGTTCACATTTGACCCAGAGATGGCACTGAAGATCAATTTTTATATAAAATCTGTAATTTTGATTAGAAATTATATAAAGAAAACTGTAAGAAGAATTGATGCGAAATTCGTATTCCCTTCAGGATGTTTCATTTTTATATTTTAAATCCATAATTTTCGATAAAATTCAGTATTTTATGTGTAATATTTTTATTATGCATTTATAGAAGATATTACAGAAATATTAGGGTATCATTGTAAGATTATACTTGGATTGAATATGAATATACTTAGTGCGTCTGTGGAATTCCAGTTTCTGGCTCAGTTCAACTGCAGCTTCGTTGTCCACCATCACTGTTTGAATTGACGGAAAACTTTTCCTGAATAGTCACTTTAACCATTTCATTTTCCGTGCAGCTTCACTATCAGCCACTATTTCTGCCTCTATCGTGGAAATAGCAACAAATGTTTGACGTTGATCAAGCCAAGATATAGCTTTACCTGCATACATCCATAAAACACCAGTTGATCATCCAGTTTCACTATCTCGTTCGTAATCTGCATTACTGAAGGGTACAAACTCATCTTTTTTCCACTTTTTTCGAGACGACACTAACGGCAAAAGCCGTTCGAAGTGAAATAATATTTGTGCAAACGAATTGATCGGCACTTTTTTATATCAATGACATTTCCATGTATATTGATTTCGTAACTTATAATCATAGAACCAGAATTTTAACCATTTTATAGTGACATTAGTTCACATTTGACCCAGAGATGGCGCTCATACACTGTAGTCGTGTCGTTTCCGATCTTTATACTATATAATCTTTGCTAGTAATGTTATATACTATTTCTGTGAAGGGAAAAAAATTTGACATTTTATATCTCTTGACAGGTCACAAAATATAACTTTTTTCTGTGACGGGAAAAAAATGTGACATTTTATATCTCTTGACAGGTCACAAAATATGACTTTTTACAAAATTACTTTTTTCCCTGTCAAAAAAATGATTCTCTATGTAGCCGGGAAAAAAGTACTCACTTTTTTCCCGGGGAAAAAAGTAATTTCGTGGTGGAGGTTATGTGTCTTGCACTATTAAATGGTCGTTTTTCCTGTCACAGAAAAAATAGTGTATTATACACGGGAAAAATATTAGATTTTAGCTCTCGGTTTTTTGTCTCCCTCCGATTCGCGTCGGGAGACAATATAACCTTGAGCTAAAATCTCATACTTTTTTCCCTTGTATAATAAATAACTATTTCTCGAAATTTTTCTTTCCCTGTCCAAAAAATGAGTTTCTTTGTATCCGGGTAAAAAGTACTCATTTTTTTCCAAGGAAAAAAGTAATTTCGTGAAAGGTTATATTTCTTTCACCATTAAATCTTCGTTTTTCCTGTCACAGAAAAATATAGTGTCTTATACACTGGAAAAATATTTGTAAATATTGAAACAAATTACCTTCCAACAGAAAAGGACATGTTAAACAGTGTCAAATTCTGTTCGAGATCACTACGATAGCAGTATGATACCGACAGCGTAGATTTAGAGGGACAACCGGCCGAAAAAACCAAATCATGAAGAGTACTTCAAGCCTTTTAAAACATGCGTCTCGCTTTCGGTCCATGAAGGGGTTCCGGAAAATATTTTTGAATCATTTGAGAAATGTGAAATTTTTATGAGATAAATAGTTTTTATTATTTATTATACAAGGGAAGACCGATATCTCGGCGAGAAGTGGACGTATTGAGGTCGATCAAAAAATAAATTAAAGCTGAATTAACAAAGTATCCCATCATTATAACGGTTATGCAAGAATAAAATTTCCACGCTCATAGACAAGAAGAAAAAAAGTGGTAAAATTTGTGAATTTTTTTGTTGCTGATTTTTCTATCATTACTCGAAAACCACTGAAACTTTAAATTTTTGAAGTTCTAATCCAAAACTAGACACTGGAGCTACAATCTCCTTTAAAGTCCTTGTACGACCATTCCTCTCAAGTTACGGCATGTTGAAAATGGCTGAAAAATTTGGAATTTTTTTTTGATCCTTTAATTTTTTCCAGTAGTGTTTTTAATATTGACATGGAAGGATTTGTTGTATTTTTTATGTGTACCTATATCTGCTTCATTTTTTCATTAGTATATCAAAATTTCAGAAATCTATAGTGAATCTATACGAATATATATGTATAACTGTGTAGGTACATAATATATATGACTTTATTTTCTCTGAAGACGGTGGGCGTCATAATTTGTTTCAATTTATTTCAGCAACAGTGAAAGATGAATTAGGTTAAAAGCGGTTGGGAAAATTAAGGAAAACATTCTCCGGAAAAACACTGAGGAACTGAACATAGTGATTTGAATGAATTATACTTTAAAAATTAATTATAATGTTAAATATTCACATAAATCACGACAACACAATGCAAAATGAAAAATCATGTCAAATGGGGGGCGTAGGTGTATTGTTTAGCTTAATTTGCATATTGAAATCACTGTTTTTGGAGATTATTCGTTATTAGAGATCATGTCTTTACTTCCTGTGTTATTTGAACTTTATATGCCTTCGAAGCTTACCTAATCCTTGTGTATAATACGCTATGTTGAAGACCCTAGTTTCCAAATGGTGAAACAAGAACTGTGTGTTTTAAATGAAAAAAAATTATGTTTCAGATACTTCGGAGGCTATCTCTCAACCAACCCAATACTATACATCACAGATGTCGACCTCGTCAAACAGATATTCATCAAGGACTTTGAACACTTCACAGACCGTTTTGACGTCTTGGGGGCCACGTCAGACCCAGTCTTCAAAAAAAACCTTCTGGTTGCCAAAGGAAAAGAATGGAAAGAACTCAGGACCACCATGAGTCCAGCTTTCACGAATGCCAGAATGAAGGCTATGTTTTTTCTGATATTGGAAAAAGCGAAAAACTTCATCGAATATTTTGACAGATCTGAGCAGGCGACCATAGAAGTGGAGGCTAAGCAGGAGTTTGCAAAGTTCACCAATGATACCATAGCATCCTGCATTTTCGGAACTGAATGCGATTCGTTCAAAGACCCCAATAACGCCATTTTGGACGCTGGGAAGGATGTAACTGATTTTTTGCCCTTCCGCCCTTGGCGTGTGTTGCTTATTACCCTCTTTCCTAAAATTTTTAAAGTAAGTTTCAGTTGATGACGTGAAGTTCTTGGTGGTGGAAAACACTGCGCAAAAAAATTAAGTCACATTATGGAAATCTCAAATTTATTCTACAACAGAAGGTGTTCTCAATGATAATTATTTGTATCATAATTATGCATGTATATGTTATCCACTTGCAACGTTTTTCTTCAATAAAGATGTTTTTTCCCAGCAGGAATGAAAAAAGATGAGATTATCAGATTTTGAATGTATTGGCTCCATTCTGAAATCAGTTGTTCTTGATCAATTCTAGTGATCAATAGTTTTTCTTTCGTTTGATTTTCTACACTCGATCGCTATGCAACGCGAAACAAGCATTTAACCCAAGAGGAATGTGCCCAAGCGGTAGTTTTGCGAGAAGAAGTGTGGACACAAGAATTGCAGAAAGGCTTGGAGTTTCCCATGCAATTGTGTCCAGAATGTTACAGCGATTCAGGGAGACAGGTATGTATGTACGAAGACCAGGACAGGGTAGACCACGGGTAACAACTGCCATTCAAGAACATTACTTGAGAGTTTCTTTGTTGAGACAACGGTTTGTAACCGCTCGCCTCCTTCTAAATCAGCTTGAGCAAACTCAGACAATAAGAAATCACCTCAGAGAATATGATTTAAGGCCTCGTGTCGTGGCAAGAGGCCCAGCTCTTACTCCAGCCCGTCGAAGGGCGCGTTTGGATTTTGCGAGAGAGCATATTCATTGGGAAGAGGCTGATTGGAAAAAAGTTCTCTTCACAGATGATTCTAGATTCTGCCTCTACCATTGTGATCGACGTTCCCTTGTATACAGACGTTCGCATGATAGATATGCTCAGTGCAATTTCCTGAATACTACTGGTTTCGGGGGAGGATCGATTATGGTATGGGGTGGAATATCTTTGACTGTTCGCACAGACCTAGTGGTCGTTGATAATGGAGCTATGAAGGCTGATAGGTATACAAGGAACATTTTAGAAGAGCATGTAGTGCCATTTGTCCCATACATTGCTGAAAATTTAATTTTTATGCGCATCGTTCAGGAGTGCCTTGAAGAGGTTGAAGTCTCTCGAATGGAATGGCCCGCAAGAAGTCTAGATCTCAATCCGATTGAGCAAGTTTGGAACAACCTCAATAGAAGGCTAAGAAGTTCAGAAACTCATCCAGCTACTCTTTAATGACTTAGGAATCCAACTCAGAGAAATCTGGGAAGGATTAGATCAGAACATTTTAATATCACTCATTTTGAGTATTAGCCGTCGTTGCCGAGCTGTAATTAACGCAAGGGGTGGAAATACTAAGTTTTAAATCACTTATCAGCATTCCAGTATTTTGAAAATTGTTTATTTCTCTTCTTCCACATAAGATTCGGTGAAATCCTGAAGTTTTCTTCCATTCAATGTGTTTTGTTCCGTTCAAAACCTTCCCGAGAGAACATAAATAATAAGTTATGAAGTCAATGTAGAGTTAACTTTCATTAAAATGGACACTTTGAGAAGATGCGTTAATTTTTTTGCTGTTTTGTTATTTGGGTTGTTTAGTTTTTGCTAAGCATTCTCTAATCATCTTAAGCTATTTGTTTTTCTGAAAACTTCCCAGTAAACACAGACTTCTCGGTGATATCGCAGAAAATATCAAGGAAGAGGTTGTCAGTGAATTGAGTTTCAAATGAAATCTTTGAGCTTTATTATGCTTTCATCTACAATTTCCATGTTACAGGTTATGAAGGTCAACAATTTCCACAAAGATCTCTCCATTTTCTACAGAAATATGATAACTGATGCCATTCACGCAAGAGAGAAGGGAGGTATCACCAGGCCAGATTTAATCCATCTACTCTTGGAAGCCAGAAAAGGAAAATTGAAAGAAGAACATCCTTCCAAGGACCTCGAAGATTCCAGCTTTGCTTCCGTATCCGAAAGTCTGCTTCCCAAGTTCAAATCCACCTTGAAAATCACAAATGACGTCATAGCAGCTCAAGCTCTCGTATTCTACATAGCAGGCCATGAAGCGACATCGAGCGTTCTTGGTTTTCTCGCATATGAACTGGCTCTCCAGCCTTCTATTCAGCATAGGCTGATCCAAGAAGTTGATGAGCATATCTCGTCTACAGAAGATATTTCATTCGAGGTGTTTGCCAAGATGAAATATTTGGATCAGGTGATTTCTGAAGCTCTAAGGAAGTGGATATCAGCTTTTGTACTGTTGAGAAGATGTACGAAAGAATATGTGATTGAGCCTAAGGAAGAAGGGGAAACTCGTTTGGTGATACCTAGAAATTTTCTCATAGCTGTACCTCTTACGGCGAATCATTTTGACCCTAAGTACTTTGAGAATCCTGATTTGTTCGACCCTGAAAGATTCAGTGAAGAGAATAAGAAGAATATTGTCCCTGGAACATATAAACCTTTTGGTTTGGGACCAAGAAATTGTGTTGGTGAGTACGGTTGATAAATTTTTATAGCTATCTCAATTTTCTCGTATTCTATGACAAAGACTTGCTGTAGAATATCGATACTTTTTACTCTAGTAGTATGATTAACTATTACGATAATAGGTTTACTGTTTATTTCAGCTGGTCGTTTTGCCTTACTGGGTATGAAATGTGTGCTTGTATCTATCTTGAAAAAGTTTGAAATTCAGACCACAGCAGAAACCAACATACCAATAAAGTTAGCGAAGACATTTCCCTTGACTGTAGAAGGTGGTTTCAAACTAGCTTTCAAAAAGAGAGGTACTGTCTGAGAAATGCATTCAACATTTCAAAAGTTGTCGATGAGGAGAAATGTTCAAGTTGAATTGATTTATAATGTAGTTTTGGTCGGGAAGCAATTGTAAATATTTGATTTAATACATAGACGAAGAATAAATATTTTTTGTAAAAATTGCAGTCATCGAATATAACCCACAACTTTTCGGGAAAAACTGGGGTATATCAAACAAAATAATACTCTTTCTCAAAAAAAATTCATCACACAAAAGGTGAAGAACAAACACAGAGACTGATAGCAACTTCAAGAGAGAGAAAACTCAACAAGCTTTATCGTTTTCGGAAAACGAGCTAAGGCTGATTACTGGGCTTCTCACAGGTAACTTTTTCGTGAGATATCATTTGCATAAGGTCGGTAAGAAAAACTCAGATATCTGTAGGTTTTGTGGATCGGCCACAATGCAATGATTTAACGCAAACCAGACTCACTTTACTGGGTGGCACGACCTGAGCAAAATTTTCTGGGCAATAATCATCTTTACGAAGAAGGATTCATTCTTAGGCAAAATGTGTAGCCAGTGGCGGCTCGTGAAATTTCAATCGGAGGAGGCCCGAGACCACGCAACCAACAAAATAATTTTTTGTGCAACTGTCATTAAAGTGACACTTTAATGACAGCGAACAATGTTAAAATGGATTTTTTCTACAAACGTCAAAAAATGACAAGGTTCGCGCATTAGCAAGAATATGCGAAGGACCCTTTTTTCATTTTCCTTTGTTACTATGACACCGTGCGCGAAGTAATGTGCGAAATACTTACTTCGCACACTGCATGTAAACTATATGGGATTTTTATATTTTGGTAAATTTCTTGAAATCCACGTTTTCTTTAACATTGAGTGTTGCTTTCAACATATTGCAATATATTACCCATAGTTATAATACATAATTACTTGATTTGGAAAAACAGTTCAAACCAGTTCAATATTTTTTTTCATATTAAGCTAAGCGTTTGTAGAAAAAATTTTGTTTGCATCTCATGCGCGAAATACTTTGGTGATCTCGACTATTTTTTTTAACTCGGCTGCGCCTCGTTAAAAAAATCAGTTCTCGATCACCAAAGTAGCATTTCGCGCACTAGACACAAAAATCTTGGCAATTGAACATCAGCAAAAAAGTAGGGAAATATTAGAGATGATACACATCCAAATGAAGAACGAAAATACAGTAAACGACAAGTTAGACACAAAAAATCTCAGTCGAATTTATATGCCCCTACTGAAGCCACCAAAAAATTAAAGAAGAACATAAACATAAGGAGCACACAGTGACATGAATTGACAGTACTGACTCAACAACACCTAATCAACCAAGATGACAATTAGTGAGATGTTTGCATGAAATTTTATTTTATTTAATTAATATACATAATTTTTAGATGTTTTTAGTCCATTTTGATGTATCTTACACTGAAGAAGGCGGATGCGCCGAAACGTCTGTATGAATAAATTATTTCACGTTTTTCAACTATAACCTAGACACCCAACAAATAAACTCAAACTACAAAAATAACTATAGTTTACGTGGTTAAAATTTTTATAGCACGCTTCCACGTTAATTAACGTTATCTTTAACACTCATATCATTTTGAAGTTTATTGTCATTGCAAATTCGCCCATTTCATTATCAAAATAGGACATGTACAAAAAACACTGTATGGTATTTGTGTTAAAAATGATTTTATTTTGTTCTTGAAAATGTTCAATTCGCTCCACTCATTTCACAATATTCCGCACTGGGCTTCCTGTCAGCTGGCATTTTTTATACCATTCTACGCAGAACGAACGATTATGAGCAGAATTAATAATTAAATTTGGCATTGTTAGTCGAGGTGTCTTAATTAGGTACTTAATTTCTTGATGAAATATTGAAATCTTACCTACAAACTTTTCCGACAAATGTCACAAAACCACAAACCGCAGGTTGAGAGGATTAATACTCCGTTAATAAAAAGGGAGGGAATCGAAACAACAGCTGATCTTCATCCACGATCGCCAGGGTTGATTCGGGTCGATCGGACGTTCAGTTTCGGCTAAGCTCGTTCGCCTAGAAGCGAAAATAATGCCGCGGAGCCGGGCCTCCGACACGTGATCTACAGCTAGAATTTTTAGTGGGTCCCACACCGTTCATTCGAAGAAGTTCGAAATGTTACATTCTAAAGCATCTCGACTCGTGGAGGCGAGCCTCCTCGCTAAGCGGTTTGCTATCTGTTCGCTTGTATTGTGTGTTGCGGATAAACTTATGTTTATACTTTAAGATTTCGATAGTAGATAGAAAGATGGAAATAATACAGATATAGAAATGTGATTATTTTTATTTGAACTTGAATTTAAGTTTGATAGATTGCATTGAAATTATGGGAGGCCCGGCCTGCTCTGAGCAGCCGCCACTGAGCTAACTATGGCAACCCACAAAGGATCTTTTTGGCTGTAGTGTAGAAAGGTAGTCAGGTGGCAATCGACCACATCTAATACAATACAATACAGTGGTGATTGATTCTTTTCTTACAAAACCCTTCCATTCCACGAACTTCTGGACCTTCCCTGGTATTATCCTAACAGGAAATAATCTCACCTACACAACAGATGAAAAGATTAAGAGAGTTGATCGTCAACTAGCGTCAACGAACTAAATTGTCCTTCACACTTCCTTAGACCTTGACCATTTGTTTGGTTCTGTTGCACTAGTCAGAATAAATTTATGTTCCACTGTGCGCAATATTCAATATTTATGCAGTGAATAATACGCCTTTTGTAGTGATAAAGTGAAATTAATAATCTACTGCGACAAAGGCCTCTTTCATGAAATGATCTTCAAGATATCGATCTAAATATTTAAGATGATTGTAATTGCTATTGTGCTTATTTTGATTCTCTACGTAGCAAAGAGAGTGATACCACCTATTTACTATTGGAAAAAAAGACGGATCTACTATGTTGATCCTATTTCCAGAGTGTACAAAGTTTTTTTCGGGAGGAAAGCTTTTGCGGAAATGGTGAAAGATGCATATGATCAGTTCCCTGATAAAAGGTATGTATAGGTCATGTTGTTTTATGTGAATTAAGATGCATGTACAGGGCAGGCTTAGTCCTGATTTTGATGTAGATGCACAGTGCTGTAGCCAGATGAAAATTCTCCTATGGCATTAATTATTTCTCTTGTATTTTTGGCCAGCACCAAATTTAGAGTGAACAGATGAATATGTGATAGATCATCAAAAGTTTGCTCTCACCAATAATTTTTGAAAGAAATTGCTGGTTTGAGAAATTAAGAAACTTAGAACAGTATAAATGAGATACTTTTCTCATTAAAAAAATCTCCTATTTGAATATAGCCCGTTCACGAGAGTTTGAGCCGTCGGTTGGCCATGACAAATTGGCATATTCCACTGTGTATTCTGAAATTTTAGGTTATATTGTTTATTTTCTTGTCAGATTGATACGCAATGTTATCAATATTGCATAGAGTTCTCTGATAACTCGAAAGACCCGGTACATTCAGCAACGTTTATTTTACGTTATGACAGTAAATACTGCCAACTTCAGATAAATAACAAACGCCTACTTTGTGCTCAATAATATGTGAACAGAGTATAGACAATCGGATAAATGATTTCTCGAGAAAATGAAATTTTTATGACCATTCAATTCAATTTAAGAGTGTTTTTATAATTGTCATAACCAGTTTTTTAATTTTCGAACAAGGATTTAAAATTACTCAATGATACCTGCATCTGTTAGTTCTCGACAAAAAAGTTGTTCAACATTTTTATTACCCGAATACATTGCTAGTTTTTTCATAATTTCATTCTGCTTAACGATTTTTCGTTATAGGAGGAGGAGGACAACGTTCTTTATTGTTTGAATCAGGCAGAGCCATCGACCTTAGGTCCTTCAGCTCAGTAACTTCTACAATATCGATTATATATAAAAAAAATTATACATCCTACATATTATATCATTATTGCTATGGGGTTTCTTTCAGTTTTTGTATCTTTATGGTAGAGTTCCATTATTTCTCTCATATCTCTCAGTTTGCTGTAGAATTTTGTATTGAGTTTCTGTAATCTGCTTGAAATTGGTTCTGTATTTGTCCTTGTGTATGCAAGTGATCGGGTGGATTATACAGGGTGACTGGTGACGTAAGGGACAACGGCTAACTGGAGATGAGAGAACCTCAAACTGAATGAAGATTGGGGTTTAAATGTCCCATAAGGCTATTAGTTTCAGAGATACAGGGTTTTTTGCAAAAGTGTTTAAACTATAAATTCTATATTTTCGTCATTATTGCAAATTTTCCGCTGATACTTGGCAAGCTTGTTACTATACATATTCTCCATCAGATCGAGAAAAAAAATTTTAAATTTGCAGGTCCGTATTCAAAAATTTAATTTACGTGTCAGGTGAGAAATATCACTCGGTATATCAGATAAAAAAATTGAAATGGAAATAGGAATCTTCAAAAAACACTGATAAAAATCTGTTTTTAGTTTGAATGGCACAATATTTTTATAGTTTTTATGATATGTTGAAAGTCAGTCGACTATTACAATTAATTCATTTTCACTTGAAGAAACATACTATTCCTGATAGAAAAACACTGAATTCGAGATGCTTAAATAATCCTGACGCATATTAAATACTCCTTCATATCTTGAAATCCTTTTTTTATTGATCTATCTATCGATATGTAAGAAAAATTCAAAACTACAATACAAACACAAAAAGAGGAACAGTAGCACATTTGATTAATAAAAAATCAAATAAACAAATGCTCGATATGTGAGCCATTCCCCTCTCACACTTAATTGGCTCTTTTGAACAATTGAAGTGCTTTTCATATCCACAAGATGTAAAATTATATCTTGATAGAACAGAAACACTGGATTTCAGATAGAGAAAAGTTTTTTCATGAATAGCAAGGCCTGGACAGAAGATAACCTAAAACATAGACTAACTAACGAGAATAGATGAGACACTAGTGTTCTACTAGCTAGTAGAACAAGCTGCAACGACATCTTTTTTGGATTACCTACATTACTAATTCGTGAAAAAAGCTCAATTGAAAAAGGAATCTGTATCGTAAAGCTGCCTCAAAAAGAATTCTGTAGTGCACCTTTTGAATTGGTAGGTACACCCATATACAAGGTGCAAAAAGTTTTTTGAAATTCAATTTCCAAAAGGAAATCAGAAATGGAGTCGTGCAAGTTATCGATGAGTGAGGAAATTTATTTTCATGAAAATAATACCTGCAACGAACTTTCATCTGATTATCTTTTGGAATCGAGAAATGAGGATCAATAATCAAATTCTGGATAGAATAAAAATTTATTAACTGAAATAGATATCACCAATTGAAAATACAGATTGTTTCATAAATATCTAATCAATAAACTAATAATTGCATTGAAAACATTCTCAAAAACTAACAATAATGAATTCAATAATACAAAATATGAGTATTTACCTACTAAACTTATTCAATACATGAAAAACTTTTTTGAAAACTATCTTAATTCTTATAGGTGACAGAATATATATAATATATATTTTGAAATTACCTTTTGCATCTCGATTTTCACATCCAATAACAAACACACACACACATCTTCATCTTGCAGGCATATCGAAATCATGATATTTCAAAAAGAACGTGTCAAACCACTCCTTGTGTCAGTTGACAATTCAAAGGTTTTTTGATATAACGATTTACATACTTACTATTTTCTCGATAGGATTTCCATGAATGCATCAACGACATCTAACTATCAAATGAGAATAATTTTTTCGTGTATTAGTACCCTCCTCAGATAGGTGGCGCAACATATACGAGTGGCTCATCTATCATTTAGTTTGTCTATGACCTAAACGTTCAAAGGGTCAGACCACCATAATCATTCTCTACTTCTAGATACTACGGGAGAGCTACCAATTCCTGAAACCATCGCTCTTCGTCAGAGACGTCGACCTCATCAAGCAAATAACGATCAAGGACTTCGACCACTTCACAGACCACGTGGACATCCTGAACAGCACCAACGACCCGATCTTCAGCAAGAACCTCTTCTCCATGAAAGGCAGAGAATGGAGAGAACTAAGGAGCACCCTTAGCCCAGCCTTCACCAGCTCCAAGATGAAAGCCATGTTCGTCTTGATCTCCGAAGCTTCGAAGAAGTTCGTCGAGCATTTCGAAGCCTTGGATGAGGAGGTCGTCGAGGTTGAGATGAAGGAGACTTATTCAAAGTTCACCAATGATGTGATAGCCACTTGCGCCTTTGGTATCAACGTTGATTCATTGGAAAACCCGGAAAATGAGTTTTTCACCATGGGGAAAGCTGTGACAAGGAGTACTGTTGGTAGGACGCTGAGGGCTCTTATGTTCATGTTTTTTCCGAAAGTTTTTGAGGTGAGTTTTTTGAAATTCTTCAATATAGAGAAGTAGAAGGGGATCTATTTTTCAAAATTACACTGGCCACCACACTCTTGCAATTTAACGCCTTTATACTTCCGGCGTGGCGTTATCCTAAGAAACAGGTTGTCTGCAAACCGAAATGAGACGTAATTATAGGAAAAATAGTGAAAGCAGAGAATAATATTGATCGATTGAAATCAACCAATATTAAACTCATACTTCGGAGCTAATCTCGTCCTCGTTCAAGACAAAATGCAAGAAAGTGGTATCAAACAGAGCACCTATGGATGGCCATTTCGTCCTTATAAGGACTCATCAGCACAGGATAGCTCTGAATGATACAAGGTATTTCTTGGAACTTACAGCGAAATGGCATCTTCTTTAAGGTATAAATATACCGAAGACGCCATCTCTAGTTCCATACGAAAACCTTCTTCCATAGCATGAACCTTGAACGAAGTAGCGATATGTTCACCATTTGTCGCATTGACCGAAGCGTTCTTGCATTTCGCGTCTTCGGTCCACGACTCGGTGCGCTCAGGGTAATGTCAGTTGACACCGTAGTAAAGAATAAGAAGACGTAAAACGCTTCGGTCAATACGACAAATGGTAAACATCTCGCTACTTCGTTCAAGGTTCATGCTATGGAAGAAGGTTTTCGTATGGAACTAGAGATGGCGTCTTCGGTATATTTATACCTTAAAGAAGATGCCATTTCGCTGTAAGTTCCAAGAAATACCTTGTATCATTCAGAGCTATCCTGAGCTGATGAGTCCTAATAAGGACGAAATGGCCATCCATAGGTGCTCTGTTTGATACCACTTCCTTGCATTTTGTCTTGAACGAGGACGAGATAAGCTCCGAAGTATGAGTTTAATATTGGTTGAGTTCAATAGATTAATATTTTTCTCTGCTTTCACTATTTTGATATTCACGGCGATGTTACGCGTTGAATCTATTCTCATAATTATAGTATTAGTTTTGAGAGTTTCGTGCTCCTGAGCTGTTCCAGTGCTTTGTGCGCAACCATAATAGCAACCAGTATTTCGAGCTTTTGAGTTGCTCAGGTGCAACTCACTGAGCAAAACGAATAGGCCTTATAGGACATGAAATATCACCACATGTATTCAATAAAGTCATTGAAAATTTCACCAAAAGGGTTCGCATATTCCAGCAAATCTGTGGAGGCCACTTTCAAGATATTTTATTTCAAGCTTCGTTCTCAAATGTATACAGGGGGTCTCATTTAAATGTGTCCACCCTCATTATCTCAACAACGAATCAGAATTTGTAAAAACAACTACGATTTGTGTTCTATGAAGTGAATATACACAAAGCAACAGGGTATTATGGTACGAATAAAACTTAATGAAACATTCACTTTATAGAACACAAACTGCAGGTTCATCGAAAATCGATCTGTGTTTTCACAAATTCTGATTCGTTGTTGAGTTACTGAGGTTGGACACTTTTTAATGAGACACTCTGTATATACGGGGTTGGACTAGAGTGATTCAATTCATTTAGCCTGAAATTGCTTCAACGTTTAATGAACTAAAGTAAACCTTATATGAAATGAGTTACTGTTTCAGATTCTCAAGATCCCAGCGTTTTCCAGCGAAATAACAAGTTTTTTCAAGAAAATCATAACTGATACCATAAGCACAAGAGAAAAAGAAGGCACCATCAGACCAGACTTGATCCACCTTCTAACCGAAGCTCGAAAAGGAAAGCTACAACAAGAAAACCCTTCCCAAACAACCGAGGATACAGGATTCGCTACAGCCCAAGAAATAAGGGACACCAAAATCAAATCTTCCTTGGAGATCACAGACGACGTTATAACTGCTCAAGCTTTGATCTTCTTTTTGGCTGGCCTAGAGACTTCATCATCCCTTCTTGGATTTCTTTCGTATGAGCTTGCTAAAAACCCAGATATTCAGCAGAAACTGATCCAGGAAGTAGATCAAGAAATGTCTTCGTCAGATTCCTCAATATCCTACGAAAAACTGTCAAAAATGAAATATCTTGATCAAGTGGTGTCAGAAGCGCTGAGGAAGTGGACTCCTGGGTTTGCTATAAGCAGAGTTTGTACCAAAGAATATACAATACCTCCGAAGTTAGAGGGAGAAGTACCATTGACCTTAGATAAAGGCTGTTTCGTAATGATACCAGCAGTTGGTATCCATTACGATCCTCAATATTTCGACAATCCTGAAGTGTTTGATCCTGAGAGATTCAACGATGAGAACAAGATGAACATTGTGCAAGGATCTTATTTTCCATTTGGGATTGGGCCAAGGAACTGTATTGGTGAGTAAACTAATAAATGATAAGTTTGAGAATCTATTAGATTAGATATGATACTACTGTTCCTTATGTGATTATTGTGAGACCTATAATCATATATGGGGCAGTAGCCTGGTTTGGCAAGTCAGGTAAGTACGAGGAAAAGGCTCGATAAAGTACAGAGGCTTGCCTGTGTGTGTATCACTGGAGCTATGGAAACCTGCCAAACTAGGACACTTAAAGTCATTACGGATCTCACACCTCTACATCTAGTGATTGATAGAGTAGCCCATAAAGCTATCCTCAGAATATCTAAGGAAAGTACAGGTAATGAGAGAATAAAGAATCAGAAAGTCTGGTCCTCTCTGAATAACTACATCTCATTTGCGAGCCTCCTAGCGATGCAATGAGAAAAACTTCAGGACCTTGCTGAGTGAAAGAGAGGAACGGAAACGGGAATACACCGACTATAACATCAAAGAAAATACCGTAAAATGGTATACATATGGTTCCAAAACCACTACAGGAGCTGGCGCTGGGATATAAGGGCCAAGTACCAAGTGTGCACTTTCGCTAGGCTCCTGTATGAGCTTCTTCCAAGCGGAAATCTTAGCTATTGAGAGATATTTAGATATATTATAAATCTAGAAAGAAACTATCAGAAGTGCGATATAGCTATACACTCAGATAATCAAGCTGTTATTAAAGCACTGATCTCCTACGTCATCGACTCAAAGATGATCTGGGAGTGCTGGAACAAACTCAATGAGGTAGGCAAGAAAGGTCCTTTTAATCTGTGTTCCCGGCCATTCGGCAATCGAAGGAAATGAAGAGGCCAATACACTCATTGCCTCAGAAACCTTCTGTGGTATAGGTGAATGTACCTATAAGAAGGAAGATCTGGAGGGATGGATCATTCCAATAAGTTCCTTCGGAACTTTGAAACAGCAAGATCCAAAAGATATCTGGATCTTGGTAAGAAACAATTACACCTTCTCACTGTCGCCTCAGAAAACACCAGTTGAGGATGGGATTATCGAACACTGACGAGTGTAGGTTCTGTGGTGAGGAGGAAGAAACCTTTATTCACCTAATCACGGAATGCTTCGGCATTGCGAGCCTTAGGAGAGAATGCCTTGGGCGAGAATCATGTAAGAGTGAGGACCTTGCCTCGTTGAAGCCTTCATAGATATTGGATTCCATCATATCTCTGGAACTGGAAGGCGAGCTTCATGATAAAAGGTTTGGTCAGAGCAGCTCTGTAAAGGGACACAGTAGACCTTGAGGTCGCAGTGAACTGTAACCTCTTTTTAAACTATAACTATGGCGAGAGGCGATAGAACTATATGGACCCCGCAGCCCTTGATCTAATGATCTATTTTGCAACTATTTGCCATTCCGTTAGCAAAGTTTTAACAAACTATGCTGCATTTTTTGGTTGCTTTATCAGTTATTTGGTCAAGTTTCAGGATACACAAACCAAGGTGTTGCATTCCTTTGCTCATTGAGGTTGGATTTGAGACTCCTGTGCTGGAATGGTACTGGACATTCACCACTGCCTTTTGAAATGAAGTTCTAGGTTCTGTAATGATCGTTTTCCAGTATTGGTTCAGGCTGATACGTTGGTGAGGCTGATGTCCTTCAAGCTTTACATATTTTTGATAGTTGCACCAATTGATTTGGAATAGCAAGGAGGAACCCTTCTGCTTCAGGAAACAAGCTTCCAGAAGTCAGCTAGTAGTTCGAAGCAGGAATATCGACATGTCCATGGGTGACCACATTTATAGTATTCGTTTTGAATATTTTCGTGCTCCTGAGCTGTTTCAGTGCTTGCGCGCAACCAATGGCAACTCGTATTTCAAGCTTTTGCGTTGCTCAGGAGCACGAAGCTCTTCAAAACGAATAGGCTAATTCAGGTGTATTTCATGTAAAGGCTTTTTATATCACTAGCCGTATGGGTGGTGATTACATGAAGGTGTTGGCAGAGCCATAGAGGTGTTGAGTCATCTGCTTCAACCTTATCTTATGGAAGTCTCTTTTTTATTACCATTAGGTCGATTACCAGTCAGCAATATCAACTCTTTTTTTGACAAATTTAGAGCTTATCGATTGAAATATATTTTGGGAGGATTCTGCATTTCTTAAAAACTTTATAGGTTTTCACTCCCAGTCTCTGAAACAGAAATAATTAAAAATTTGTAAGTAAGGTGAAGTGCTCCTGCGAGAATCCTTGCACTTAATTGTCAGGAGCAAATTAGTCTTGAGAAAATTGTTGCTTAACAGTAAAACTGAAAAAAGGAAATAAATTAAAAGGATAATGTAACGTTTCGGTGTCTATATCAGACACCTTCTTCAGACAAATTCGTAAAATATTCAGAATTGTGTGCTTTTTCATTTGCAAATAAAAAAGCACACAATTCATTTGCAAATAAAAAAGCACACAATTCTGAAGATGTGTCTGATATAGACACCGAACGTTACATTATCCTTTTAATTATTTCCTTTTTTTCAGTTTTACTGTTAAGCAACAATTTTCTCAAGACTAATTTGCTCCTGACAATTAAGTGCAAGGATTCTCGCAGGAGCACTTCACCTTACTTACAAATTTTTAATTATTTCTGTTTCAGAGACTGGAAGTGAAAACATATAAAGTTTTTAAGAAATGCAGAATCATTTTTACTGTTAGGCAACAATTGTCAATTTTTTCAAGACCAATTTGCTCCTGAGAAAAAAGTGAAAAGATTATCGCAGGAGCACTTCACCTTAATTACAAAATTTTTTATTTCTGTTTCAGGACTGGGAGTGAAAACCTATAAAGTTTTTAAGAAATTTAGAGCTTGTTCAGTCTCGACTCGACTGAGTCGAATCACCTTTGTCAGCGCTGTTCCTACGATTCAAATGATGATATTTTTGTGTAGAATAGAATAATGAATTTAATTTTTTTTCAGGCTCTCGGTTCGCCCTGTTGGAGATTAAAGCTGTTATAGTATATTTGCTGAACAAGTTTGAAATAGTGTTTATAAAAAAACTCCCGTTCCTTTGAAACTAAAGAAGACTTTTGGGCTAATGGTAGAAGGTGGAACCTGGTTGGGTTTGAAAAAGAGATCAAAAACAACTGAGATTGTTTTTACGTATTTTTCGAACTTTTTTATCCTGTTGAGGAAAAAGAAGGTGTGATATTAGGTATATCATGAAAATATAACTGTATGATAATTTTCGTGAATATTTATCCTTTCATTTGAAAATGATTATGTATTTTTTATTGTCTTTCTGAGCTGTGGATATATTTCTATATAGGTTCTTTCATATAAAATGTATAAATAACATAAAATATTTATTCAAACAATATAACAACGTATTTGAACTTGCGTTTAAAAATAAAACATTTCCATCATTAAATTCTGTAACATTTTATAAAAATATACCTATTTGTATCCTCGATAAGGGTTGAGCTCATTATTTATCCAATATCACTCATGTCACCGACGATAGAGATGAAAAATTTGAGCTTTCATTCAGTTCTGCAAATAAGAATGTGTGGTCAATAGTTGAAAATGAAATATAATTATTTTTATAGAAGAAAACAAATGATTCTATTTCGAATTCAAAATACCTGAAATTGACGATATCATGCAAGATTATGTAATGAAAAAACTTTCTTACTTCTTATTGCATCCTCTAATGAACTTTCAACAATGATTTCACTCAAGTGTGAATCCATTTTGATTAAAATTTGCTTTATACTAGGTTTCAAGTCGATAAACAGTAGTCTTTGTTTCCTCTTCTCTATCTCTTGCTTTAAAATCGAGAAGCTCTGAAAAAAAATATATAAGTAATACACAGGGTGTTAATATAGTTGGAGTTTTTTAGATAGGCGTAAGAATGAACAATAACATAATAAGGCGTTTTTGAAAACTCATGGTTATTATCTCAATCCATTGGGCCACGTGACGGATCTACTCCGATCACGGACCCGGGTTCTAAGTTTACGAACACATTATATTAGGTTTAGGATTTGAGGGGTGTCAGACGTATCAATAACATAACCAAAATATTTTATGAATTTTTTTTCAGTCCCAGTCTGTTTTCGGATTGTCTCTCTAGCTTTTCCTGCATTCATTGGCTTTTGTGAAATCTTTCTTATAATTTCTGGGTGTGCTCTTTCATGTTGAAATGTTATTTTTGAGTACCTATGTTAAAGGAGTGAAGAATTTGTTTATTCAGTTCCAGTTTATTTCCGGATTGTCTCTAGCTTTGCTTGCATTTATTAATAGCTATTGTGAAATCTTTCTTATAATTTCTGGTGTGCCTCCGCATGTTTAAAGTATCTTTGAGAACCTTTATTGAAGAAGTGGAGAAGGCTTTAGCTGTAACGCGAGAAAAATCTGCATAAAAAGTTATGAAGAAGTTGTTTCACTTTATTTTCCCGGCTCATGAAACCACACATTTTACACTGAGCCAAATTCTCTTCTCTTTCTATCATTTTCAGTAATAGAATATATGAAATTACTAGGAAAAGAGTAGAAGACTTATTTCCGCCTTCTCAATACAAAATCAACTGCAGTGCGCATGCGGTTACTCTACGACCCTGCTCTTGTGTACGGTTACGATAAATCAACCTGGGTCAGTGATCGAGTTGATATCACCGTAATTTCCGAACAGAGGTTGGATGTTCGGGTTGGGTTAAACGAACGCGAAGATTAGGGATCGAGTTAACCCGAGTAAGTTTTCGAAAAAATCATACACAGGTCGGAAATCACAACGGAAACATAGGAAATTCAATGTATCAGAGAGAAAATTTCGCCCTGTAGTTGACCAGTGCTATAATGGAAAGGTTCACGTGATTCCTAATCTCTGAATAAAAACGTCCGACTGGAATTTTGTAGTTTAGTCTCTCATCGTTGGGGTGGCTTAATAGAGAAGTATGGTAGGGAACCTGTAATTTCGCATCGAGTATTATTACGCGCAGCATGACGCATTAACTCAATGCATCGGGCTGGCCGTGATAATGGATTTGAGAAATACATCCATATATTATTGTTAATTGGGTTATAAATCGCGTCAAACGAAAACGTTTGCATGTAAATATTTCCAGTACAGCTCTGTCCAACTGCACGGCAGAATACTCTCTTTGATGCATTGAATATCGTATGTTTCCAATAAGAATTTCCAAACCTGTTATAAGCACCTTGAATGCTTCCTCTTAATTTAGCCTCCTTAGTTACATCTCTTTGAATGAATATGCTACACTGTTAAACTTATTCACATAGATAAATAAATGGAATCTTACCCTTGCAACGGTAGCATCGATACTTCCAATATTTTTGCCGTTTATAACAACGACAATTCCTTCTAAAGTGCAGTGTTCTGCTATATTTTTCCTCATATATTCTGCGGCTGGGAACTGAACGTAAGTTTTAGGGGACACTATGTAGACACATCTACCTCCACAAGTCTGTTGTTCTATGTAGAATTTGGGACGTGCGCTACTGTAGAGGACGAAAAATATGTTGCAGGAAATTCCGATAAGGATGCCATTTTCCAGACTCCAGAATACACCTACCAGGAATGTGACGAGTAGAGGAATAAGATCAGTTTCTGGAAAAAAATGAGGAGGTTCAGCGATTTTTATCGATTAAAATCAACATATGCGTATGATAGTAGTAGGTACAGTGTGAGGCAGAGGTATTTGCTGATTTAATAATTCATTTAACAAAAACTTATTCAAATATCGAACAAATCATTTTTCCATCATATAGTACAACATTTTAATATGGGAAAACTATCCCAACTCGCGATAGGCAATCAAGCTAAGCGATACGCCTTCTGGTGACTATCTGAGTAACCTTTAATATTGACATGATTCTTTCATTTTGCATTGTGTTGTCGTCATTATGTGAATATTTAAATTATTAATAATGTTTTAAATATAATTCATCAAATCGCTATTGTTCAGTTCCTCAGTGTTCTTCCTGAGAAAAAAAAATCCAAATAATATACATTTCCATGCCTTTCCTCAATCTAGGGATGAATTTCGTGTTTGGGTATAAGGGAAATAGAGGAGTAGAGGTACAAAGTGTTTGATGGATCGACGAAAAGCCTGGCCACTGAAACTTAAAATCGGTTAAACCAGTCACAGGAAATATGAAAGTTTGCTTCTTGCATTTTGTAGATGACAATTATTTTTATCGAGGTGACTACGGATTATACAAAACTTGCAGGTTAGATTAGATTCATGGGGTTAATCGTTTATAGATCCCAGTTCATAACAGAGGTAGTTTTTAAAAAATGCTGCTGTGTCTACCAGAAATCTTCCTATTGGATTTATTACCAGAAAGAAGGAACAACAGGAATGTTCTAGTTCTAGTAGTAGAACTGAAAGGTTGAGACAAGGAAGTCTGAACAAGGAAAACCCCACTGAAGAATACTCTTGGAAAGAGAAAAAAATACTGTTTGAATATAATAAAATGAAGTTAATTCAACTGTTCAACAAACAATATTGTCTTCTTAATTTCCTCAACAGTCTTTCAACCTAGTTCATCTTTCATTATGGCTGAAATAATTTGAAACAAATGATGACACCCACCGTCTTCACATAAAATAAAAATATAATATAAGTACACAGTAATACACTCGTTCACTATAGATTTCTGAAACTTCGATATATGGATGAAAAATTCAAATTTCAATGAAGCAGATTATATATAGTCCGTTCACGAAAGTTTGAGCGCATAGTAGGCGTTCGTTCATTTATCTGAAGTTGGCAGTATTTGCTGTCATAACGTAAAATAAAGTCAACGTTGCCGAATGTACCCGGCCTCGTCCGACTAGCTTTCGAGTTATCAGAGAACTCTATGCAATTTTGACAACATTGAGTATCAATATGACAAGAAAATGATTAACATAACCTAAAATTTTAAATTATTGATTGAGGTTCCTTGGGTTTTTTAGCACTAAGTTTTACCAGTAAATAGTTATTTACTTTTAATAAAATATATTGACTCCGACATATGTTTCGGCCTTATTATGGCCTTTTCAAGGATAGTATAACCATCAATAATTCTATTTTCGTCAAAATATTACATTTTCAGTTAAAAATATAAAAATTTTCATTTTGTTTGTGTCATATCTGTGATAATGTGTATTGTGTTTTATATTTTTAACTGAAAATGTAATATTTTGACGAAAATAGAATTATTGATGGTTATACTATCCTTGAAAAAGGCCATAATAAGGCCGAAACATATGTCGGAGTCAATATATTTTATTAAAAGTAAATAACTATTTACTGGTAAAACTTAGTGCTAAAAAAACCCAAGAAACCTCAATCAACAATTTATAAATTAAAGAGCACAAGAAAACTAAACAACTAAAATTTTAATATAACAGTGGAATATGCCAAATTTCCATGGCCAACCGACGGCTCAACCTTTCGTGAACGGACTATACACATAAACAGCACAACCAAATCCTTGTCTCCATGTTAATATTAATAGTTCTACGAATGCCCGCCGTGGCGCTGCATTCTTACTTTCAGATACCTATAGTGCACACCAAATAGAGACACGTTGTGACGTTCTCTTGGGTTTTCAGACTCCAGCAGTCGTGTGATTCAGCCCCTCCGCAATTTTTTGGATTATCTAGATTCACTAGATTGTTTGTAACGATTGTCCCAAGATTCTGGCTCATAACATTCGTTTGGCTTTCGTTAACATACCAAACGAAATGCTGGACAAAGTTGTCCGACATCTACGAAATCTATTGTCGCAGTGTATTGACAATAATGGACATCATTTATGACATATCATCTCGAAAACTGTCTAAACATGAACTGTGAATGTTGTAGTTGACGATAAAAAAATAATTAAATCGGTTCTTGCATAAGTTTTTGTTTAATTGAATTTTCGAATCAGCAAGTTCTCTCTCCCACCCTGTACCTATTATCATACATTTTATGATAAAATATAATAAACAACTCACTCTTCGTCCTCCATAAAACAACAAAAGCTTCCAAATCAAACAAATAAAACATGGCGCATATAACCACAGAAGCCAAAGTGGCCTTAGGAATGTAGTAGAAAGTCGAAGTAAGAAACGTTAAAGCCAAAATAACCAGTATTCCAGTAACAACTCCTCCAAAAGTCGTTATAACTCCCGATGCGTTATTAACAGCGGTTCTAGTGAAAGAACCCGTCACTGGCATGGACCTCACGAAAGAACCCATGATGTTACAAGCACCAACGGCAAACATTTCTTGAGTGGCGTCCAGAGTTCTTCCTCCAGCTGAAAAAAATATTTGAGTGCATGTGGAGTACCCTATGGTTCCCTTAGGCTCACTGTTTTTCGTTATACGAGGGCTATTCAAATATAAACGAGACTTTTCGATTTTCAGGCATAGTTGGGGGAAAACATTCCTAATTTTTCTGTTGTTTGGAAGGTTTGGCAGGAGTAAGGGAAGCACGTCGGATTGCCTCATCGTCCCGCTCGGTGTCCACTGTGACGATGTTTGAGCAAGAGGTTCCTCCGTCAATTGCGCAACGTATTGTTCTCTCCACTCCTTACTGGCTTGTTTAGACTCTGGGGTGTAGTGGTGCACCCATGTTTCATCACAGGTGAGAATGTGAGTGAGAAATTGGTCTCCTTGTTCCTGAGATCGTGCAAGAAGACTGTGAGAAGGTGAGGAAACCACCTGGCGCCACCCATACGGTACCCTTGCTCCTCTGTGAGTATGGAGTAGGTGCCCCCATAACTTATTCCGACCTCACTTTCAATTTCAGAAGTGGTACGACGTCTGTCGTCTTCAATAAGCTGTCGAACACCACTGCTGTTGTTCGCTGCGGTCATGGTTCTCATTTTCAACACAATTACGACCCTCCACGAACTGTTTATGCCATGCAAACACTCTGGCTGGTGACAGTGTCTCTTTTCCGATCTTGGGCAGTCAATTTTGCTCAAGATTTTGGCCAGTTTTACGCCTTCTGCGGCGAGAAACTTGATTACAACACGTTGCGCAATTGACAAGGGAAACTCTTCCTCAAACATCGTCACAGTGGACACCGAGAGGGTTTGATCCAATGTGCTTCCCTTACTCCTGACAAACCTAGCCAACAACAAAAAAAGGAATGTTCTCCCTACTGTGCACGAAAATTGAAAAGTCTCGTTTATATTTGAATGGCCCTCGTACAAGGTATTTGCTGTATCAAAATAGTTTTTCAGAAGATATAGGTGAATTAATGAGCTATAGATTGGTGCCCCAATACATTTGAAGCCTGCTAAACAGTCTAAACTGGTTCTATGAACTTAGATGGTACCTAACTTTTGATAGACTTAAAACCCCATACTAATAGCAAATTTCTGGCCAGAGAGGAATTTTGATATTCTTATTTGATGGTGTTTCAGTTTTTTCTTGAATCTTGATGTTTCCGAATGATAAAATCAATTATGTGGAAGTGGAAAATGAAATAGGTCTACGAAAATACTCACAGAATGCTTTGGCGATAGCTACAGTCTCTAATATGGCTACCAACGGAGCAAATATTATGGTTTGGCCAAGCTCCTCAGTCATGTCAGAAAAATAATAATTTGTTCCATTTACTTTTGTTGAAAATGGTGGGAATTCAAACGGTGGTACACCTTCACTTATTTTTCCTGGAAGAGACAAGTATTAGTACAAGGGGAAAGAAAGAAAACCCAACTTAAAAGTACTAAATCATTTTTATCAAAGAAAGAGAAGAAATATTAGATATGAAGAACATATACAATGAAAATTTTTTCATTAAATTCTGATAAAAATGTAAAAATACTGACTGCAATTTATTCTCGATAGACATATACAGGGTGGACGGACGATTGACGTCCAAAAGAAAAAAACAGGTCCCTCGTCTCATGGGGTATTCGAATCACCCCCATGTATGTTATGCGATTTTTCACCGAGTTATGAATTTTTTTATGAATTTTTGAGAATTTTCAACTTGACCATTTTAAAAAAGATATTTTAAAAAAGTTATTAAAAAAAGTACAAGAGTTTTCTGATAAATTTTTTTTGTGAATAAATCGCCATAATATGCTTTTATACATAAAATAACCAGCATCGTAAATTCGATAAAAATTATAGAAATGTTGGTCACAAGTGAAAAAGTTACATATTTTGGATCATGATCTTAATTTTCAAATTTAAATTAAAAATGTAAACAGGCTACTTCATTGTTTCTCAGTGGGCTTAAAAACTGCTCTCAACCTCAGCTTTCAGAATCATTAATAAAACATATTACTCAACAGTCTACTTCTGCTAGAATTAGCCTTCAAAGTCAGCGAGGTGTAAAAAATCAAAGAACTAGACATTTACTCAAGAATTATTTTTTGCCATTTTAAGATTTTCCTGATCAAGTTATGATATAAAATGCTGAAAATTAATGCAAATTAGCATCAGAAGAAACGTTTCAGATAAGAAAAAGAAAAAGTTATGGCAATAAATCACATATCATGTAGATAAAAAGAAATTTATGTATAAAATATAAAATAGGTTTTCGAAATGGCCATTTCCAGCCTCAATTCACATTCTACACCTTCGCAAAATTTATTTATTCATTCATTTTTTTATCGTTATTTTTAGAAATAAATTTTTTTTATCTACATGATGTGTGATTCATTGCTATACCTTTTTCTTATCCAAAACTTTTCTCCTAACGCAAATTTTCAGCATTTTCTATCATAACTTGATCAGAAAAATCTTAAAATGGCAAAAATAATTTTTCAGTAAACGTCTAGTTCTTTGATTTTTTCCACCTCGCTGACTGATAATTCTAGCAAAAGTAGACTGTTGAGTACCATTTTTCATAAATGATTCTGAAAGCTGAGTGTTGAGCGCAGTTTTTAAGCCTACTGAGAAACCATGAAGTAGCCTGTTTACATTTTTAATTTAAATTTGAAAATTTAGATCATGATCCAAAACACGTAACTTTTTCACTTGAGACCAACATTTCTATAATTTTTATCAAATTACAATGCTGGTTATTTTATGTATAAAAGAACATTTTATGGCGATTTATCTAAAAAATATATCAGAAAACTCTTGTACTTTTTTTTTAAATCTTTTTCAATATGGTCAAGTTGAAAATTCTCAAAAGTTTATAAAAAAATTCATAACCGTGAAAATAGCATAACATACATGGGGATGATTCGAATACCCCATGAGACGAGGGACCTGTTTTTTACTTTTGGACGTCAATCGTCCGGTCACCCTGTATAAAGTCACCTATAGCTTTTTTTCACACATTATATGTAATTTCTCACCTGTTATCCTGAAGGGTTGCGAATCTCTCATACAGTACGCTAGAACGGTTCCAATTATAACTATAAGCGCGTTTCTTGATAAAAACAACATAAAGGCAGTTATCGAGAAAATATTTCGAGTCATGGATAACTCTGGTCTATATTTAAGGGAACCAAACCTTTTGAATTCCTAAAAAATTATGAAAAAATGTATTAATGTGTCTCAACCGATGAGAAAGTGAACGAATACGAAGCTACAGATTCAAATAACAGGAGGAAGAAAATAAATTCACTACAAATTCTCAAAAGATCGAATCGTTACTCACCCTCAAAACTACCAAAAAAATAATACTCAAAACACCAAGAGTGGTATCAGTCCATCTTATGGAATTCAAATTCTGGAATACAACTTTCCAGGCTTCAAGAAAAGCACTGGCTTTCTTATCTATACCAAACAGGCTATTTAGTTGGGAACATGCAATCTGTAATGCTCCTGCTGAAGTAAATCCTGCGATGACGGGGTAGGAAAAGAACTCAACCACAAAACCTAAGGAAAAATGTTGATAAATTAAGACCTAAATCTAAACTACTAGATGTCAACATACCTAAATTGAATAATCCTAACAAAAATATAATACATCCGGTCGTGAATGTACTTAACACAGCCATATCTGGTCCTAAGTTGGCAACATGAGCTTGAATCATCAGAGATAATATCGAGGTAGGTCCTATATTCAGATCTTTACAACTACCGAAAATAAAGTACATGAAACATCCCATGAAGCCACTGTATAGTCCATAAACAGGATCCAAGCCTATAAAAATATAGAATAAATAATAAATCAGATCTCAAATGATATTTTTGTTATACGAAAAGAAGTTTACTGGACCTCAAAATGATCCATGGGGAACTCCCCATGATAAAATAGGTTCCTAACAGGACCCAAACCTATAAATATACTATAAGTCATAGATAAGATCCAAAATGATTTTTTTTCCATCCTGAATGAAGAGTAATGGGCCACAAATTGATCCATGGGGAACTCCCCGTAATAGATTAGGTTCTTACCTGCTACTTTGGCGTAAGCTATACCCTGTGGTATCTCAGTCAAGGCAACTGTGAAACCAGCTAAGCAGTCCTTTAAGAAATAGGACACTTTGTAATGAGGAGCCCATTGTATAATTGGTACTCTTTTCTTCAGTATATCCATGGGTCGAATTTTCGCCAGCCACTTTCCTGTGGTTGGGACTTTTCTGGGGTCTGAAAAAAATGAGAAACTATATCCGCTGAAAAAATAGAGAACAAAATAGAGATAGCTAAATTATAATATCATCATTGTTCGCAATGAGGCTATATTATATCGCAAATGCATAAAAAATTAAAATAATGATTTCTAAAAGAAAAAATTTTTTATGTACAGGGTGATTCACTTATCTTGGTCCCCTGATTTTCTCAAAAAGAGATGAATATTTAGGTATAATGAAATAAGGAAAAGATATAATCTATGTTTGGATCATAATGGCCGATATATAGCATATAAGATTTGACATTTTCGTTTGTTATTAAAAAATTGTTTATTCTTATAAAATATAATATTTGATGAACACAATGATTGAGAAATAGTTTGCTACAGAGTCTCCTCGATTTCAAGAAACACAATCATATCTATGTCTCTGGATCGAGGCATACTGCCACAATACAGAAAAAATAAATGGAATAGAATTAACATAAAACACGCTGCAGATTGCTGACGGTAAAAAATAGAAAAAAAATGGCATTGAGAAGAAACATGCAGAATTGAATTATCTTTCGAATGACACAATAAAAAAGATTGTTCCTGGAGAAAAAATTTTTGATTTTTCGACTTTCACTCAAGTGTGTGCTCAGGTGAATATTTTTCGGGTATTTCAGTTGTTCTACATTTTTTCTGAAAATAAGCGTCCAAATGTTAATACATAATTATGCTTTACAGTCATCTATCAGTATTGCAGCTTCCCCAGTGACTCATAATGTTGCCTACATTTATCTGCTTGCGATAACACCAACAAATTGTTATTAACTTTACATATTCAATTGCAAGGATGGCCAAATGATATTTATTACTCCAGAGCTTCAGTACAGGGTGTCCCAGAAAATTAGGGAAATCTCTCGGATTCAGATAGAACATAAAAAATAAGATGACAAGTTCCCATAATTTTTTTCCTAGCGGCCCTCCCTACGAAGATACGACCTCCTAAATGACGCCACAGGAAATTCATTTTAGTGGAATAAATTTCAATTACTTACTTATTTCATTATTTTTTCGAAAACGGTTCATTTAATCGACGGTGAACAAGAGTACCTTTTCTTTAGCTTAATGTTCAAGGTATCCAAATTTGTTTTTTACCACCTTATCATACAGGGTGTAAAAAATGTAAGCATTGAAATGGACAACCCAGTCCGCCAGCCCCCAGTTCATCAAATTACATCGAGTATATCGAGTAGTTTGAAACTTATTCCACTAAAATGGATTTAATTTATTCCACTAAAATGAATTTTATTTATTTCATTTAGGAGGTCGTATCTTCGTAGGGAGGACCGCTAGGAAAAAAAATTATGGAAACTTGTCATCTTCATGTTTTATGTTCTATCTGAATCCGAGAGATTTCTCACATTTTCCGGTACACGATGTATATTTATAATTTGTAAAATGTGCAGCATTTTCTGCAGTGAAAAAAGCATAAACTCGTATTCCGTTCTCTGAAAGGTTTTTTATATTTTTTCATTTTTATTGTTTCTACTTATGTCTATTCACTTCTACCTATATATTTCAATATTATTATGCTATGAACTCTGTTAACCCCTGATTCCACTATCTTTTTATGCGCAATCAATAAATAATAAAAAGCTCATCTGATTATATATATACATATACAAAACTAATATCATTAATCAATGGACCGAAAGAAATATGTAAACAAAACATGGCTTTGCAATTGGCAACAAACACTATGGTGACTTAACCTAATGCACGACTATAAATAATGATAACATAATGGAAAATTTCTCCCTCTGTTTCCCTACTCTCTGAAAATTGAAAAAAGTGATTTCCATACATTGGCAATTCATAGATTTGGCATCAATGAAGGTATATCTCGACAAGGCAAATTAATGATTGATTTTTGAGATGAAAACACTCAAGGTTAGAAAAATAGGTAATTGGTTTTGAGCACGTGAGATATTGAAGAATTTTAATCTCCATATCTTGAGGATTTTGATGTGTTTCTGATGCTCAATTTCCTGTTTATGAAACTGGAATTATTAATTGAAACATACATCTTCAAATGACACCTGTGGACCAGAGCTTAATACAGCATCTTACTTGATAATCATGATGATAAAATTCATAATAATGATCAGTAAAATATCCATCGTTAATAAGGTTCGGAAATTGGAAAATAATAAGTATACATATACGTAGAAAACTCCAAATTCTCACATTTTTTCACAGAACAATGTTTGATAATTTACCTCAAATTTCAGACGTAAACTGAACCAGTGCAACACTGTAGAAGTGAACCTTGTCCAATTTTGATGAGCATAGCTCAACGTAGAATCATCCAACAAGCAATAAACCTCAGAATAGCAATAAACAATTGCGGAAATAATAGATGTTACACACATACGATTTTAGCACATGATAGAGGTTAAACTCCTATCAACACATCATGATATAAATATATTGTTTCCTCACTACACTCACAATTTCTGGTCTTTTATTTATTATCTCCAAATTTCCACATATTTCGGCTGACCGGCAACTTTTATCGGCTGATTTGAACTGATTTTTATTCGACGCGGCTTCTTTTCACATTAATTATCGGAATGATCATGTTTTAATTGAACGTATAGATAAAAACGTATTGTTACAATCGTTCTCTTTCATAAACAAAATAGATAGTGAAGTAATGGAATTCTTTGGAGGGAACTCAGGCCTCAGATTGAAATTGCTGGGTTGGGAAAAAAGAGGATTTGTGACTTCATTATGCAGCGGTCCTCAACAGGGGGTATGGATCAATATCCGAGGTTGCCAAATATGGCACACATTTTTTAGGGTTTAGGAATTTGCGTAGATGAAGGGTTTTCCAATAAGAGGTGTTATTTTGAAAGGCCCGCTATTTCGGTAGATGTCACGTTAGAAGCTGTAATTTTTTGACATTTGACCAGTGGAAAAATACGCCATTAATGAAAATGGGGCGGTACACGCTTCAAGAACGCATTGAAATTATTGAAATTCACTATAAAAATGGTGAAAATCTGGCAGAGACGGTTCGTAAAACTCGAACATTTTTGGGTCGTCGCGAAGCACCTTGTCGGACCGCAATAAAGCAATTGGTTGAAAATTTTGAGCTTTTGGGACAAGTTTGTGATGTGAAGAATAAAATCCGTGCACGTCGCTCAAGAACAGCCGAGAATATTGCTGCAGTAGCCGAAGGTGTTGAAGAAAACCCAGGTTTTTCCATTCCTCGTCGTTCTTTGGAATTAGGCATTTCACAAACGTCTCTACACCTTATTTTGCATGAAGATTGGGTCTTAAGGCTTATTAAGTTCAGTTAACACAAGAACTCAAGCCAGCCGATCATCAACAACGTCGTGTCTTTGCTGATTGGGTCGTTGAAATGCATGAAAATGATCCGGAATTCCATCGAAAGATCATCTTTCGTGATGAGGCCTATTTCCACCCTGGTGGCTCCGTCAACAAGCAAAATTGTTTCATCTGGGGCTCGGAAAACCAAGAGTTATTGTTGAAAAGACTCTCTATCCTCAACGTGTGACTGTTTGGTGCGGTTTATGGTCCGGCGGAGTCATTGGACCTTACTTTTTCGAAAATGAGGCTGGAGCAACAGTTACGGTGAATGGATTGCGTTATCGAGAGATGATTAATGATTGGGGTTTACGGCTATGTTGTTTTATTGTATTTCATATATATAAATACTTTGCATAATGTGTAGGTAACTAAAGTAATAAAAAAACTTCGCGAGTTTTTTTGCCGTATGCTATGTATTTTGGAAATCATGAAAAATAACTGCTGAGAACGACCGTTTATTCTCAATATCATTACGAGATGTTCAAACTGATCAAAAACATGTGATTGGATAGTTAATTTGGGTCAAATGCTAACCTTGTACGTTTTTCCCTGTACTCTTCACGTGTTATAAAATAATTTAAGAAAAGCCCTATGCAGGAGCTTTTGAGCGCTCGTTCTTTTGGTGAAGCAATAAAACTTTTTACCTGAAAATTCTATATGGAATTTGAGATTGATGCCAATATATAATTCTTGGCTCAATCGAAATTATGTTTTGGAAATTATTGAAAAATAAGGATAAGTATGTAAAAAATAAATAATTACAAAAATCAAATTCTATGGTACTTCATTCACAAAATAAATTTCATTCTCATTAGATATCTTTTTATGGAAATACAGAAGATTCTTCTTTTAATTATTCCTATTGATTTTTCTATGGTTCTGTTGACACAATATCCACAAAATCTTTCATGAAAATTCAGTATAAGAGTCTTCATTCACACACAAAAATTTCACTTTAAACAGATATCCTGTTGAGGAAATATCAACATTCTTCTTTTCAATATTTCAATTGAACTTTCTATAGTTCTGTCAACACTATGGCCACAAAATTCTACATGAACATTCAGTGTATCAATCTTTATTCATAAAATAAATTCCTTTCTAATCGGATATGTTTTTATCGAAATATGATGTTTTCTTCTTTTCGATATTCCAATTGAATTTTTTATGGTTAGGTATGTTTATAATATGGCTATAAAATTCTGCATGCAGCTTATTACGAGCATCTTGCATATGACCGCAACTTTTCATTTCGATGGGTTTCGTTTTGTTTGAGATATTGAGGAACAAAATTTTGAATGGTCATATTTTATGGAACTCCCTGTACGATTTGGATGGTTAACGAACTAAACCAAGCCATATGGGAACCCAACTCAGCCTGAAAATTTCAAGTGTCTAGGACAATCCCTTCAATAGTTATTGTGCTAACGGCAGGTCAGCCCCACAGAAACAATTTAATTTGAAAATTACAGACATTTGGGCAAAACGATATAGCACTCATTTAAGGAGACGAGCGCTCAACAATTCGTATTGATCAATTTATTAAAATGGAAATGGAAAAAACCAAAGTGTGGATTAGCTAATAAAAAATAGTTCTAAGATAAGTTGATCTACTTGTAGTTGATAATTCATCTCAAAAATAATTACTTGGCATAGATGAATTACAATCAGATGCAACAAAGATACCTCATTGTTTAAAACATTATAATTATGATATTGATCTGCTCAAGTACCCTACCCACTCGAACAATACAAAAAACATTAAATAATAATCCTTTTTAAACACATTTTGATATAATTTTTTGATTATCATCAACGACAATTTCATATCCACTTATGAAAAAGTTTGAAAACTGCTGAAATAAATAATATCGCAATTAAATTTAAATTACTCATCTTGAACAAGCCGCTTGTAAATATTATATTCCTTACAGATGAACTGATACGAATATGAATAAATAAATAGTTTTCGAATTGTTTATTGTAATTCACTAGATTTTTACCGTAGGTTACGTATGAAACCTACCTGAATACCATTTCAAAACGTTGTGAAAATGTTACTGCACCCATTTTTTGTTGAGTTGAATACAAATTATTGTTTAAATTTCAAGCAGAACAGTTTTATTTCGCTCTTGCGACATTTGACTGTAAAGTTGTACGAGTCACTCACAATGAAATATAATGCTTTGTTTTTTATGACTTGTTTCGTTATTTTATGACTATTTTTTTCTGTTATTTTATGTTTTGGCACGTTCGTTCCAAAAAATACGGGTTTTCCGAATGAAAAGTATCGATTTGACGCTTAAAATATTCAAGATTGTCCGGAGTCAGAAGCTTTTTCTTTCGTTCATATTGGGAAAATTATAATTTAACTTTGAATATTCTGGGAGGAATAGTTTTCGTTCTATTCGTCATTATTTTTATTCATTAAAATCTTAAACCTACCTTAAACATTTCTAGAATAGAATGGAACCAGAAGCTCAGAAAATATTCAACTTTCCCAATATAAAAAAGTGTGCAAAAGCTTTCGCGCTTGGTCAAATTGGTCAAATAATAATTTATATTTGAATTTTCTCAAAAACAATAGTTTTAGATGGCTTATTTTTGAGCGAGTGCTATATCGTTTGCCAAAATGTCTGTAATTTTCGAATTTTGAGCCGAAAATGGTCTCAAACGATAGGGTTAGACTCTCTGATGACGAATTCGTGGTCAAATTCAATTCTGTCCGTGGGGCCGTCCGGCCGTCCGTTAGCACAATAACTTTCGAAGGGATTGTCCTAGAGACTTGAAATTTTCAGGGTGAGTTCGGTTCCCAATTGGCACGGTTAAGAGCGTTAACCAGTCAAATCGTATAGGGCGTTTCAAATATGATCATTCAAAATTTTTGTTCCTCGATATCTCAGAAAAACGAAACCCATCAAAATGAAATGTTGCGGCCATATGCAAGAAGGTCATAATAAGCTTCAAGCAAAATTATGTGGCCATTGTGTAAACAGAACCAATTCAATTGGAATATTGAAAAGAAGAAACTTCATATCTCCATAAAAAAATATCCGATTCCGATGAAATTCATTTATAAATAAAAATTGACACATTGAATGTTCATGCAGAATTTTGTGACCGTAGTGTTAACAGAACCATAGAAAATTCAATTGGAATATTGAAAAGAAGAATCTTTATATTTCCATAACAGAATATCCGATTCGAATTAATTTTATTTTGTGAATCAAAACTGATAAACTGAATGTTCATGCAAAATTTCAAGAAAATCGCATCATCAGAACCATAGAAATTAATTTTTGTAATTATTTATTTTTTATATATTTCATTTTTTGAATAATTTACAGAATATAATTCCGATTGTGCTGAGATTCTGCATTTATATGTTTGGTATCAATCTAAAATCTCATAAAAAATTCTCATATAATAGTCTTATTGCTCTACCAAAAAACGAGCGCTCAAAAGCTTCTTCTCAGGGCTTTTCTTAAATTTTTATTCTGATTTTGATTTTCTGAGGGTCCTGGATTTCTTAAATTGTTTTTTTTTTCTGGGACTCACTGGCGATGTCCATTGGTGAAATATAAAACCTCAAAATGTAGGTAATTATGATATCGTGAAGTAGGACCGAAGTTCAATAAGTCACCTGCCTAGAATTTTTTCAATGCAAGTTTGATGAACTCTGTAACGCTTTAGAGATATATGATAAAATGAAACCAAATTGTATCTTTGACATCTTTTGATCGATAACTGTATAGAATTTCAAAAAATAATCAAAATTGACCTTCACAATATACACGACTCAAACCAATTATTTTTCTACTCGACCTATTATCAATAGTTGATAGGATCAGTTGGATAGGTTAGTTAAAATATTTCATGACATGACGATAATTTTCGAAAATTCATCAAATCGAGTGGGATAAAATCCCTAACTTGAGAGAAATTCGTTCACTAACCTAACGTGGCAACAATGGGTATTTTGAGCCGAAAATGGTCTCAAACGATAGAGTTCGACTGATGACCAATCCGAGGTCAAATTCAATTCTGTACGTGGAGCCGTCCGTTAGCACAATAACTTTCGTGTTGTCCTAGAAACTTTCAGGATGAGTTCGGGTCCCAAATGCCTCAGTTAAGTTCGTTAAACAGCCAAATTTTACAGGGTGTTCCATAAAATATGGCCATTCGAAATTTTTGTTCCTCAGTATCTCAGAAAATACTAAACCAATCGAAATGAAATGTTACAGCCTAATGCAAGATGCTGATAACAAGCCTCATGCAAAATTTTGTGCCCATAGTGTGAACAGAATCATAGAAAATTCAGTTGGAATATTGAAAAGAAAAATCTTTATATATCTATAACTGGATATCCGATTCGAGTGAAATTTTTTCTGTGAATAAATATTGATATACTGAATCTTCATGCAAGATTTTGTGGCCACAGTGTTAACAGAACCATATAAAATTCAATTGGAATAAAAAGAATCTTAATATTTCCATAACAGAATATACGATTCGATTGAAATTTATTTTGAAAATGGAAACTACTATACTGAATGTTCATGCAAAATTTCAAGAGGATCGCATCATCAGAACCATAGTTTTTGATTTTTGTAATTATTTATTCTTTACATATTTCATTTCTTGAATAATTTTCAGAATATAATTCCGATTGTGCTGATATTTTGCATTTATATATTTGGTATCAATCTCAAATCTCATATAAAATTCTGAGGTAATAGTGTTGTAGCTACACCAGAGAACGAGCGCTCAAAAGCTCCTGCTCAGGACTTTTCTTAAATTATTTAACACTATCCTTGATGCAGCCACATTAAGAAAATCCTATATTTTAATATACTGGAAATGCCCTTTAAGCAAAATTACCGAGCTTAATTTTGGCTGAACTCTGTTTTCCTAAGAACAAGTGCTTGAAAAAAATTTCAAGAAACACTTTACTTTTCAGTCTTGATTGTAAAAAGTTTCAATGCTTACCATCATCTTTTCTGTGAAGATTCTGAGTAGATGAAACACTTGTATCACCCATATTTGAGCCAACTGATGCACTCTTTTCATTAATCAAGAAAAATCACATCATCAATCATGGGTTTTCCATAAAACCGATACAATCAAAAGATCACTGGTAAACCTGAGAAGTTGAAGAACAATGAAGAGGTACACTTCTTCAACTTTTTCCCAGTTCTATAAATAATTTTTCCACGAACAGATAAATTTAACAAGCGTGAAAAAACCACAAAGTCAGTCAATAAAATAAGCCGGTTGACTGTAATGTCAACTATACATCAATAGCAGCTGAATAAAACTGCTATCTCTGTCAATTTATACATTGCCCACACGCTAATGGGGCAATTATCTAAGATAATATTCAATTAAAGGATCAGAACATTCAGGATATTCAGATTTTTGAAAAACCAGATAACAATATGCACGTATTCTGATGCTATGTATATCTTTTATGAAGCACTTTAAACACCGATGACTATATTATACTTTGGAGAGATCTGATAACCTTGACATAGTGATTGGTGTTGAAGAAAGTGAGAATGCAAGAGAATGATTCGTTTTCAAGTATGAGTGGCACTCACTCAGTCAATATTGTTTGTCAAGGATCGTTTATTGGTCTTAGGATCAGTCAAAACTTTCAATTTTGCTTGCTGTAGTCTATTTTATTCAGATATTAATATTTCACGAGTTTTGGCAGGGAAAATCACTTTACAAATATGACAATTTCGAGATAATACTGATGATCTTATTTTTCATTTATCCCAAAATTCAATGAGTTTCGTAAAAAAATGGAGACTTGAATTCTCTTCAGAATAGATAAAAAAATTAAAATTACCCATCACGTTCATATGTTTTTGAGCGCTCGTTCTAAAGGGTTTTCCTATAAGAGGTGTTAATTTGAATAGCCCGCTATTTCGGTAGATGCCACGTTTGAAGCTGTCATTTTGTGTCATTTCACAAGTAGAAACTTCGCCATTAATAAAAAATGGAACGAAACACGCTTCAAGAACGCATTGAACTTATTAAAATTCACTATAAAAGGGTGAAAATTTGGCAGATACGGTTCGTAAAACTCGAACATTTCTGGGTCGTCGTGAAGCACCTTGTCGGACCGCAATAAAGAAATTGGGGGAAAAATTCGAGCTGTTGGGACAAGTAAGTGATGTGAAGAATAAAACCTGTGCACGTCGCTCAAGAATAGCCGAGAATATTGCTGCTGTAGGCGAAAGTGTTAAAAGAAAACCCATCTATTCCTCGTCGTTCTTTGGAAATAGGCATTCCATAAACGTCATAACAGCGTATTTTTCATAAAGATTTGGCTCTTAAGGCTTTTTTGCGGGAAACATTTCCCGGCGTGTTATATATCGAAGAGGTGAGGCTATCGAGGACATAGGACCAGCCACTTTGGCGATTTGGTTATGGAAAATTCCATTAAAAGGATATGGTCCTGTAAGCGTGGTCGTGGTGGTCATTTGCCTGATGTTATTTTCTACTATTAACGGCATAGCTTCTTCTTCATAATGAAATAAAATCCGATCATTTATGTTGAAAAATGGCATTTTTCTTTGAATATCAAAATAACACCTCTTATTGGAAAACCCTTTACTTACGACTGCTATATCGTTTCGCCCAAGGGCGTAGCCAGGGGGGTTTGGGGGTTCAAACGCCCCCCGAAATGTTTCAGAGTTATTTTTTGTTGCAAAATAATCTTTTATTTTGCACTTAAACCAATTTATCTCCGAAAATCTAGTTAAAATTATTTATTTCACTATGAATTCTTGAAAACAGCAAATACTTGCTACAGAAAGCGACCCTCACAATTCCCGGCACCTATCAATGTCAATTTCCAAAATGTCAAAACCAGCTGAATCGTACAGGGTGTTCCATAAAATATGTCCATTCTAAACTATTTTTCCTCAATATCTCAGACAAAACGAAACCAATCAGAATGAAATTTTGAGGCCACGTTTAAGACGCACAAATTATTTACTTATTTATTTTCACTTATGATAATGCAAAACTACCAACCGCAAAACTATTTCTTACTCAGAACCGTAAGTGCTAACTATATTACCGTTAATTATTATTTTTGCGGAAATATGGAAAAAGTTTTTTCAAGGTTGATGCAACCTTAGATAACGCGGCAGACTATTTACCTTTTAATTCTCTCTAATAAAAGAAGAACTCAAACACAAGGATTATAATAAACCGCAATGTCATCAAAATATTATCACTTTACGTCTAGAAAAGACAAACTTTTGCTTCAATGTTGCGGTTACTTTCATCAATATTTTTTCGAGAGATGATCTAAAATCAAATGAACGAATAAGGACTTGACGTTATGATTTAATTGATATGACTTCCTGGTTTGAAGATTAATTATTAACCAAACATTTTAATTACAGTGGAACGAAATCGCTCACTCCGCAAAAAAAATTTCGTTCTACAGAATTTCGTTATACGGAAGTTTTTTTATAGTGTCAAGTATCGAAACAAGCATTGCATTTTTTATTGTGAATTCATATATGTATCGGGTGTCCCGAATTCGTTGTCTAGTGAGGGGATCTCAGAAACTCTTGGAGCTAGAAGGAAATGAATGGCACATTTTCGGCCTCGATTTTTGAGAGATTTAATTTGGTGAAAACCGTAACCTTGTAAGTTCAACCGTTTTCGAGATATTAGCGAAAATTGAAAAATGGCGTGAAATAAAAGTTCTCATAACTTCTTCATTACTGGCGCTATGAACGTGAAACGAAAACATTATACAGGGACTTTTTTTCGTAGAATTCTTTGATGTAATCAAATTTTTTTTATGCGTTTTTTTTCGAAGTTATAATACAAACTTGTGTTTTTTTAAATGTGAACCATAAGCATTTGAATAACAGTTGGAACGTCTTTTTTTCCCTTTTCAAAAATATATAACTTAATATATGAATTTCTTATTAAACTGTAAAAAACATCAAAAGTTTTATTTTCACACGATAAATCAAATGGTTGTCTTAATATGATAATCTGTGAACATCAAATGATTAATAGATAAGAACAGATAACAAATTTTTCATAAATATTGTGCCGAAGTGAAGTCCATTTTGGTCAATGCAAAGCTCACACCTTCTTCTGACATTGTGAGGTGTGAGCTTTGCATTGACCAAAATGGACTTCACTTCGGCACAATATTTATGAAAAATTTGTTATCTGTTCTTATATATTAATCATTTGATGTTCACAGATTATCATATTAAGACAACCATTTGATTTATCGTGTGAAAATAAAACTTTTGATGTTTTTTACAGTTTAATAAGAAACTCATATATTAAGTTATATATTTTTGAAAAGGGAAAAAAAGACGGTTCCATCTGTTATTCAAATGCTTATGGTTCACATTTAAAAAAACACAGTTGGTATTATAACTTCGAAAAAAAACGCAATAAAAAAAATTTGATTACATCAAAGAATTCTACGAAAAAAAGTGCCTGTATAATGTTTTCGTTTCACGTTCATAGCGCCAGTAATGAAGAAGTTATGAGAACTTTTCATTTCACGCCATTTTCCAATTTCGCTAATATCTCGATAACGGTTGAACTTTCAAGGTTACGGTTTTCACCAATTAAATCTCTCAAAAATCGAGCCCAAAAATGTGCCATTCATTTCCTTCTAGCTCCAAGGTTTCTGAGATCCCCTCACTAGACAACGAATTCGGGACACCCGATACATACTCAAAAAGGTGTGTAAGTGCATTTATAATAGCTGTTGTCATTTTATGTAGGTACGTATACAATACATAGCTATTCACGATTATTTGGGCAAATAATTCGTAATTTTTGTCTGAGTGGTACAATTAAAAAACATTTTATTCTCATAAAAAAACTTCGCATTTTCTCAAAGATTCAAAAATATTTTCCGGAACCCCTTCAATGGACCGAAAAGCGAGACGACACGTTTTAAAGGCTTGAAGTACCTCTTCACGATTTGGTTTTTCGGCCGGTTGCCCCTCCAAATCAACGCTGTCGGTATCATCACTGCTATCGTAGTAATCTCGAACACCGCATTTGACACTGTTTAACATGTCCTTTTCAGTTGTTACAGTATTTACATCGAAATTAACGAAATCATTCAAAGTAACATTTCCAGCTGAATCCAACGTTTCGGAAGGATCTATCCGACCGCCGTAATAGTTTATTTCATGGTCGGGATTCATTACCTACGTCCGGCATAATTATGGAAAAACCCACCCTTATACTTTTTACCAATACCTACCCATTCACGGAGTGATGTTCTTGTTCTTGGAATATTTCGTTATAGAGAGAATTTACTTCGTTTTTACTCAAAAACTGACGAAAAAAGGTTGGACGCCTCTGAGGTATTTTAAACTAACAATTATTTTTGAATTCTTCGTTCAATTTGTGATGAAAAATTTCTTTTCCTTTTTCTTCTTTTGGGCGCCGTTTTTATGTAAAAAATAAAACATCTTAACGCGTATTTGTGAGGACGTTTTGTTTTATTTTTTTATATGAAAACGGCGCCGACACGAAAAAAAGAACAGAAACATTTTTGACAGAAATTGAACGAAGAATTCAAAAATAATTGTGAGTTTGAAATATCTTAGTTGAGTACCATTTTCTTTGGTCAGTTTTGAAGTAAAACACCCTGTATCTTGGGACTACTGCATTTCCGGACCCACATTTATCGGAGTTTTTAATGTTCATTAGAAAAATATTAAATAGTAATAATTTCCAGTCGAAATTAAGTTGCGAGAACGGTCGGTTGATTTGTTAACATACGCTCACTTAAAATGTACCACAATTCAATCATTATTCATAACTTTCCACCGTGAAAAATTGAAGACGAAACGTTAAAAACTGACAATATCAACGGTATTTGTCACTTTGACCATTTCTTCATATATCAGCATGAAAATAATTATTGAAAATCATCTCAAGGCGAATGTACACAAGAAACTATCAATCTGTATAGCGAATAATGCGATTTCGAACAAAAAACTTTATTGTAGAAGAAAATGAGACAACCATATGCTTCGATTTGTATTTAATTTATCGTCTATATTCGAATGTTATCGGTGTTTCCTCAGAATATTTTCGTGGTTTTGTTCAATAGATAGAAAACAAAAAGTTCCTTGTGTGAATTGAGGAAGCACAGTCAATTCTTGTGCTTTTATGCAGTGAAAAATAAACTACATATTTAAATAATAATCCAGTAAGTATTTTTTATGCACAATTATTTTTTCAATTCGTTTATTATTCATCCTTCTGTTCTGTACGAATGATGGTTTAATTCATTAATTACAAACTGTTTCTTCTGTTTTTACACAACATTTGAATGAAATTTTTCGAATGATTTTCGATTCGAAGTCACTTTCACTTAGTTCTTTGAAAATATTGAATATTATTGTGTAATGAAACTTTATTTAGGGGGTTATCAATATTTTTATGTTTATTTATGTCAAATAATATATTTTCCCACAAATTCAATTGAAGACCACTTTTTTCGAAATGTATAAATTCGATCCAATTTAAAGGAGAATATTTTTTTCTTTGAGAGCTTCTGTGAAAGTAATTTGAATTCATTTTATTTTAATCAAATTACACACACATATTAAGTATTTTCGAGAAAGTGAACGAGATTCAGAATTGAATATTGTTGGAAAAAGAAACCTGTAACGGTGACAGAACACTGAAAATTCACGAATATATAAGCAACTGATTGCTTCGTATTCTGATGAAGCCTTTAAAGTGTAGACGAAACGTACGTCGAACGTCAATACTTTAAAATACGTATGTATAGCAGAATTTGAGTTTTTTGTTGGAATCCAATCAGTGGCAGCTAATATACATAGGTATACTTCAAGACTTTTTCATACTATTAAAACATAGGTAGGTATGTGAATATAAATTTCATTTTTCAGTGGGCAGTTTCAGTGAAAAATAGGGTATTATTTATGCCACAGCATTGAGAGTAGTGTTAAATTTATACCTATCCAATTATTCATTAAAAATTTCAAGTAAATAATTAATTTCAATCAAATATTCAAAAGCAATTATATTGAAAGTTCAAGTAATTAATTGTTATCAAAAAAGGTCGCATTGCTCCATAGAATTTCCCAAAAAATTTTGCCATACAACATAACAATTTGTTCTCCGTGTCAAAATAATGGAAACATTAAGACTTGTTTCATTCCACAACATACAGCGAGATCGTTTTTTTAACACCAGAGTTATAATGAATCCATAAAGGTTGAACGAAAAAATATTAATATATTTTAGTTCTTTGTTTATTTCAATCAGGCTTAAGTCCGTCATTTACATGTTCCGACAATCCATAAAGGGCTTAGTGCTTGGTAATATCTCAAAGTGCTCGGGAGCACTGCGATGCTTAGGAGCACTTTGTAGAATTACTAAGCACTAAGCTATTTTGAAAAAATTCGCGAAGTACCAAGCGCTAAGCACTGGTTCACTCTAGTGCTCGCGAGCACTGTGCTTACGAGCACAAAATGCTTCGAGTGCTTTCACGAGCACTAACACAAGACTTCGGCACAGCTCTGGCGTACGACACATTTAACCGCCATTTCTTATTGTTTGAATTTACTGGCTTATTTAGGTGATTTCAATAATTTTTTTCTCGAAAATCTGAAAACGAAACAAGAGACGGATAACCGCTATGATTTTCTGAAGTTACATTATTTCTTGAAATGTCCATTATAAACCATAACCATGTAATAACTCAATTAATCATTTAGTACAAAAGTATCCAACAAATAAAAATAAGTATCCGTAAAAATCCCCAGAGATGGCGTTTTGTTTCGGCATTCATACAAATAATACCCAGAGCAATATGCGAGATTCCAGTTAGGATCCTAGGCTGCGTTCACAAACAAAATAGCTATATCTATGAAGGCTCTGAATTATGTTATTATTATCTCAATGTATGTTCCTTAAATGTTGCCGGGACTAGCTCCGAAGTATGAATTCAATATGGGTTGATTTTAATCGATAAATATTGTTCTAGTTGATATCCAATAAACGTTCACCAAGTCATCTAATTCAAATTTCTTCCACAGAAATGTTCTCAACGAAGCCCCCAGAATACAAGGAGTTCGAGGATGACCGGTACCTGTTCAACGAGGAGTCCATCCGCAAATCCTTCATCAGGAAAGTCTACCTTATCCTCATGTTCCAGATGATAGTATCCCTTGGCTTCATCACGTGGTTCATGTACGACGAACCAGTAAGATTCTACGTAGAAACCAACATATGGCCATTGGTAGTCTCTTTCATCGTCACCTTTGTGGTCCTAATCTCACTGGCATGCTGCGGGGAAGTCAGAAAACAGTTCCCTTTGAATTTTATACTACTTGGCATCTTCACCTTGGCTGAGTCTTTCGTGCTGGCCACCATATCTGCCATGTCTAGCTCGAAGATAGTTTTGATGGCTGTGGGTATAACAGCCGTGGTGTTTTTAGGGCTCACTATATTCTCCTTTCAAACGAGATGGGACTTTACCATGTATGGAGGATGTCTGTTGTGGTGTTGATCATTTTAATGGTTTTCGGTATTATAACCATAATATTCCCTGGTAAGACCATGATTTTGATTTATTCGTCTATTGGGGCTATGCTGTTGGATGTTACATAGTCTATGATACCCAAATGCTTATGGGAGGTGACCATAAGATGTCTATATCTCCAGAGGAATATATCTTTGCCGTACTGGCCTTGTATCTTGATATAGTCAACTTATTCCTGCAGATTTTGACTCTTTTGACTGCGTCGAGACGTCATTAGAAGAATTTACGTGAAATTGGAGACTCATAACTGATTAATTCGTCATTTAATGAATACAAAAGTAGTATTTGTTCAATTTTGTTGAATGATAAGTCTGATGTTAGGTATATCATTGATACCTAACCATATTTTGTTTTGTTTTTGATTTTGTTTCATTATAATATATTATTGTTTGTATAAATGTAAAAATTCGAGTATGAAGATTTGAGAAAATAAAGTAATGATAAGAAATGCATTTGTTTAGTATTGCACTCAACCTTAATCCAAAATAAAACAGGTATCACAGTTAATTATAAGCAATGGAATGGATTTTCCTCACATTTGAATATGTATGATAGATCCTGATTCTTTTTTTTGGTATCCAACTTGCTGTATCTTTAATGCGGGCCACCATATCTGCCTTGTCGAGCTCGTATTCCTTGGCTTCATCACGTGGTTCATGTACGACGAACCAGTAAGATTCCACGTAGAAACCAACATATGGCCATTGGTAGTGTCTTTTATCGTCACCTTTGTGGTCCTAATATCACTGGCATGCTGCGGGGAAGTCAGGAAACAGTTCCCTTTGAATTTTATACTACTTGGCATCTTCACCTTGGCTGAGTCTTTCGTGCTGGCCACCATATCCGCCATGTCTAGCTCGAAGATAGTTTTGATGGCTGGGGTATAACAGCTGTGGTATTTTTAGGGCTCACTATATTCTCTTTTCAAACCAGATGGGATTTTACCATGTACGGAGGATGTCTGTTTGTGGTGTTGATCATTTTGATGGTGTTTGGTATTATAACCATTATTTTCCCTGGTAAAACAATGATATTGATTTATTCGTCTATTGGAGCTATGCTGTTTGGATGTTACATAGTCTATGATACCCAAATGCTTATGGGAGGTGACCATAAGATGTCTATATCTCCAGAGGAATATATCTTTGCTGTACTGGCCTTGTATCTTGATATAGTCAATTTATTCCTACAGATTTTGACTCTTTTGACTGCGTCGTGACGTAATTAAAAGAAATTAATTGAAATTAGAGACTCATAACTGATTGTTTTGTCATTTAATGAATACAAAAGTAGTATTTGTTCAATTTTGTTGAATGATAAGTCTGATGTTAGGTATATCATTAGATACCTAACCATTATTTTGTATTGTTTTTAATTTTGTTTCATTATAATATATTATTGTTTGTATAAATGTAAAAATTCGAGTATGGAGATTTGAGAAAATAAAGTAATGATAAGAAATGCATTTGTTTAGTATTGTACTCAACCTCAATCCAAAATAAAACAGGTATCATAGTTAGTTATAAGCAATGGAATGGTTTTTCCATATTTAATGCTGACCACCATATCTGCCTTGTCGAGCTCGTATCCCTTGGCTTCATCACGTGGTTCTTGTACGATGAACCAGTAAGATTCTACGTAGAAACCAACATATGGCCATTGGTAGTCTCTTTCATCGTCACCTTTGTGGTCCTAATCTCACTGGCATGCTGCGGAGAAGTCAGGAAACAGTTCCTTTGAATTTTATACTGCTTGGCATCTTCACGTTGGCTGAGTCTTTCGTGCTGGCCACCATATCTGCCATGTCTAGCTCGAAGATAGTTTTGATGGCTGTGGGTATAACAGCTGTGGTGTTTTTAGGGCTCACTATATTCTCCTTTCAAACCAGATGGGACTTTACCATGTACGGAGGATGTCTGTTTGTGGTGTTGATCATTTTGATGGTTTTCGGTATTATAACCATAATATTCCCTGGTAAGACCATGATTTTGATTTATTCGTCTATTGGGGCTATGCTGTTTGGATGTTACATAGTCTATGATACCCAAATGCTTATGGGGGGTGACCATAAGATGTCTATATCTCCAGAGGAATATATCTTTGCTGTACTGGCCTTGTATCTTGATATAGTCAATTTATTCCTGCAGATTTTGACTCTTTTGACTGCGTCGAGACGTCATTAGAAGAATTTACGTGAAATTGGAGACTCATAACTGATTAATTCGTCATTTAATGAATACAACAGTAGTATTTGTTCAATTTTGTTGAATGATAAGTCTGATGTTAGGTATATCATTGATACCTAACCATATTTTGTTTTGTTTTTAATTTTGTTTCATTATAATATATTATTGTTTGTATAAATGTAAAAATTCGAGTTTGAAGATTTGAGAAAATAAAGTAATGATAAGAAATGCATTTGTTTAGTATTGTTCTCAACCTCAATCCAAAATAAAACAGCTATCATACTTAATTATTATAAGCAATGGAATGGTTTTTCCATACATTTGATTATGTATGTTAGATCCTGATTCTTTTTTTGATACTCCTCATGGGTAGGTATTTCAACTTGCTGAATCTTTAATCCTGGCCACCATATCTGCCTTGTCGAGCTCGTATCACTGGGCTTCATCACGTGGTTCATGTACGACGAACCACTAAGATTCTACGTAGAAACCAACATATTATGGCCATTGGTAGTCTCTTTCATCGTCACCTTTGTGGTCCTAATCTCACTGGCATGTTGCGGAGAAGTCAGGAAACAGTTCCCTTTGAATTTTATACTACTTGGCATCTTCACCTTGGCTGAGTCTTTCGTGCTGGCCACCATATCTGCCATGTCTAGCTCGAAGATAGTTTTGATGGCTGTGGGTATAACAGCTGTGGTGTTTTTAGGGCTCACTATATTCTCCTTTCAAACCAGATGGGATTTTACCATGTACGGAGGATGTCTGTTTGTGGTGTTGATCATTTTGATGGTTTTCGGTATTATAACCATAATATTCCCTGGTAAAACCATGATTTTGATTTATTCGTCTATTGGGGCTATGCTGTTTGGATGCTACATAGTCTATGATACCCAAATGCTTATGGGGGGTGACCATAAGATGTCTATATCACCAGAGGAATATATCTTGCTGTACTGGCCTTGTACCTTGATATCGTGAATTTAATTGAAATAAGAAACTTATAACTGATTAATTCGTCAATTAAGAAATACTAAAGTAATATTTGTTCAATTCAGTTGGATGATAAGTCTGATGTTAGGTATATCATTAGATACCTACCAATATTTTGTTTTGTTTTCAATTTTATGTTTTATTAAAATATATTATTGTTTGTATAAATGTAAAAATTCGAGTATGAAGATTTGAGAAAATAAAGTAATGGAAAGAAATGCATTTGTTTGGTTTTGTACTTACCCTCAGTTCGATAAAATCAGTGTGCCATAATTATATGCAATGGAATTGGTTTTGGCAGCCTTTATATGTGTGAGTTGAACCCTGGATCTTTTTTATGGTGCTCATCTTGGGTTACCAACCGGATTTTCCATTTGCTACTAAATATAATGAAAGTAAACAGTAATTTCCAACAATTTTTTATTGGCGAAATTCGTACTGAAATTTCAATAAGCCTTTGCGTTATTACTCTCCATCTCAAATCGAAAAATACTTTCTATTAGTTTTCCATATCAGAAAATATGGGGGAATTTAATAAAGGGTTTTCCAATAAGAGGTGTTATTTGATATTCAAAGAAAAATGCTATTTTTTAAAAGAATTGATCGGATGTTTATTCCAACATAAAGAAGAAGCTATGCCGTAATAGTGGAAAATAAAATCAGGCAAATGACTACCAAGACCACGCTTACAGGACCATATCCTTTTAATGAAATTTTCTACAACAAAATCGCAAAGTGGCTGCCCTATGTCCTCGATAGCTTCACGAATTCCATCTTTGAGGTCTTGAATCGACGCTGGGCATCAATGGTTTGGTTGCTTGTGTGGCACGTAGAGCCGTCTTGTTGAAAGTAAACGTTGTACAGATCAATCTATCCAATATCGGCCATAAAAACTCATTAATCATCTCTCGATAGCGCAATCCATTAACCGTAACTGTTGCTCCTGCCTCATTTTCGAAAAAGTAAGGTCCAATGATTCCGCCAGACCATAAACCGCAACCAACAGTCACACGTTGAGGATAGAGAGGCTTTTCAACAATAACTCTTGGGTTTTCTGAGCCTCAGATGCGACAAAATTTGCTTGTTGACGAAGCCACCGAAGTAGAAATGGGCCTCATCACTTAAGATGATTTTTGATGAATTCCGGCTCATTTTCATGCATTTCAACAACCCAATCAGCAAAGACACGACGTTGTTGATGATCGGCCGGCTTGAGTTCTTGTGTCAACTGAACTTTATAAGCCTTAATACCCGAAATAGAGGGGTTATTCAAAATAACATCTCTTATTGAAAAACCCTTTATTAAAATTTTCAGTATGTTCAAATCAAAAATATAAATTTTTTCATGTGACAGCATGAAAAGTAGGGTTAAATATATACGTTTCCAACTCAGATCAATAAAATAACTGGTCTTTTATTGATCTGAGCTCTCCAATCATTCAGTAGTCATTTACAATTAAATATTGAAAATGCGATTTTTATACTCATAAGTTTAAACATCGCGCCATGATGACGTACGAGCAAGCAAGTGGGGACGACGATTCACAACAGATTGATCAGTTGGCATTCAACCAATGAAATTAATGCTAAAGCGTACGTCACATTCAACCGTCAATCATATCGTTTGAATTCGCTTGCCTATTTTCGTTATTTCAATAATTTTTTTCTGGAAAACCAAACTGTGAAACAAAACAGAAAGCACTTCAGACTAAAAATTGGAAACCTACTGACATTTGGTCAAAACTATAACACGCTGTTCGTTTAACAAAAAATGTTACGTTAGTTTTTTGTCTTAAAAGAGAAACTTACCTCAATTTTTTGTTCAACTGTCCCTGTGTATTCAGCCACGTTGAAATGATGTATGGTTTTCAGTATTCACATATAAAATTCACTCTCAGCTGAAATGACGAATAACTAAGATATTATTACTTACTTTGAATAAAATAAGAAATGAAATAATGTCTCATTGTCATTTATTTCATAGTAAAATTCTATATTTCTTGTTAACTGCACTAAAAATTCACGTTTAGTAGTAAAAACTAACTATCTCCTACCAAGCTTTACAAGTATACACAAACTTAAACTATATTACGCAAATTAAATAGAAGTTATTTACAACTAAAATTACACTTCTTACCAAAAATGATAAAAACTCTATCCAAAACAAATAAAATCTGATTCTATCAAGAATACGAACACAAATATTATTTCCAACGATAAAAACTAAACGATTGATTCAAATATTCAGAGGAAACGGAGGAATTGGATCCAATTCTCCTAAATCGTACTTGGAATCTTTTATAAAAATCGAACCATTTCGACTGTTGTGTTGACCACTCGACTTTAAGCAATTCAATTCTTTTTGCTGTAACCTCAATTTTTGTTGTAACGCTTCAATTTCTGCTTTTAATGCTCTAATGGTATTTTCACAATTCATGTGTAAATTGCTGACTTCGCTACTTTTGCTTGATTTTTTCGATGGTGTAGAATTTGCAGAATTACTTTCCTTTCTACTTTTACGTAATTTCATAATATCTTCGAATGAGCTCAAACTCAGTGGTGTTTCATAATTAGAATAATCTATTGAGTAAGAATTGATTGTTTGTCTTTTCGGAATTTCTTTCTGGAACTGAAGGGTAGAGTAGCGCCATGTAGTATGTTTTCACTACTTATATAGCATATTTGGTAGATTTCTGATTCTATCGTAGGCAAATATTGTTCTGAAATAATGTAACGTGTAGGTTTAACATACAAGCAATCTATATCATCATACTCACTATCGAATACCACTTTATGTTCTAATTTTTCTGGTACACCAACAGGAGCCCATTCGAATACAACATAATCTTTGACGGACTTCCATCCCAATTTATACAATGCAATTCTGTCACCATCTTGAGGCGTATAGTGATTTAGTACGAATCTACATACAAGATCTTCCTGGTAGGAGTAAGTCTCCTCAATATCAATGAATATCACCTACGAAACAAAACATGACAATCTGCAGACGAAACGGCTGTAAAAGACCTTACAGCAGACTCTTTATTGGATACCATGCTGCTCATGTAAGGATATATAGCACCTTATTAGTTACCAGGGAATTTGTTTGGGCGTGCTTTACCAATAGTTTTTGTCGAAACCAGCCGAATGCAATGCGTGGAGAAGCATAAATCGAGTTGTTTTTATTTATTTTATTTATTTGTTTGTTTATCATATGATTCTATTGTTCTTTGGGTTTTTCTGTTGCAGAAAGTGTCAAAATTGACAATATTTTGGTTATGCACGAATGACCTTTGACCTTACATAATCGGCAGATAGTAGCAGAGATATAGATATTAAAGTAAGATCAAATGATAACTAAGAAAATTGAAATTTCATTTCTTGTTTTCCAGAACCAATTTGTTTTATAATTATTAATCTGTACTGAACTTGATATGACAAAAAAAGAAGAAAAACACTATTGTTCTGTGGTTCAGTTTCTGCAATCTGTTTTCTGTCAAGATGAAGTCGGCTGTCGGCCATTTCTGAGCATTCTTTAGAAAATAGAAGGTTTGTTTAATTTTGCCATAAATTAATTGAGTAAAAGTTGAAATGGGAGAAGAAAAAGGTGAGTTTTCGAATATTAATTATATTATTAACGGTATAAGTTAAATATTTTCGGTTATAGGACCAGAAAATCGTGAAAGAGATCGTAGTAGAGAAAAGGATAAGGATCGTAGAAGAAGGTCCAGATCCAGGGAACATAGGAGAAAATCCAGAAGTAGGAGTAGGGAAAGAAGGAGGAGAAGTAGATCAGGCTCACCTCCAGGGGCTTCGTAAGTATTATTTACATATTCTGATAATTCCTGAAGTGCAGTAAGAAGTTGAAACTAAACACGATATATTTTGTCTGTAGGAGACATCAGAAATATGGATCACACTCACGTAGAAGGAAGCCCTCGTTATATTGGGATGTACCACCACCAGGATTTGAACATATTACACCTCTTCAATACAAAGCAATGCAGGCTGCAGGTCAAATTCCAGCTAATATCGTAGCTGATACTCCACAAGCTGCAGTTCCTGTTGTCGGTAGTACAATTACAAGACAAGCAAGACGTTTATATGTTGGTAATATCCCATTCGGAGTGACTGAGGAGGAAATGATGGAATTTTTCAACCAGCAAATGCATCTGAGTGGGTTGGCCCAGGCAGCTGGCAATCCCGTGTTGGCTTGCCAAATAAATCTTGATAAAAATTTCGCGTTTTTGGAATTTAGGTCTATCGATGAAACCACACAAGCAATGGCCTTTGATGGAATTAATTTTAAAGGTATTTATGTCGTTTAATGTGAACGGGGAATTTATTAATGGGTGTTTTTTTGATTTACAGGTCAGAGTTTGAAAATTCGAAGACCTCATGATTATCAACCGATGCCAGGTATGTCAGAAAATTCGATAAGCGTTCCAGCAGGTGTCATCAGTACCGTTGTACCGGATTCTCCACATAAAATCTTTATAGGTGGATTGCCAAACTATCTAAATGAAGACCAGGTACTTATTGAAAGGGTTTTAAGAATATGTGAATGCTTTTGGGCATCTGAAAACGATCTTATTTTATGTTTGAAGTATTCATTCAATTCCAGAATTTTGCAATGGAAAGTTCTCGAATTGAAATGTTTTTTAAATATGTGAGTTTTCAGTTGACCCAAAGAATGAGTGGGGTGTGATTGGTTCCTTTGTTTTTCCTAGCTTTATGGTGTTCAACGCCTGAAGAGAAAAAAATTAGTCAGTCCTATAAGAACGTAAAGGTGAAGTTCTTCCTCGTTTTCAGGAAAATACTACCTTTTCAGCATCACTGGTTTTCTTTTTCAGCGATCATAAATCAGTGAAAAGTCTTTTTCAGCAATTACCTCTTTTTCAGCTTTTAGGTAAATCGGAGAAAAAGTTTCAATTATTCAACTGTTCAAAAAATTGGAGTTTCAGTTTTCTTTTCAGATTTTTCGCCTTTTCAGCTTAAAGATACTCAATTTAGGTTTGTATGAATTTCGTTCGGATAATTTTCAGGTGAAAATTTACGGAAGTTTTAGCTAGAAAAGTCATCGTTCAGTTCTTCGAAGTTTTGGAGAGTTGTTTTCATGTTCATGTATTTTTCTTTGCAGCGATTCTCTGCTTGTTCTTGGACAGGTTGCAGTAGGTTCAAATTCTCAATTTTGCAAATGTATTCTTACGATCCCAACCTTTTCGTTCCTTTCAATTTTGTGCTTTTGAGAATTTGGCCGGCGAATCTGTTGACCTGGTCAAGAATGAAATAAAATTAAGTGAAATTGTTTGAAACACATACTCATATTTTGTTTTATCTGCCCTATAGCTAGGGTTAAGGTGTCTCTAAGAGCCCAAATTGATAACTCCACAAAAATTTCTTGAATGACCTGTGGGAAAACTCAGGCAAGTGGTACCACAATTGAATTTTTTTTATTCTCGATGACTGACCAAGAACTTTCAAACGCCCGGTTTTCTTTTTCGATCCCACTCAAGTTTTTGATGATTTTTAAAGTCCCAGTTTTCTCAAAATTTCTCGGTACACTGTAGAACTAAGTACGTAAGTGATGAAATTATTTAGTGGAAGTGTGCTCAAACTCCCTTCAAACTTTTTCGTTTTATTCAAAGTTAGGTTAGGTTGTGTATACTGAAGAAGTGAACACATATGAATCTTTCATACATAATCGAATTTTGTGAATGAGATTTTTAATCAAATATTGGTTCATACTTATTTTTGACTTCATTTTTCGAAGGATGCATGCCTTGCCCTGTTACTATTCTTTGTGCTATCGAAATTACATGGCTTCCTTTCCCGCAAAAGATCAATGGTTTCCTTGCTTGTGTGGCACGTAGCGCCGTCTTGTTGAAAGTAAACGTCCAGATCAATTCTATCCAATTTTGACCATAAAAAATTATTAATCATCTCTCGATAGCGCCTTGGTTTTCTTCAATACTTTCGGCTACAGCAGCAATATTCTCGGATGTCCTTGAGCGACGTGCAAGTGTTTTGCTCTTCACATCGCTAACTTTATCCCAACAGCTTGAATTTCTCCACTAATTTCTTATTGCGGTCCGACAAGGTGCTTCACGATGACCCAAAAATGTTCGAGGTTTTACGAACCGTCTCTGCCAAATTTTCACCATTTTTATAGTGAATTTCAATGCGTTTAGAGGCGTGGTATCGTTCCATTTTTATTAATGGCGTAGTTTCTACTTGTCAAATGTCAAAAAAATGACAGCTTCAAACGTGACATCTACCGAAATAGCGGGCCATTCAAAATAACACCTCCTATTGGAAAACCTTTATAAAAACCTCACGACATGCAGGCCTGTGAAGATCTCAATGAATTTTTTATTCTTATGTTTTCACCACTGTTGTCAAACAAGGAAATTTAGGTTAGAATCTGGTAAACATGACCTCTTGAAGTGAGGTTAATGCCAATAGTGAAAACATAAGAATAAAAAATTTATCGAAATCTTCACAGGCCTTACTGACATCTAATAATTCCGGAATATGTATATTGATCTAAGCATTTGAATAAAAGTTGATTTATTGCAAAGAAAAAGGAAATGATTTTCGGTGTTTTTTAAGCAGTTGGCAACTGTTATGGTGCTCCCCTATTTGTGTCCAATAAAGCGATGATTTGAATAATGAGTTTCTAAACTGTGGTCCCCATCATTTGAGATATAGTTGTTTTGTGATAATAAATTCGTTAGATGTATAGTCCGTTCACGAAAGTTAGAGCCGTCGGTTGGCCATGGATATTTGACATATTGCACTGCGTATATTGAAATTTTAGGTTATGTTGTTTATTCTCTTGTCAGATTGATATGCAATGTTTTCAATATTGCATAGAGTTCTCTGATAACTCGCAAGCTCGTCGGGCGATACCGCCTACATTCGGCAACGTTGACGTTATTTCACGTTATGACAGCAAATACTGCCAAATTCAGATAAATAAACAAACGCCTACTATGCGCTCAAACTTTCGTGAATGGACTATAGGAATGTGGTTTCGGTTATGTTTCAAATTTTGCATTTTAATGTGACAGTTCTCAGAGTGCACACAGTTAAATGGAAAAGAACCCAGCTATAGATTTGAATAGCACAAAGAATGAGCATTTTTAAAATGGAAAAAACCTTTCTGAATTTTTCGATGCAGTCAATTCAATTCTTTCTGATTAAACAAGGTTTTTCATTTAAACAAAGAATGAATTCTTTGTTGATTGACAAATGTTTTTGATTGAAGAGTTTGAGCACATTTTATCTATTCAATGCTAAATATAAACCACTGGATTCTAATTTATATGATCATATCTAGGTAAAGGAGTTGCTGATGTCTTTCGGACAGTTACGAGCATTCAATTTAGTCAAGGACTCTGCGTTTGGTCTCAGCAAAGGATACGCATTCGCTGAATATATCGACATCACTATGACTGATCAGGTAAGAGTCCGAAACATTCTTAAAAGGTCAGTGGAGTAACTTTTATCGTTTTAAAGGCTATAGCTGGATTGAATGGAATGCAGTTAGGAGATAAGAGGCTTATCGTGCAAAGGGCCAGTGTGGGAGCCAAGAATACGACAGTTTTGCCGGCCGTTCAAATTCAAGTACCAGGTCTCAGCTTGGTTGGTGCTTCTGGGCCCCCAACGGAAGTTTTGTGTCTGCTTAATATGGTGAGATTATTTTTTTCGTTTTGTAAAGGGTGTTATTCCGCAAAAGATCAATGGTTTCGTTGCTTCTGTGGCACGTAGCGCCGTCTTGTTGAAAGTAAACGTTGTCCAGATCAATACTATGTGTAATGGCGTTTGTGAAATGCCTAATTTCAAATAACGACGAGGAATGGACAAACCTGGGTTTTCCTCAACACTTTCGGCTACAGCAGTAATATTCTCGCCTGTTCTTGAGCGACGTGCACGGGTTTTATTATTCACATCACTAACTTCTCCCAACAGCTTGAATTTTTCCACCAATTTCTTTATTGAGGTCCGACAAGGTGCTTCACGACGACTCAAAAATGTTCAGTTTTACGAACCGTCTCTGCCAAATTTCCACCATTTTTAAAATGAATTTTAATAATTTCAATGCGTTCTTGAAGCGTGTATCGTTCCATTTTTATTAATGGCGTAGTTTCTACTTGTCAAATGTCATAAAATGACAGCTTCAAACGTGACATCTACCGAAATAGAGAGCTTTTCAAAATAACACCTCCTATTGGAAAACCCTTCACTACGTACAGCATCAGGGTTCTGTTTATTTTGGTATATTTTACTTTTAAGCATACTCATAAAACGTTAATTTCTCAACGTGAAAAGTAAACCTAGAGTTCCTTCACGCATTTGTTATGCAGCCGGGTAGAATCTGTTTAGACTCGCGAACAAACTTCCGGCGTTGCGAAATCGTGTCGTATGTTTATTCCTTATTGGGATAATTGGTTTACCGCTTCACTACTCTGTTACTAATGGCTTGCGTCCGTTACAGATAATTCTGTCAGTTTGGCAACATTGTCTGTCAGTGTTCAGTTTCTTGTTGTGTAGACTATGGCGAAATAAGAAAACAAAAGACCAAGATAGACAAAAATTGCCTTATGTTTAAAAATTTAAAACTCAACTAACGTTCAAATATAAGAAGGAACTTTGTATACAAACAAAATCGTCTGGTTTGCGCACAATAAAGCTCGTATTGGTCAAACTGTCATAAATATTCTCCCTTCGACCGCCCTAAGAGACTGCCAGGATCGTACTCGGAACGGACTGTGGATGGTACTGAATAGAGAAAATCTTTTGACAAAGTGTATACAGTGTGGAACCTCCAAATGGAATAAATGAGAGCGTGTATATATTTCACTCTGATGTGCTATAAGAATTGCATTTGTATGATAATATTGAGTTAAAACTGAACGATTGTAAGAAATCTACTCGATTCGACTCTAGACGGAAAGTACCTATCCGAAGGCTTTCCTACCGCTGCGCCAAACTTGTTGTTATTGCTTCTTCTTACATTTGAACAGACTATAGTCTTGTTTTCTGATCATTCAAGTTTCTGATTTATAACTATGTATTTTCGTAATTTTTTCAGGTAACGCCAGACGAATTGAAGGATGAAGACGAATACGAAGACATCCTTGAAGATATCAAGGAGGAATGTAACAAATATGGCGTCGTAAGAAGCATAGAAATTCCTCGTCCTATAGATGGCGTTGAGGTGCCAGGCTGTGGAAAGGTAATTTTCGAGAATTCTCACCTAAAATCTGTCTTACACTATTTTTTTCAGGTCTTTGTGGAGTTCAACTCTGTCCTCGACTGCCAGAAAGCCCAGCAGACCTTAACGGGTAGAAAGTTCAGTAATAGAGTTGTAGTCACCTCATACTTTGATCCCGACAAGTACCATAGGAGAGAGTTTTAAGATGTAGCGTTTGATATTTTATATTGTAAGATAATAATGAAACTCATGTTCTTCTAGAATGTTTACTTGATTACATTTGACTAAGACATACTAACTTGTAAGGTATTGCTCTGTGTACGTGATGATGAAAGTCTTCGTCAATTATTTAGGTTTTTACCAACTTATGTTTAAGCTTCGTCTCCTTTATGATGATGGAAATGATTTATGTATAAAATAAATGACCGTTGAAGAGGAAAAATTGCTATTTTATTCACTCCAGTGAAGTAATGTGACACATCGATTCTGTCCGAGTGACTTTTCTCCGTGGGGGAGTTTGAGTCTTATCCACAGGTGGCGCCACAGATACGAAATCCTGATGAGTTTTGAAAATAACAAAGAGACGCTTCCTTCAAGATTTTCAAAACAATTGAGAATAAGAAATTCGTTCGATGATTAATCACTGCTTTTTGATGGGAAAACTACCGTTGAAGTGAAAGCATTAATCTGACTCTGTCGCAGAAAAATCGACTATCATCTACTAGCGTTAAAAATTTCACCGTTCATTGACAAAACTCCCAAAACTCGATATTTCAAACTGTCATAATTTCCGTTTGAAGAGCCTAAATTGAAAATAATTGCATATTCTTTTTCAGTTAGTACCTAGGGGAAAGTGAGGTAATACGATCCCTAAGGGTCAAATGATCCCCCGCCGTAAATCAAAAACAGCTTGTACCATCTATCCAAATACACATGAAACATGTTCCCCTGCGCCCCTGCGAGTTACCTGTAAAATGTCAATGCGGTGCGAGTGCTTGGCGTGATTTTATTAAAAAATAATCAAAAAGTGTGGCTCTGATCTAAGGTAAGCATGTTTTTGGACTTTCGTTTTTTTTTATATGCAAGTGTTTACTGAAATGTTGTTTTATTTGCGGGTATTAGTAGCAGTTAGCTAATATTTAAGCCATGTTCGATCATCGCACGCGGTATGTGAAGGTTTTGTTTTGATCGATATTTTGTAATTTGGTATTTGGGGTGAAATGATTCCTTCTGTGTGTCTAAAATGATCCCTGGAATCATTTTACCCCATTAATAGTTTTTGTTTACAGATCATGCCGAGAATTTATAAACGTAAATAACTAATCGCCAAAAGAGGCCTGAAGAACATATGCAAAAGGCATTAGAGATGGTATGGCTCACAAAACCGCGAGAAGAGAATTTGAGGTCCCTGTGATTGTATAAGAAAGAAGAGCCAAAGGTAAAAATGAAATAGCTGTAGGCTCAGCTAAAAAGTTAGGTAGCAAACAGTGTTCAACCTGGAACAAGAACTGGAACTTGTTGACATGGAGTCCAGAATAATATACGGGCTGACCCACTGGCGCAGCCAGGGGGGGGGCTTTGGGGCTGCAGCCCCCCCCAAAGATTAATTTCTTCGTTATTTCTTTCTTCTTTATTTTTTTGCAAATTTCGTTTATTCACTGTATCATCAAGGATTTTTCAGTTCAGCCCCCCCCAAAATAAAATCCTGGCTGCGCCACTGGGCTGACCACTCAGGAATTCTTAACCTCAGCTCACCAAAAATGGCAGAAAGAAATAATTTACCGCATCAATTTTACGAAGCTAAAGCAAAAGCTGGACTTGAATGGCTTCGTGGATTTAGACGTAGATATCCAGATATTACAATGCGTGCGCGAGGTTTTAATAAGAATGCATGAATTTCTCTCGACTTTGAGAAACGCCAAGAAAATATTATTTTTCAACCCATCGAATATTTTTGTTTTGTGTGACTTGCTTACATACTTAAATTGTTATGAACAATACATATTATCATTCAAATAAACAGCAGAGTTTATTATTTCATTTTTATTTGATATTATTAACTCATAGTACAAAATGATCCCTGGGATCATTTTGCCCCTACCCCAGGGATCATTTTATCCACAGGGGGTATAAAATGATCCTTTACTAAACTTTTACAAAAATATGTAATACAAAAAAACTACATAGATGAAATGAAAAACAAGTAGGCAGATACAAAGTTAAGTAAATTCACTACCTTCAACAATTGAAATCTTGCGGTTTTGCCTTCAACTTTAGCCACAATTGAAATTTTCCCTTAAGGGGATCATTATACCTCACCTTCCCCTAGTCCCTTTCATTATAAGCACACAAAATGATCATCTAAAATTTTGGACGATAAAAATGGCTAAGGGGTTGACCCCTCTTAAGACGCTATATTTAAGCATTTTGCAGAAATTCTGTAGTATCTACAGAAACGGTTATTACTGATAATTGTTGAACTCGGTCTAATTAATCGATTGACGTTAAAAAGTCATCGATCCGAAGCGAACTGCATTACGCAGGCGCTCTCGGAAGCAACTCGAAAATGAAAAATGCAAAATTTATAAACTAAATTTATTTGAAAATTATGGCGGACTTTATTGAATTTAGTATGTTTTTATGGGTTTTCAAGGAAGCTGAATATTTTCGAAACGATATCTGCAAGCGTTTAGAATTTCACCGTTCAAATGGCAGTTTTCCCAAAATTGGATGTTTCAAACTTTCATAATTTCCGTTTCAACAGCCGGAATGAAAGATGAATTGCATATTATTCTTCAGTCTGTAGTCCCTTTCAATATAAGCCCATAAAATTATAATCTAAAATTTTTAAGTTCTGAACGAAAAATGCCTTAGGGGTTGACCCCCCCTAAAACGCTATATTTCAGCATTTTGCAGTAATTCTGTAAGATTTACAGAAACGGTTGTTACTGATAATTGTTGAACTCGGTCTACTGAATCGATTGACGTTGAAAATTCATCGATCCGAAGCGAACTGCATTACGCAGGCGCTTTAGAATGCAACTCGAAAATGAAAAATGCAAAATCTATAAACTGAATTTATTTGAAAAGCATGGCGGACTTTATTGAATTTGGTATGTTTTTAAAGGTTTTCGAGGTAGCTGAATTAGAATGAAATACCTTAGAATCGATATCTGCAAGCGTTTAGAATTTCACCGTACAAATGGCATTTTTTCCAAAACTCGATATTTCAAACTTTTATAATTTCAGCTTGAACAGCCGAATGAAAAATTAAATGCAAAATTTTTTAGAGCGTAGTCCCTTTCAATATGAGCACATAAGTAGATCATCTAAAATGTGCAAAAATTGTTCCTCTGAAAAAGATTGAAAGAAAGAGTCCATATACCTACAGAGTAGAACTTTCCTATAACGAATATCTGTAAAACGAATTTCGTACAAGATATTGCACATTGAGTCCAAATTCCATGTTAACAACACCCGCTAAAACGAAGTAAATTCTCTCTATAACGAAATATTCAAAGAAGATCACTCTTTGAATGGGTATTGGTAAGAAGGTGTAAGGGTGGGTTTTTTCCGAAATTTTTCCGGACGTACGTAATTAATCCCGACCTTAAATTAAATCATTACGGCGGTCAGAGGGATCCTTCTGAAACAGTTTTAAATACAGCCCTGGCTGTTTGGTTTCAATCTACCCATTACGCTATAGTGTGAAAGTTGTGCGAAAATGTCTAAAACGAAGTGCTTAAGTTTGAATGATAAACTTAAATTTATCAGTGAATAAGTCGACCGCGATATTGCCGACTATAGAAACAAATTTTCTGTATAACGAAATTTCTTTATAACGAAGTTTTTTTTGCGGATTTTGCGCTTTCGTTATAGGGAAGTTCCACTGTAGATGGAACTGAACTGAAGCCTTTTATTCGAGACGAATGACAAATCGTTAGGCCGACGATGTTCATAAAAAAAATCCTTTTCGCCGTGAAAAAAATAGTTTCCTTTGCTAGACCGAAATTTTTTCAGTCAATCCGCTATACGCTGCACACAATTTGCAACACATTCCGTAATTTGAGGCGTGCTAAAGCGATCATTCGGGCTCTGATGTTATCTGAACCATGCTATCCGTACCCCTTGAACATCTCCGTCAAAGTGTGGTTAAATTGTACCACAAATTGCAATCGAGTGAAATTAGTGCGTTTCCGTCAAGCCGGGGTCTAGATTGAAGCAAAGCGATCAATATTAACCGTATAGATTTATTGGGAATTTGTCAAGTGAACTCGCCTCGTAATGCATCGGCATATCTTATGAACACGATATGTCGTGTTATTGGCTGTTATAATCTAATGGTAGTTAGATTGATTAATGTACATGTCATTTGGTGATACGCGAAGAAAGGCGTGCTTGGCAGGTTCTGGAGGAGATTAGGGCTTCGTCAGGAATTGCTACATTTGCAACCCATAGACCAGTGGCGGCTGCTCTGAGGAGGCAGAAGAAGCCGGGCATCCCCTAATTTCGATGCATTTTATTCAATTTCAAATTCAAGTTCAAATAAAAGTAGTCACATTTCTATATCTGTATTATTTTCATCATTCTATCTACTATCCAAATCTCAAAGTATAAACATATGTTTATTACTCAGCGATCTAAAACATTCATACATTATCCGCAACACACAATACAGCGTAACGGATAGCAGGCAAACCGCTTAGCGAAGGAGGCTCGCCTCCACGAGTCGTGATTAGTTAGAATGTAACATTTCAAACTTCTTCAAATGAACGGTGCGGGAACCACTCAAAATTCAAGCTGTAGATCACGTGTCGGAGGCCCGGCTCCGCGGCATTATTTTCGCTTCTAGACGAACGAGCTTAGCCGAAACTGAACGTCCGATCGGCCCGAATCAACCCCGGCGATCGTGGATAGAGATCAGCTGTTGTTTTGTTCCTTCTTATTTTTTTATTAACGAAGTATATCAATCCTCTCAGCGTGCGGTTTGTGGTTTTGTGACATTTTTTTTTTAGAAGTTTGTAGGCAAGATGTTAATATTTCAACTATTTATTTATATTTATATATTTATTTGAGAACTATGAGATAATTGAAAAAACTGTAACTGACTAATGTGCTTATGTGCAGTGTATTGACAATAATAGACAGACACCCTGTGCCAGCTTTCATCTTCAAAACTGTCTAAAATCAATTTCAAGTGGATAACCGGTTATTATTTTGGTCGATCAATTGCATCCAAGCGGTTTGGGTTATTTTCAATTCAAATGACTTAATGAATAAGCCCTTCGAGTCATTGATTTGAACCGCAAATGACCAGACTCAAGAGCAGGTTTAAACTTCTGGTTATTAGAAAAGTAGGGTTGTACGCAGCTAATTTCAAAAGTTGTTGACTGACGAAGCATTCTTGAAGAAGATATTATGTATTCGTGAGCTTAGCCACGTTACGATTTATATCGAGAAACTATTTCAACAATTTCAATTATCGGCTTAGTTTTATTCATTTAGGAATTTAACGTATCTATTGAAATATCTAAGTTAGGTTCGGAAATTAATGCATCCAAAAGCTTGTGACTTGTTAATATTGTTTTAAATAGAATTGTCCGAAGTTCTTAAAGATTGCTGTTATTGTTTGAGTAGGTATAATAAAATATTCTTTCTTTACTTGGATAATGGTAAAAATTTTGTGTTACAATTAATAGCTCTCGATTGTTAGGAAAAATTTTGAATTTGTGTTTAAGTTCCCAAAAAAAGTTTTATTCATAGCAAAACTCTACTGTGACGTGTGATATACCTACCTATAGCCAAATACCACATCAGCGATATCAATACATGTGAATTGAAATCTATTGGATATGTCCTCCTTTATATTTTTCTGTAATATTTTCTCTTCGAATCATTTCTGTCCTTAGACTAAGGACAGACTATGTCTATGTTTCTGTCAAAACAAAAAACTTTTTTTTTGTCAAGCGGAACATTCAGAAAAACATAGGTTCATCGTTTCATTGCATCCGCGTTTCAATCATTAATATTTTGGAATGCATGTTGTTGAACTTGAAAAGCATAATAAATCGAATTTTTTATTTATTGCATAAAACATAAAAATAACCAATATTGACAATTGAAAAATAACCAGAAACCGCATCAAGCGACGAGAGCCGAGGGCCGGTTATTCGTTCTAGGACAAAAGGGGAATAACCAAGGGCTGAACCAATGACATTCGCAGTTATTAGGTATTGGTTATCCGCTCGAAATTTATTCAAACATAAACTTTAAATATAGTCCGTTCACGAAAGGTTGAGCCGTCGGTTGGCCATGATAATTTGACATATTCCACTGTGTATATCAAAATTTTAGGTTATGATGTTTATTTTCTTGTCAGATTGATACGCAATGTTGTCAATATTTCATAGAGTTGTCTGATAACTCGCAAGCTCGTCGGTCGAGGCCGGGTACATTCGGCAACATTGAATTTATTTAACGTTATGACAGCAAATACTGCCAACTTCAGATAAATAAAGAAACACCTATTATACTCCGTTCACGAAAGTTTGAGCACATAGTAGGCGTTTCTTTATTTATCTGAAGTTGGCAGTATTGCTGTCATAACGTAAAATAAATTCAATGTTGCCGAATGTACCCGGCCTCGTCCGACGAGCTTGCGAGTTATCAGACAACTCTATGAAATATTGACAACATTGCGTATCAATCTGACAAGAAAATAAACATCATAACCTGAAATTTTAATACACACAGTGGAATATGTCAAATTATCATGGCCAACCGACGGCTCAACCTTTCGTGAACGGACTATATTGTGCTTGATTATTAGAAAATAATTAAATCTGTATTTGCATGAGTTTCTGTTTAATTAAATTCCTAAATCAACAAGTTCGTCTACACTTACTCATGATATTATGATTCTTCCGGACAAACGTACAAAAACTGTCATCTCAAATTCAATCTAAACTTAACGTCCGTCATAATTCTTCTGTAACAGACAACCGTCATATTTGGAAGTTTTCACAAGTCACAAGTCCTTCTAAACTTTCCCTAATTAATTTTCTTTCGGAATTCAGAAAATTTCATCAGAATATCACCTTTGGAGAATGGAGATAGATAATTTAGTTTCTATTCAGCGAGAAATTGTTCAGCAAACAATGATTTATCCTGAAATAATCCTTTAGTGGGCGTTTGAATGAAGGTTTGGTCAATATTTGCCCTTTGTTCGAATGGATGCTTTTCGATTTAAATCAGTCGAATAAATGCTCATTCTAACCCCACTCGATCAATTTTTTTTAGTTGAGAGTTTTCTAATGAGCACTTGACACCTTTTTTGAGCACTTGTTCTACTCAAACGAGTGCTATATCGTCTATCACTTCGAATTTTGAGCCGAAATAGCCTCAAACGATAAGATTCGACTCACTGATGACTAATTCGTGGTTAGTTGATAGTTGATAGTTTAAAAAGGGGTTACAGTTCACTGCGACTTCAAGGTCTATTGTGCCCCCTTACAGAGCTGTTTTGACCACATCTTTCACAGCTCGCCTTCCAGTTCCAGAGATCTGATGAAATCCAATATCTGTGAAGGCTTCAACGAGGCTAGTTCCTCACTCTTACAAGTTTCTCGCCCAAGGCATTCTCTCCTTAGGCTCGCAGTGCCAAAGCATTCCGTGACTAGGTGAATGGGGTTTCTTCCTCCTCCCCATAGAACCTACACTCGTCAGTGTCTGACAATCCCATCCTCAACAGGTGATTCCTAAGGCGACAGTGTCCTGTAAGAAAACCAGTGAGGAGGTGTAATTGTTACTTACCAAGAACCAGATATCTTTTGGACCTTGCTGTTTCAAAGTTCCGAAGGAACTTAGTGGAATGCTTCATCCCTGGGAGATTCCCCCTCGGCTTCTCCTTCTCCAGAAACTCCTTCTTATAGGTACATATACCTATATCACAGAATGGTTCTGGGCCAATGAGTGCCATTCGCGCCCCCTTTTTGGCAAGTGTATTGGCCTCTTCGTTTCCTTTGATTTCGCGAATGGTTTAATTTCATTCTGTTCGTGGGGCCGTCCGTCCGTAAACACTATAACTTTCCAAAGCATTGTTGTAAAGAATTGAAATTTTATCGCTAGGTATGGTTCACAAATGCCGTGGTTGAATTCGATAAACAGCTAAATCGTACAGGGTGTTGTATAAAATATTCCCATTCAAAATTTTTGTTCCTCAATATCTCAAACAAAACGGAACCAATCGAAATGAAATTTTGCGGCCACATGCAAGATACTTATAATAAGCCTCATGCAAAATTTTGTGGCCATAGTGTTAACAGAACCAAAGAAAATTCAATTGGAATATTTAAAAGAAAAATCTTTATATTATCCGATTCGATTGAAATTCATTTGTCAATGAAGATTGATATACTGAATGTTCATGCAAAACTTCAAGAGGATCACATTATCAGAAGCACAGAGTTCAATTTTATGAGATATTTCAGTTTTTGAATAATATCCAGAATTTAATTGCGATCGTGCTGACATTTTGCATTTATACAGGGTGTCTCGTAATTAGACCGACAAACTTCTAGTGGACATTATAGATCATATTTCAGACAGATTCGACCCAAATCATATAATGCAAAATTGCTTCGTTAAGGATCTAGTGCCCTCTGAAGATGACGTCCTGTCCACACTATTTGTCACATATTCGCAAAACGGAATCACATAAAGTGCTGAAAGTTTACACAATGGCTAATATCAAAAATACGCATCGATTAGATTGAGTGCATTTTCTTTCATGTCAAGCACAATCGTATCATTTGGAGGGGGGCGAAGTGTATTTTTAGTTGAAACTTTTTTAACTTTCATTATTTCGCGAGATTTACATCATATTCATAAACTCTGATGTTTTTTCCTGAAAGAAGATCTCTCGTATAATAACGCCCAGATGCAGCATTTCTGAGAAATTATTTTCATCATTTAACTAACTCTAAAGAGTTAGTGAAAGAGAGAAAATTTCAAATCTATTTTTTTCAGAGATGGTGCATCTGGGCGTTATCATACAAGAGCATCATTTCCAAGAAAAAACATCAAGTTTATGAATATGATGTAAATCTCACGAAATAATGAAGCTAAAAAGATTCAACTAAAAATACAAATGATACGATTGTGCTTGACATGAAAGAAATGCACTCAATCTAATCGATGCGTATATTTGATATTAGCCCATGTGTAAACTTTCAGCACTTTATGTGACTCCTTTTGCGAATATGTGGCAAAAAGTGTGGACAGGACGTCATTTTCAAAGGGCACTAGCTCCTTAACGAAGCAATTTTGCATTATATGATTTGGGTCCAATCTGTCTAAAATACCATCTATAATGTCCACTAGAAGTTTGTCGGTCTAATTACGGGACACCCTGTATATTTAGTATCAATCTCAAGTTCTTTATAAAATCTTAAGGTAATACATTATTAGTTCACCAATGTCCGGGCGCTCAAAAGCACCTGCATAGAGCTTTTCTCACATTTTTATTGTGCCCTTCTCTAGGGAAGAAAATATCAAACCCTCTTAAAGAGTTTATAGTGTACCATTCGCGTTCTCAAATATTCATGAATATTTCATCTTTATGGCCACAGATCATTTACCCCATGAATATTCAAACCGAGAGGAAAATTCATCAATTTTTTCAATTCAACTAATTCGATTAATTATAACGGTATCATACCTGTAACCAACGGTTCTTTTGGACATATACCATAAATAACCGATCATTCATCTATATTTTCCCAATATGCCCATAAAACGATATTTTTATGGAAATGGATATCGGTTTCGAATTGCACACTAGAGAAATGTAATGTTTGATCAATCGGTACAGTAGCGTAACAGATTTAGGTGTTTTGTGCTCTAATATTTCCTGTAAATATGTGTAAAAAATGGGAAGAGGTCCGAAAGATGGAATCGGAAGGATTCGAATGAAACGAAACAAAAAATCTATTTTTCTTCTTCAATATTTTATCACCCTTTAAGGTCCATACATTTATTATATCTATAAATGCGTTTCTCTGATCCACTATAAAAATATTTTTGAACTTTTATTTCAAAATGAATTAAAATTGCCTACATCTCATCTGCGAACCTCCCTAGTAATGTAAGGATCAAGAAAGTAAGCACTGAGATAAACTTCAGGGCATTGCTAAGTAAAAGAGAGAAATGGGAACGGGAATACATCGACTATAACTCCAAAGAAAATACTGTAAAATGGTATACAAGATGGTTCCAAAACCTCTACAGGAGCTGGCGCTGAGATATATAGGCCAAGTACCAAGTGTGCACTGTCGCTAGGCTCCTGTATGAGCGTCTTTCAAGCGGAAATCTTAGCTAATGAAAGATGTCTAGATATAAATCTAGAAAGAACTATCAGAAGTGCTATATAGCGATACACTCAGATAGTCAAGCTGCTATTGAAGCACTGAGCTCCTACGTCATCGACTCAAAGATGATCTGGGAAACGAAGAGACCAACAAACTTGCCTAAAAGGGAGCACAAATGTCACTCATTGGCCCAGAACCCTCCTGTGGTATGGGTATACATATCTATAAGAGAGAGTTTTTGGAGAAGGAGAAAGCCGAGAAAAAAAACTCTGGCGGAATCTTCCAGGGATGGATCATTCCACTAAGTTGCTTCAGAACTTTAAACAGCAAGATCCCAACGATATCTGAATCTTGGTAAGAAACAATTACACCTCCTCACTGGCTTTCTTACAAGACACTGTCGCCTCAGGAAGCATCTGTTGAGGATGGGATTGTCGGACACTGACGAGTGTGGGTTCTGTGGGGAGGAGGAAGAAACCCCCATTCACCTAGTCACGGAATGCTTTGCCATTGCGAGCCCAAGGAGAGAATGCTTTGGGCGAGAAACTTGTAGGAGCGAGGAACTAGCCTCGTTGAAGCCTTCACAGATATTGGATTTCATCAGATCTCTATAACTAAAGTTACAGAATGTCTTGCCATACGAGCCTATACAAAGAAGTCTTAAACAGAAGAATTATCGGAATAGAGCGAATTTGGCATCTTTGAAGCCCTCTCAGATACTGGAATTAAAGCTCTGGAAACAAAGCGAGCTAGAGCGCAGTTGCGAAAACAGCTCTGACGTGTGGCACAATAGATGTTAACAATCTACAATTTCATTGTCTTTTATTACGTATCCACACCGGTTCATCAGTGTAAACTAATAAATGTAATGAAATTTTATTCTGTCAATCTCCAGTTTCACTGATTTCATTTTCATCACAGTTTCCCTCTAGATACGCCTCTGTTTTTGCAATTTAATTGGTATACGTATAGTTAGGGAAATCAGGTCGGAAATTGAATTCGGCCATTTCTCTTTGTGCATATTTAAAAAGATAAAATTTTAAAGCTGATGGATGGAAGTTGCTTTTTAAATATATAATTTCTTTTTGATCGAACATTCTGATTATATTGGTACTGGAAATATGGGTAGGTACATTGAGCAGCGCAGATGACGTTTAAGTAGGTAGGAAATTTTCCGGAAAAAGCGAAAGAAATTGATTTATTCGCGAAGGACTAATTTATAGGAGGTGGGTTGCCTGAAGAATCTTGAGAGTAATTTCATGAGAGCACTTAGATGTTGAGATTTTTGAGTCTCAAACCCTGAAGTTATTGTTAGTAATGAACAATGGTTCAACGCGTTACATCGCCATGAAAACAGAAAAATTAAAGCAAAGAATAATATTAATCGATTGAAATCAACCAATATCAGACTCATACTTCGGAACTAATCTCGTCCTCGTTAAAGGCAAAATGCAAGGAAGTGGTATCAAACAGAGCACTTATGGATGGCCATTTCGTTCTTATTAGGACTCACCAGCACAGGATAGCTCTGAATGATACAAGGTTTTCTTGGAACATAAAGCGAAATGGCACCTTGTTAAGTTTCTTATTGAATTAATATTGAGGTGGGTATTGAATTTGCTCATGGACTGCTGATTTCAGTAGGAAAAGTGTATTAGTTTCTGATCTATGACTCGCCAAAAAATTTCAATTTCAATTTCTGCCTCAACTAACCACTGTGCCACGCTTTCCAGGCTAAATCAAAGGAGAAATTTTCCGTTCATGGATACCACCACAGAACAGGATACCACGAAGTTGAAGCTGAAATCTTATTTATCCATTGTTGGTTTTTGAAATCTTGCACTTGATATTCACGCGGCTTACGACTACTTCATCAAGCAACCTTAATTTTCACATTTGACATTTTCCCGTTCACTGGAAAAGCTTCTTCAATTGAAAGCTCTGAAATTTCTGGATTGTATCTGAATTGTATCAGTTTCCCATCCTAAACTCGACATCAAGTAAGACATTTCTGGACTTCACCAGACCGCTTTCCCGACGGAATGCAATCTGGAGTTTCCCGTTATCAAACAGCCCCAAGTAATTTCGGAAAACTTGTCCTTCCCTTGTCGACTTTTCCGACCTTGCCCGTGAAATGCACATGACTGTCTAACACTTTATCAAAGAACTCCCATCTTCAGACCAGACAATTTCCTTTTAGTCGGAAAATACACATCGAAAACTACCGGATTTGATAGTCTGAAGACGGCCATTAATTCTTTATTAGAGGATATGCAGAGTTGATAAGAAACGATTGTGACCACGAGAGAAAATGGCGGCTTTTTTCATCAGTTTTGTGAAAAGATGCGAGTGACCACACAAAAAAGTCAGCTTCGTCTAATCTCAGTTGAAGAAACTGTTGATCTTTCAGCTCTTTGGAAAAGTGTCGCAGTTTCTGATCTATGAGTCGTCAAACGAAAGGGCATTTCCTAACCTAAAATGACCACTGTGACGCGCTTTTCCGGTTAAATTACATGATAAATTTTCCGCTAATGAATACCACAAAGTTGAAGCTGAAAACTTATTTATCCTTTGTTGCTTTTTCTGGATCTTGCACTATAAATTCACGAAGCTGTAGACCTCTCTACCATACAAACCTGATCTTCACATTTGAGAATTTCCCGTACTCCGGAAAATCTCCTTCAATTAAAACATTGGAAACTGCTGGATTTTTCGCGACATCTTTTGATCTCGAGAAACTCTTGATCTCGTCGCCGGAACTGGAAAAGTGTATCAGTTTTCCATCTTAAACTCGACATCAAGAAAGACATTTTCGGACTTCAAATGACCGCTTTCCCGACGGAATGCAATCTGGAATTTCCCGTTATCAAACAGCCCCAAGTTACTGCGGAAAACTTGTCCTTCCCTTGTCGACTTTTCCGACCTTGCCCTTGAAATGCACATGACTGTCCAACACTTTATCAAAGAACTCCCATCTTCAGATCAGACAATTTCCCTTTGGCCGGGAAATTCTCGAGTCCCACATCGGAAACTACCGGATTTGGTCGGGCGTCAAGCTCTGCGCCTCGACGCTGAAAAGTTTCACTTTTGACTCCGCACTTTTCAGTAGTCGCGCGATTTTCACATGGAAATGTGCGGAAAGCGCGGCATGTGAGTTGCGATACGGATATTGCGTGATTTTCCGCTCTTGGACTTTATGGTTTTTCATGGTTTTCAGGAGATGAGGGATGTTGATGTCATAGGGAGATTTTTTTGATGTGAGTTTGATGTTGGGGAAAACTTATCGAGAGTTGACAGCTCAAGTTTTTTTGGATGGGCTTTATTAATCCTTTATGACAACGAGTGTATAGGATAGGTCGAGTGCAATTAACAATTTTCAGCGAAACTATACTCACTAAGTACATAGTCATGTATAATATAATACAAGTAATATTTGAGATGGTTCTGACATAGGCGGTCAAAATTGAAAAGCCGATAAAGTTTTTGAAAATAAAGGAAAAAGAATTAAGAAAAGCCCTGAGCAAGAGCAATAAGACTATTACCTCAAATTTTATATACGATTTGAGATTGATATCAAATATATAAATGCAGAATCTCAGCACTATCGGAATTATATTCTGAAAATTATTAAAAAAATTAAATATATAAAAATAAATTACATATTGCAAAAACTAATTTATGTGGTTCTGATGATGCGATCTTTTCGAAATTTTGCATGAACATTCAGTATATCAGTTTTGATTCACAAAATAAATTTCACTTGAATCGTTTATCCTCTTATGGAAAAATAGGGATTCTTCTTTGCAATATTCCAATTGAATTTTCTATGGTTCTGCTGACACTATGGCCACACAATTTGGCATGAACATTCAGTGTATCAATCTTTGTTTATGGAAAAAATTTAATCTGAATCGAATATTTTTTTATGGAAATATGAACTTTCCTCTTTTCAATATTCCAATCGATTTTTTTACGCTTTTGTTCACACTATGGCCACAAAATTTTGCATAAAGCTTATTATGACCATTTTGCATATGGCTGCAACATCACATTTCGATGGGTTTCCTTTTGTCTGAGATATTGAGGAACAAAAATTCTGAATGGCCATATTTTATGGAACACCCTGTACGATTTGGTTAGTTAACGAACTTAACCGAGACATTTACGAACCGAACTCACCTTGAAAATTTCAAGTGTCTAGGACAATCCCTTCGAAAGTTATTGTGCTAACGGACGGCCGGACAGCCCCACAGACAGAATTGAATTTGACCATGAATTCGTCATCAGGGAGTCTAACCCTATCGTTTGAGACCAAATTCGGCTCAAAATTAAAAAATTCCAGACATTTGGGCAAAACGATATAGCACTCGTTTAAGTAGAAAGCTCAAAAATGGCTCACAAAGAATGATTACCTATAGCTCATTATCTTCAATATTATAGATAATATAGATCTATATAAAAAGAATCATTAAACATGAAAAGTTGCATTAAAAAATAGAAATTAAATAGAATACCTATACATAATATGAAGCACTAGATAAATAGATGTTACTCACACAAATATCTAGATCTCATAACTTTATTATTAGGAGTTGAAAATAACAACACGTTCAAAATTTTCATTCAAAAATTGTGTTCGTGGAATAGATTTCCAAAAAAAAATTCTCTTATGGTTTTCCATTCAATTCTGGAGAAAAAAGTCTCCTGCAAAATTTCGACACAGCCGATACTTTTCTCGGAAAAAATGAAAACTTTCTCTTCAAAAAATTGTAGAAAGAAACATAGAAAATCTTTTTTTTCTGTCAAAACCAATTTTGAGCAAAAACAATATCTTAGAATGTTCATTCTATGGAACATAGGATGAAATGGAATGAACATTGATCATAACTACATATAAGTTCTCATTTTTCCGAGAAAAATATCGACTCCAGAATTGAATGGGAAACCATAAGAGAATTTAATTTTTTGAAAATTCACCCACGAAAACCATTTTTGAACGAAAATCATGAGGGGTTGTTATTTTCAACCCCTAATAATAAAGTTATGGGATAAAAAAAAATTGTGTGAGTAATTTCCACTCAATGAATCATATTATGTATAGTATTATTATATTTTTTAGGACTCTTAAAAAAAATTAAAAACTGTCAACTCGTCATGACCTTCCAAAAGCTGTATTTCGGAAGGGAAGTCGATTTCGAAAAAAGTTACCCTGCTTATTTTCATAGAGGTCCCTCGCATTTGTTTACAGACACCCTGTATTTCACGATCTGGCGTGGTGCTTTTGGTAATATACCTTTCAACAGTGCAACAAAAGATGATGAAAATTTCTGCAATTTTCGAACACTTATCAAAGACTCTCATCACAGCTATCAACATTTTTCTGTTATAAATTCTCAGAAGGGGAGTTTTACCTCTACTCGACTAAGGGGATGGTCGAATGCATTGGAATCGTTTTTCCGTCAATCACTCACTCATCATTGTGGACGTGAAAAAACCAACTGGCAAACGCAGTTGGAATCCATATTTCGCACCAGCTGAATCTGACCGATATGCATTCACAATTTATCGATTTAGAATTGTTTTTCCTTCTACTTTTTCCATTTCCATGAATCCCAGTCCCAAACCGGGATTCAGTTGTGTTTCGCATTCAAATATGTGGAAAACGTAGTATGTAGTTCTCTTTCAAGCCATCATCTACATATGGATCGATCTGTTCTATATCTTTTAGTGAGAAAACGTCTTTGTTCTGCTGGTTATTCATTGTGATGCCAAAAGTGCTCTTAGTACGGCAGTTTTGGCTTTGGTTTTTCTTTTGCTTCAGTCTGTTTAACAGTGTTCATGTTCATACAATTTTTACCAACACAGGTTTATACCAAGTCAAAATCAGACAATCAATCAAAGAAATACCACCACATTCATTAAAAAATGTTATTGAAAGTTTCGTCAAAAGGATACGTATATGCCAGCAAAGCCGTGGTGGATATTTACAAGATATTTTATTTCATACATAATGCCAAGAGTATATTTCCTACATCAATATTTCAATACTTTGCAACCACAAAACAATGTTTTTTGAACACTGAAATCTTGAGGTCATATGGAAACAGCCTTCAAAAAATGATACAACTACATAACAATTCTTCAAAATGAAATATTATAAAGATATGTTTTATTCTTCTACTGAAGTATTATAGTATTATATGTATGATAACGCCATTTCATGAAATTATAAAATTCTCGACGAGGTTTCGAGTCCATGTGTAAAGGGTTTTCCAATAAGAGGTGTTATTTTGATATTTAAAGAAAAATGCCATTTTTCAATATAAATGATCGGATGTTTATTTCATTATAAAGAAGAAGCTATGCCGTTGATAGTGGAAAATAGCATCAGGCAAATGACCACCACGACCACGCTTACAGGACCATATCCTTTTAATGAAAATTTCCATAAGTGGCTGCCCTATGTCCTCGAAAGCCTCACGAGTTCCATCTTTGAGGTCTTGAATCGACGCTGGGCTATTGGCGTAGAGCTTCTTTTTCACGTTGCCCCAAAGGAAGAAGTCGCAAGGTGTTAAATCACAAGATCTGGGTGGCTAATTGTGATAACCTCTTTCTTGTTGAAAGTGGACGTTGTCCAGATCAATACTATACAATTTCGGCCATAAAAAATCATTAATTATCTCTCGATAGCGCAATCCATTCACCGTAATTGTTGCCCCAGCCTCATTTTCGAAAAAGTAAGGTCCAATGACTCCGCCAGACCATAAACCGAACCAGAAAGTCACACGTTGAGGATAGAGAGGCTTTTCAACAATAACTCTTGAGTTTTCCGAGCCCCAGATGAGACAATTTTGCTTGTTGACGAAGCCACCGAGGTGGAAATGGGCCTCATCACTCCAGGTGATTTTTGATGGAATTCCGGATCATTTTCATGCATTTCAAAGACCCAATCAGCAAAGACACGACGTTGTTGATGATCGGCTGGCTTGAGTTCCTGTATTAACTGAACTTCATAAGCCTTAAGACCCAAATCTTTATCCACAATACAATCTAATGACGTTTGTGGAATGCCCTATTTCAAAGAACGACGGTGAATAGACAAACCTCGGTTTTGTCAACACTTTCGGCTACAGCAGCAATATTCTCGGCTGTTCTTGATCGACGTGCACGGGTTTTATTCTTCACATCACTAACTTGTCCCAACAGCTCAAACTTTTCCATCAATTTCTTTATTGTGGTCCGACAAGGTGCTTCACGAAGACCCAAAAATGTTCGAGTTTCACAAACCGTCTCTGCCAAATTTCCACCTATTTTATACCGAATTTTAATAAATTCAATGCGTTCTTGAAGCGTGTATTATTAATGGTGTAGTTTCTACTTATCAAATGTCAAAAAATGACAGCTTCAAACCGAAATAGCGGAAATTCAAAATGACACCTACACCTCTTATTGGAAAACCCTTTAGATACGAGTCTCCATTCACCATTTTCCTCGAATTTTCTCCTCCAATTCCCTTCTAAGGATCTAATATACCAATTTCCTAGTTATCTGCAATCCGCAATCAAAGTAATCACGATAGAACCGCTCCAGTTGGGAATTAATTCGTTTTGTTGGACATCCTGAGCGTCATAGAGCCTCATAACGGTTGGCAATAGTGCAGTTGCCGACAGAAGCTTCTATTGTACCCCCGCAAACTTTTTGTTTTTGTCCTTTGGCGTAAAGCGTAAACACAACTTGTTTTATTCAGCTCAAAAGGGGTTAGAATAGGGATATTCCCATTTCAGACACATGTGAGGCCACGATATTGTGGGAGTATAATAAAGGTTAGAGGGGTGTGCCTTTTTGAGTGGGAAGCGGACAGTTGCATTGTGTAATTTTGTTTACTGCTATTGTTGGGAATAAAGAAAGATGTTTGTAGTTCGAGCTGTCTGAGGTGGCTTTCTGGATAAGTGTTTTCTAGGAAATAACGTTTTATTGCTATGTCGATTTGAATTCAACGTTTGGAATTGTTTGAACAAGAAAACACAGTTAGGGTATCAGAGTAGTGACTAATAAAAATCTTTTAAAATCAACAAATATTAGTGATTAGTTATTTTTGAACGAATAGTCCGTTCACAAAAGTTTGAGCGCATAGTAGGCGTTTGTTTATTTATCTGAAGTTTGCAGTATTAGCTGTCATAAAGTAAAATAAAGTCAACGTTGCCGAATGTACTCGGCCTAGTCCGACGAGCTTGCGAGTTCTCTGATAACTCGCAAGCCGCGTCGGTTGATCATGGAAATTTGGCATATTCCACTGTGTATATCAAAATTTTAGGTTATGTTGTTTATTTTCTTCTTCAATGGGCAAAAACAATTAAGGCAATTCGAAACAAAATAAGGAACATCAAAAACTCAACGAGGAATTGCATTTAAAGAAAGATATTTGTAGTTCGAGCTGTCTGAGGTAGCTTTCAGGATAAGAGTTTTCTAGGAAATTACATTATTTTGCCATGTCGATTTGAATTCAACGTTTGATTTGAAATTGTTTGAACGAGAAATTACAGAAGGGATAGAAAAGTAGTGACTAATGATAATCGTTTAAAATCAACTGATATCGAATTCATACTTCAGAGCTAGGCAGATTCTACTTGGCTGCGTCAACAAATGCGTGAAGGCATCTCTAGGTTTACTTTTCAATCTGAGATCGAGACCTTATAAAGGGTTTTCCAATAAGAGGTGTTATTTTGATATTCAAAGAAAAATACCAGTTTTCAGTATTAATAATCAGATGTTTATTTCATTATAAAGAATAAGAAGCTATGCCGTTAATAATGGAAAATAACATCAGGCAAATGACCACCACGACCACGCTTACAGGACCATATCCTTTCAATGAAATTTTCCATGAACAAATAGCAAAGTGGCTGGCCTATGTCCTCGATAGCCTCACGAATTCCATCTTTGAGGTCTTGAATCGACGCTGGGCTATTGGCGTAGACCTTCTGTTTCACGTGGCCCCAAATAAAAGAGGCCGAAAAGTGTTGAATCACAAGATATCGGTGGCCAATTGTGATCACCTCTTCGAAAGATAACTCGTTCCAGAAACTTTTCCCGCAAAAAAACAATGGTTTCGTTGCTTGTGTGGCACGTCTTGTTGAAAGTAGACGTTGTCCAGATCAGTACTATCCAATTTCGGCCATAAAAAATCATTAATTCTAAAGAACGACGAGAAATGGACAAACCTGGGTTTTCTTCAACACTTTAGACTAAAGCACCAGTATTCTCGGCTGATTTTCAGCAACGTGCACGGGTTTTATTGTTCTTATCACTTACTATTGCGTTTTGACAAGGTGCTTCACGAGGACCTAAAAATGTTCCAGTTTTACGAACCGTCTCTGCCAAATTTTCAACATTTTATAGTGAATTTTAATAATGTCAATGCGTTCTTGAAGCGTGTATCGTTTCATTTTTATTAATGGCGTAGTTACTACTTATCAAATGTCAAAAAATGACAGCTTCAAACGTGACATCTACCGAAATAGCGAGCTATTCAAAATAACACCTTTTATTGGAAAACCTTTCATAAGTATCATTGAAAGTACCAATGTTTTTCCCTGGTTAAAACTTTCGAAGGACCACTTTTTTCCTGTTCCCTATACTTCAAAACTCACCTCTTAATAGAGCCGTAAACCTTCAATCAGTGAACCGAAAGGAAAAAAAAGGAGTAGGTGATAAAACAAATGCAGCCGAAGGAAACAATTTATGTTTACCCAATAACCGTGCTTGAAAAGAGCCACATAATTTATAGTGCTATGATTCATTTTGGTCTGCTACAATGAACTAGAAATTTCCCGAAAGACCATATAATTCGGTGGATGAATTTGAGTTATATCCGGACGTGAACAGGAAATAAAAAGGTACTGGGACTGGATTACAGAGAAAAAGGAGCTTATCCTTGCTCTTTCGAATATTCTACCTTCGGTAAAGTGTGAGAAAATTTTACTATGAAGTGCTCCTGCGAAAATCTTTGCACCTATTCGTCAGGAGCAAATTGGGTTTGAAAAAATTGTTGCCGAACAGTAAAACTGAAAAAAGGAAATAAATGAAAAGGATAATGTAACGTTTTGGTGTCTATATCAGACACCTTCTTGAGACAAATCTTCAGAATTGTGTGTTTTTTCGTTTGCAATCTGATTGACATTGAAAGTTGTCAATATATAGAGATGTTGATTCATTTAATTTTGAAATTTCCCGATGTCATTTCTTTCCTCAATAAATCAATCCAACAATTTCAACAGAACAATTGGCCAAATTATCTACCTCATCTAACAAAATACATGTGGATTCCTTCATTTTCCTTTTATAATGAGCTTCCGTCATAAGGATCTTTGTGTTATTCCAGTTCATCATTATGATCTCTGTAGAGCACTTAGGCTGCTCGCAGACCAAAACGACGCGATCGCAACGAGACCGCGATGCGATTTGAATCGTGGAGATGAGCAAAATCGGTCGTTCACACCAAGCAACGCTACCGCTATACGATTCGGTCGCTAGGCTACCTATATTGGCAAGTCAATATTGCTATTTGAACATAGATGATCAGCGATTTGTGATCTTGTAATGTCTCTATTTTTGAAGTTGTTCTAAAGTTTTCTTATCTCTAAAGGTCTTGATGTATCTCCTGTATAAGTTTTCCACATATATAGGGAATATTGTAAACACAATTTTTTTATTTTTGTGTCTCATTCATTGGTTTCGTTTTGGTTGGAATGGATCCCAAATCATTTGTTGTTTGAAAACAGTTTTTATGTTGAATTTGGAACCAATTATTCTAATTTTTTTTAAGACCAGGAATGTAAGGAATGATGTTCAACAATTTGGTTATTCTTGACGGTTTTCTGTTTGTACCTTATCATCTTTAGAATTTTGAATTTATTGAAATGCAGAATCCTCCCAGATTATATTTCAATCGATATCTGGTATATAGGTACTCAGTCTATCCAGATATATTTCTTAGAACACTTGAAGTGTTTCACAAGAGCCAAAAGGCATATCCTAATCAAAAAAGTTTCCGAGTATCTAGGTGCCACAGTTCCAATCGAATCCTATCATAAAATGATTCGAATTTCATAATAACGAGTTGCTCAGATACTTTATTACCAATTTACATAAAGTTTAATAAGATCGAGAGATGAAAGTTATTTATTTACGTATTGGAAAGTGTTCAAAGGAATCGGAATCTTATCGAATTGATGGGAAATTAGGGTTCTGCAACTTTAATGCGGTTTTTACAGGTGCTTCAGAGTCAACTCTGAAAATTGGATGTAGGTTAGTATATATATTTCTTCAGAACATCCGGAAATGAACCTTTTCATGCAATTTGGCAATTCCTCAATTTCAATCGTGAAGAAATTACTGAACGTAGCAACTGTTTTTTTTAATATAATATTTTGACGTGATTTATTTCCGGTTCTGTCTCTGTTAGATCAATGAGCAAAAACAATTATGGCAATTTGGAAAAAATAAATCACAAATACTTTTTAAATCTCTTTCAACGCGTTATTTCAATTCTCCGCATTTTTGACATCATCTTCACGACACACCTAACTCTTTGAATATCAACTAATTCACAATTTAAGAAAATATGAGACATTGTTGAATGATATGCGTAATGCCAAAAAATTAAGCTTGAAAAATATAGTATACCTCTTAGTCCAGTCAATTTGTGCTCAAAAGAACCCCTAGCAGGAAAGTTCTGGGGTAGTTTTGATTTTTGCGATTTTTTATGTTTTTTGGGGTGCTGAATCCCAATCTGAGGTTTGCTAACAAAATTTCGTGAGGGAACATCGAAATAAATTCAAAAATGAGAAAAAATCTCATTCTTTGACAGTTTTCTGCGTATAACTCGGAAACTATCAACTTTTCGTGAAAAACCTCTCAATACAAAATGAAAGTACATAAAATTTCCTACAAATTGTAATACCACAGCTTGCTTTGCGACCACCTGTTCTGGCTCAAATTAAAGTTTTAAATGAGGTATTTTCTATGACTCAATAAATGAAAAAAACTTAAATTCTATGGTTCCGATGATGCGATTCTCTTGAAATTTTGCATGAACATTCATCATATCAGTCTCGATTCATAAAAAAAATTCACTTGAATCAGATATCTTGTTATGCAAATATAAAGATTCTTCTTTTCAATATTCCAATTGAATTTTCTATGGTTCTGCTCACACTATGGTCACACAGTTTTGCATGAAGCTTATTATGACCATCTTGCATATTGCCGCAACATTTCATTTCGACTGGTTTCATTTTGTCTGAGATATTGAGAAACAAACATTTTGAATGGCCGTATTTTGTTTCATAAAACAAGGCCATTCTAAATTTTTGTTCCTCAATATCTCAGACAAAACGAGACCAATCGAAATGAAATGTTGCGGCCAAATGCAAGATGCTCATAATAAGCCTTATGCAAAATTGTGTGACCATAGTGTGAACAGAACCATAGAAAATTCGATTGGAATATTGAAAAGAAGAATCTTTATATTTCCATAACAAAATGTCTGATTCGATTAAATTTTTTTTTGTGAATCGCGACTGATATACTGAATGTTCATGCACAATTTCAAGAGGATCGCATCATCGGAACCATAGAATTAATTTTTTTTTCATTTATTGAGTCATAGAAAATACCTCATTTTCAACTATTATTTGAACCAGAACGGTTTGTCGCAAAACAAGCTGTGGTAGTACAATTTGTAGGAAATTTTATGTACTTTCATTTTGTATGGAAAGGTATTTTAGGAAAAGTTGATAGTGTCAGAGTTATATGCAAAAAACTGACCAAGAATGAGATTTTCATTCTTTTTTTGTATTTTTTTCTATGTTTCGTCTAGAAATTTTGTTAGCAAACCTCAAATTCGGATTCAGCACCCCAAAAAACATAAAAAATGAAAGAAATCTAAACTACCCCAAAACTTTCCTGCTAAAAGCACAATTCGACTGGATTATCTACTATTAAATGATTATGAAACAGAAACAAATTGTTGATGTATCACCTATTGTGTAAAAGCCTGTTTTTACGAAAAAAATTCTGTAATGTGTTACAGAATCATCATATCATTCTGTATTAGGTTAGAATGATAACTAATTCATGAAATTAATATCTTCCTCCCTCTAAACTGATAACAAAAAAGGGCTGAAATGACCTTGAAAATCTCGAAGGAACGAGCAATAAATCAAATCAAATCATCAACAAAATCTCTGAAAAAAAACGAGAAAGCTATCTCAGACTAGATTGAATTGATGGATATTTTCTTGAGTGTTACACAAAGATAGGAATTCTGTTCAACAGAATATAATTACTTTGGAGTTGAATAATCCGCAAGGACAGAGAGATTATTTGACACCTACTCAATCCAAACAAAGCTAATACCAGTCCTTATATCCCTTGAGTCGTTTGAAATAAGATATCCTTTATTTTATTTTCTCTAATTGAAATTCTGTTGCCATTTGAATAGCGCTGTACCTTCTTGGAATGTTTCCAAATAAAATCTCGAATTCATTAGATTTGATGTAATTCAAAACTCTCTTTTGACGGTTCAATACATTTTCAACCTGGATTTAACAATTTACAATATTCTCCTCTCTTTGGGAGTTAAACCTGACAATCAAGTTCTGGATATGATGTTGAAACATGGCCATGAATAAAAACCAAACTGACGATACCAAATTTGCAACTCGATGCTGTGGGAGAAGGAAGAATGGGAATAAAAAAACTTCATCCATAATTTCAAAGTGAATACTGTCAAATGAAATACAACTAACGCAGACCAAAATCTCCATTACGAATCCAACCATAATTTGAGCACCAAATTAGGAGTAGCAAGATACTTATACGACCGAGCAGCCAAGATATGCTCTAATTCAGAAGATCGTAAGGAGGAATTGAACAACATCACAAAAACCCTCAAGAAAAATGGCTACCCAAAGAAGATTCTAGATGTAGTCAGAGAACCGAGGGAAATAAGAACAGAGCCCCAACGAATAGACAATGATCCTACAGAAACAATAACCTCTGTCATACCATATGTAAGGGTAGGTCTGAAACGATTGGAAGGATTGGAAACAAATACAAGTTGGAACAGCATTCAAGATCAAAAACACAATCAGAGGAAAACACACGAAAGTGAAACCTTTCAACGAAAATCATATTACCATATATAAGCAATAACACAACGAATTTTGTTTTCCAAATAGTCAAGCGTTTGTGGCTTATCCACATAGACCAATGACTTTACATAGCCCCACAGAAAGTAGTCTAGTGGTGTTAAATCAGGCGTGAGCCTATTCAAGATGAATTGCCAAACCAAACTGAGATTAATCACTTGACAGCTGTTTAATCGGTTGCCATCTTGAACAGTAATACTAACTTAAAGTTCTATACCCGTTAGAATAACTTTTCCTAAAAAAACAAGCAAAAATAACCTCACAGCTCTTAAATCCTTCCTGGGTTTTCCAACTTCCTACGTTCATTACCCCTTCATACGCCACAAACTAAACGTAAGCTCCCCATCTTTCCTAGTTTCACTTTACACCTGAGATAATTTGTATTCTTGACAAATGAAACCGCAGCTCCAACCTCGACGTAACTGCAAATGATCTCGCATCCCAAGAGCGTTAATTTCTTGGGAAGAAAACCACAGCCGCCATAAATATCAACGAAATAAAGCTCGGATGACAACCAAACATCTGTCAGCCTGTAAACAAAAGTAAAATCGGTATCATTTCTCTCAACGTGCGATATAAGAATTTATGGCACCTCCAAGTCCAACTTTATATGAACATTGTGAACACAAAGTGATATTCACGGTGTTCTGACCCAAACACAGAGATTGAAAGACGATTTTCTGGTAAATATCAAATGGAGTGAGTTCTTTTTTGTCGAGGAATGATCGTTCTGTCAGCTGAAAGAGTGGGAGTTATATAAAGAAACATAGATGGTGTTCTGTGAAGTGGACGAATCTGAAAGAAGCAATTTTTCATTTGAGACAGGAAGACGTATGATACTTTTTCGATTTGTCGTTATCTGCCTTGCCAGACGCGTTATTAAATTGCAAATTGGTTCTTGAGAGTTGAAAGTGGGACAGTTGATGTTCTTGCTATTGGTAGAATTATGTGGGAGTTTCATACAGAACATGTTTGGGGTAAATCCATGGACTCATAATCAATTTATTTTCATTTCGTAAGAAATCTGTTCTTCTGCCCCCTTTCCTTAACTGCCATCTTTGATGACTGGCTGCGGGAAAACCGCAGAATGGCTATGGCCCAAGGAGAGAGGCTCTACTTCACTGACACTTGGTACTTGATGTACCATTTCGTGGCCGTGTACTCTAGTATGATCAGGTATCCATACAAAGTTGACCTGGTTGTTTAGCCCAAGTTGAAAAAGAGGCCAATACACTATAAGCGCATTTCTTGCTAAAAACAACATAAAGACAGTTATCGAGAAAATATTTCAAATCATAGATAACTCTGGTCTATATTTTAGGGAACCAAACCTTTTGAATTCCTAGCAATTGATGAAAAAATGTATTAATGTATTTCAACCGATAAGAAAGTGAACAAATACCTCACCCTCAGAATCAGAGAGTACGGTCCTCTCTGAACAACTACATCTCATCTGCGAAACTCCCTAGTGAGATCAAGAAAGTAAGCACTGAGAAAAACTTCAGGACATTGCTGAGTAAAAGAGAGGAATGTAAACGGGAATACACCGACTATAACCTCAAGAAAATACCGTAAAATGGTATACTGATGGTTCCAAAACCTCTACAGGAGCTGGCGCTGGGATATACGGGCCAAGTAGCAAGTGTGCACTGTCGCTAGGCTTCTACTATATGAACTTCTTTCAAGTGAAAATCTTAGCTTTTGAAAGATGTCTAGATATAATCTGGAATGAAACTATCAGAAGTGCGATATAGCCAACCACTCAGATAGTCCATCTGCTATTAAAGCACCGAGCTCCTACGTCATCGACTCAAAGATGATCTGGGAGTGCCGGAACAAACTCAATGAGGTAGGCAAGAAAAATAAGGTCTTTTTAATCTGGGTTGCCGGCCATTCGGGAATCAAAGGAAACGAAGAGGCCAATACACTTGCCAAAGAGGGCGCACGAATGTCACTCATTGGCCCAGAACCCTTCTGTGGTATATAAAAATGTACCTATAAGAAGGAGTTTCTGGAGAAGGAGCAATCCGGGAAGGAAAAACTCTGGTGGAATCTCCCAGGGATGGATCATTCCTCTAAGTTCCTTTGTAACTTTGAAACAGCAAGATCCAAAAGATATCTGGATCTTGGTAAGAAACAATTACACCTTCCCACTGGCTTTCTTACAATACACTGTCGCCACAGGAAGCACCTGTTGAGGATGGTATTATCAGACACTGACGAGTGTAGGTTCTGTGGGGAGGTGGAAGAAACCTCCATTCACCTAGTTACGAGCCTAAGGAGAGAATGCCTTGGGCGAGAAACTTGTAAGAGTGAGGTACTATCCTCGTTGAAGCCTTCACAGATATTGGATTTCATCAGATCTCTAGAACTGGAAGGCGAGCTGTATAGGGTGTAGTCAGAACAGCTCTCTAAGGGGACATATTAGACCTTGAGGTCGCAGTGAACTGTAACCCCTTTTTAAACTAGAACTATAACTATATATGTTCCCTACATAAGAGTTACAATACTTCAATCAGTTTATAATTTTTCTAACCAGCAGAAACACATCAAAGAATCCAATTTAACACCAAACTGCCATACAATACCCACGAGACTGTATTTTCCCGCTTCATTTTCGATTATCCGGATCTGTTCTCGCTTTTCCCGCATGTGGGGAGATATCTGGAACCAGTTCTTGGTCCCAGAACCGATAGGAAATTAGAACAGTACGAGTTTAGCTTATGAAACTCGTTACCGATACGTAAGCGTAGCATCTGCTGGAAACTGCCATTAAAATGTCCCATCATGCAGTCGCAGAGGACACAGGAAATTTGGAATTCTAATTCCGGTGCGAAATGGAAAATTACACGGCTTTTCGCCTGCAGCGATGGATCGTATGTGTGTGTGTGTGTTGAAACTTGAATTGTGAAACCATGGTGTGCATTTTAAACTTGCTTTATACTGGATTAAAGAGATTAATTTGTTTTAATCGGACGTGGAGTGTATCAAATCGAACCATGTGATACCTCGAGTTTAAAATAATAACGTATCTATACACCAATCACTTTAATTAAAACCAGTCGACTGGAAGTTTGCCAGTGATTAGGAGGTTTGAATCGCTTTTCTGTTAGATACCGAAACAATTATTTTGTGTTTTTTAGCAGCACGAAGGATTTCGAACGTTTTTTAGGGTTTTACAATGGAGAAAGTTGAACCCTTTTGACATTTCTATTCAGTTATTGACCTATTATACTGTTTACGTAATTTTGTGAGCTTTCAATTAGTATCCTGGAAAACACGTAAGCAAATATTTTAGGGCAACTAAAAATGGTTGTAGTTGAACCAGTTTTATTCCTCTAACTTTCGCAAAAACTCCATGTTTGGCGCCCTAAGAAAATATGTAGCGTCATCAGCAAACAGAAGAGTTATCCAGAAAGTAGAATGTTTGAAACCTTCAGCTCAGAATTCGGCAAAACTATAGGTAAATCAAGCTAAGCGATACGCTCTCTGGTGAAGATTTGAGTAACCTTTAATATTGACATCATGCATCTTTCATTTTGCATTTTGTTGTCGTGATTTATGTGAATTTTTTAAATTATTAATAATTTTTTAAGTATAATTCATTCAAACCACTATTGTTCAGTTCCTCAGTGTTCTTCCTGAAAAAAAAAGAATTTCAAATAGTAAACATTTCCATGCATTTCCTCAAACCAGGGATAAATTTCGTTTTTGGTTAGAACGGAAATCGAGGAGTAAAGTGACAAAGTGTTGATGGATCGACGAAAAGTCTGGCAACTGAAACTTAAAATCGGTAAACCAGTCACAGGAAATATGAATTTTTGTTCCTTGCATTTTGTAGATGACGATTATTTTGATCGAGGTATGTACGGATTACATAAAACTTGTAGGTTAGATAAGATTCATGGGTTAATCGTTTACAGATCCCAGTTCATAACAGAAGTAGTTTTTGTAAAATACTGCTGTGCCTACCAGAAATTTTCCTGTTGGGATTACTACCAGAAAGGAGGAACAACTGGAATGTTCTAGTTTTAGTAGTAGAAATGAAAGATTGAGACAAGGATGTCTAAACAAAGAAAAACCCATTGAAGAATGCTCTTCCGAAGAGACAAAGTACTGTTTGAATATATAAAATGAAGTTACTTCAGCTGTTCAACAAACAAAATTGTTTTCCTTAGTTTCCTCAACAGCCATTTATCCTAATTCATCTTTCACTGTGGCTGAAATAAGTTGAAACAAATGATGACACAACAGTCTTCACAGGAAATAAAAATATAATATATACAGTAAAACACTCGTTCACAATAGAAATTTCAATATATTGACGAAAAATTAAAATTTCAATGAAGCAGATATACACAAAAACAATACAACCAAATCCTTCCATGTCAATATTAATAGTTCTACGAATGCCCGCCCTGTTGCTACATTCTTATTTTCAGTACAGTGACTATATTGCTTCAGTAGCGACAACTGGTCATAAAACTGTCAAAAGTCCTCCATGTTTCGTCAAGACGTTTTTGGCGGTATTTTTGAATTGTATATCTCATAACTCTCTTTAGAATTTTTTTCGACCTTATTCTCAATATAGTCACTGTAATATTCAGATGCCTATTGCTGGCTATTCCTTATGCGGCCTACACAAGCTTCTTTTTCGGCGTTCTGGCAGCTAGCGTTTTGCGAGCGTCCTAGACGCTCGTGCAATTTTGAATACACACAAGCGTCTCAGTAGCTCACCGATCGCTGAGAGAGAGGTTCAAAATGTCGCTCAGGCAAAAAAAATAGTCTTCCGTACTTGCACCCGACTTTTCAGTAGGTCGTAACTTTTTGTATTCTTTACGGAATGAGTCTCGGAGGTTTTTCATTTTTTTCTTTACATAATCAATATCGCATTCAACGTTATATTCTTAAAAAAAACTAACAATTCTTCGAAAGCTTCATTCTTAGTGTTCTGTTCGAATATTCTTTGCTCTTAATCATCCACAAACACTCATTCTTTTTAAATAGTTCTATAAAATTTGTAATGAATTCTTCTGAATGTGCCAATCTTGTATGATTCTCTGCCATTCTAGACGCTTTAACACACACACAAGCGTTTTTCATGACGCTAAAATCAAACACGTTTGATCTTGGCGTCCGGCGATGCGTCCTGATCGGCGACTCGCCACCGTGGCAGCGGATAGAAGAAATACACAGGCGTTTTTCGGGCTACTTTCAGGCGTTTTGGTCGCTTGCAGTGACGCTAGCTGCCAGAACGCCTAAAAAGTAGCTTGTGTATGGGCCGCATTAGGAACAAGCGCTCAGCTTACACTGGTTTAGACTGACCAATAATACCCGGCCTTTTATGACACGCCACAGCCAAAATGGCGCCAAATTCGAATGTCACAACTACACGGAGTAATCTAATCGACTATCCTTGTAGATACGCGATTCAAAGTTGCCCATTACAATTACTATCGGAAATTCAATTGGAATTCATTCCGAAATGGCAGTTCAACAGCAAAATATACATCTGATTAATGTTAATTCTATTCCTCCCAGTCGCGCTCGTGTAGGCTGAAATAAAGCAGATAATCCGCGTACTGAAGAATTATCGTTTTGAGGTCAGAAATGTCGAAACGACATAGCAATGTTTGGACGATTGAATCAGTGGACCTCAATCTTTCCAGAACGTAACTTTCTTGTTTCTCAATTTGAAATAGGGATGATCATAGATTACATTGGTGCAGTGATTTCTTACTGAGGTATTTTGTTTGTTACCATTCTTGTTATTATTTGAACAGAGGTCGTTATGTCTAGATAAGCCTTACGGGAACAGTGACCATGTAGACCTTTTGTTTTACCCTACTAATTCATGGAAACCCATCGAGATATAATAGAAAAGAGACGCTATGACATACATTTGTGTAAGGAAAAATAGTACCACTTTGCGGGGTTTATGCCCGTACTCATAGTCGATGCTCCGTCAGATCTCGTACTCAAGAAGATCTTAGGCTCGTATTCATAGTTCGCCCTTGAGGGTGAGTGAGAGTTTGTATCGTCCTTGGCTTGAATTGAGGTCACTTTTATGATAAGGGCGATACAAACTCTCACTCACCCTCAAGGGCAAATTGTGAATACGAGCCTTTGGCTCGTATTCATAGTTCACCCTTGAGGGTGAGTGTGAGTTTTTATCGCCCTTATGAATACTAGCTTTAAAGGTGACATCAACTGTCACTCACCCTCAAGTACGAACTATGAATACGGCCCTAAGATCTTCTTGAGTACGAGATCTGACGGAGCATTAGTCGGGGACCAATATGGCGGAAAGTTCAGGGTTGAATTAAGTTGCCAGTTTTTTCTGTTCACAAATTTCACCCAAAAAATAGGACGTATTGGGCCTTCAGGAAACCTGTTCAAATAAGGTCAATTGAATATCAAATAAACAATTTTTCTTCAAGCGATAATACAGACATAAAAAAAGATATCATATTACCAATACAGACTTGCAAAAATTTCGAATGCGGATCTGTTCAGTATTCATCCCTACCTGTGATATGTTTTTCCTTTAATTTTCTTCATATCTTTCTCTTCTCTGCTCGAAGAAAGCTTTATAGCACACGATACCATTTAGTCGTATATAATTTAGCATAAAAAATCACAATTCAACTAGAAAAAGGCGCAAAAATCACTATTTTTACAAAAAATTCAACGATTGTCAAATTTGACATTAGGTGGTAGTAATATTTCGAATCTGATACCACGTTTATTTCAATGATGGCAAATCTATACTATCCTATCTCTATATGGAAACCCAAGGAGATTGTAAAAGACGTTGATAAAACCAACAACCTCCTAAATGTCGATCCACACATTTCAGTGACGTGACGGCAACGTTGCTGTCAGTTATGCGCTTCCTTCAGTGTAATCCGTTATGAATTTTTTACCATGCATACAGCAACGTACCGTGTCATCCGTGTCAGTGTTTTTCCGTCATTGCTGGGTCTGCTCTAAGCGCGTTTTCAGTTTTGATCTGGTATCGACGTGAAAGTTATTGTCTTGCGAAATGAATTGCTGCTCTGAAGATCTTACTTTTGGAAGAGGAAGAAGAATAGAAAAGATGGCACCTGGTACATCCCATATGATGTTTGACACAACTGAAATATTCTTATGACGCATAGAAGTGTGCCAGAATCCCCCCTGTATAACTACTCAAAGCTGTTTCTACAGGAGGTAGGTGAGATCATCATGAATTTTGGACTGAGTAAGTCCAAAGCAGTAGTTATATAAAAGGGGGATTCTGGCACACCAAAATGGTATGGAGATTCTGACACACATAGTTCACCGAATATTCCCTTGATTTTGATAGGGAGCCTCAGAAATGAGTTTACCAACAGGATTGTCCAACTGGGTATTCTTAATACAATGCACGTGATATGCACCCCACTTTTTGGCAACACTGGTTCGAATCGACAGGTTAACACGGTAATAAAAATCGAATCATCGAATCTAAGACCCGTAAAACGCAACGCGAGATAATGCGTGTCTATTTTCGATTTTATCGTTACGAGCATTGGCGTTGAGTATTTATTTTGATGGTTTTTGTTTCCCTTCTCATTCGCTTGACAGGAAGTATTGACGTTGAATCGGAAAAACCGTGCGTTTTTACTAATGTATGAGATAATCGATATTTTTGCTTTAACTGGAAGAAAGTGAGTATTCAGACATGAGAAGTGTATCATTGGGGACTTTGTCCATCAACCATTGTTCCTTCTATCGACGTTATTCCGAGCATCCCTTGACAGCTATCTAGTGGTTGAGCTAGCTATTTTGTTATGGAGTTCCCCAAGGGTCTGTGTCGGGGGGTTTATTGTTTAGTTGAAAACGAATGATTCAATAAGTTGAAAAAGGTGTTTTTCGTCTATGTGAATTGCGCATCAGTAGTCACTCCGAAACTCAGTCCTGATAAGCTCTTACAAGTTTGCTATTGTATTGTTGAGAAGACTGAGGACCTTGTTGAAGGATAATGAGATTTATTTTTAGGTTCTTTCTCGCCCAGCCTCTTCGTTCTTTACATTTCTTTTCTGACTTATCGAAGTGAGTTACAGAATGAGCTACGAGGGTAGTTCAAAATATAAACGAGACTTTTCGATTTTCAGGCACAATAGTGGGGGTAAACATTCCTGATTTTTTATTGTTGGGTAGGTTTGTCAGGAGTAAGGGAAGCACGTCGGATGACCTCATCGATCTTCTCGATGTCCACTGTGACGATGTTTGAGCAAGAGGTTCTTCCGTCAATTGCGCAACGCGTTGTAATCAAGTTTCTCGCCGCAGAAGGCGTTAAACTGACCAAAATCTTGAGGAGATTGACTGCCGGTGTTCGGAGAAGATACACTGTCTCGAGCCAGAGTGTTTACATGGCATAAACAGTTCGTGGAGGGTCGTGATTGTGTTGAAAATTAGAGCCATGACCGCAGCGACCAACATTAGTAGCGTTCGACCGTTTATTGAAGACGACAGACGTCCTACCACTTCTGAAATTGCAAGTTAGGTCGGGATAAGTTATGGGAGCACCTACTCCATACTCACAGAGGAGCAAGGGTACCGTAAGGGTTGCGCCGGTGGTTTCATCGCCTTCTCACAGCTGACCAGAATTGCATCGTTTTCAGGTGTGTGCGTCTTTTTGCACGATCTCAGGAACAAGGAGACCAATTTCTCACTCACATTATTACCTGTGATGAAACATAGGTGCACCACTACCTCCAGAGTCTCAACAAGCGAGTAAGGAGTGGAGGGAAGAATACGTTGCGCAATTGACGGAGTTATCTCTTGCTCAAACATCGTCACAGTGGACACCGAGAGGGTCGATGAGGCAATCCGACGGGCTTCCCTTACTCCTGACAAACCTACCCAACAACAAAAAAATCAGGAATGTTCTCACCCCAATAATGTGCCTGAAAATCGAAAAATCTCGTTCATATTGGAACTGCCCTCGTATTATCGTTTAAGCACAGTCTGTATATTTATCACCTTTTCCACTAATTTTCACGAAGGTAATCGAGCCACCCACGTATACGAAATTAATGCTATATACACAGCGGCTGGTGTACTAAATTATTGAAATTCACGCTGTCAAACACATTCAGGTTCGTTCTCACTGACATGAACTACAAAAGATTTATTGGTTGAACTAATTCTGGGTGGAAATGATCAACATTCTGTATGCTCCTACGCAGCTGTTATTTCTTTGAATCCCATTATAGTGAAGTTGAATTTGGGGGGGTTATGACGTATATGATAAAGATGGGCAGTTTTTGCGATGTAAGGGGAGGTTTTTGTGTTTTTGTGAAGATGTACGACCAGGAATTGATGCTTTATTTCTTTCGATGTAAATATTATGGGGAAAAACGACTCTCTTTCTCCCTTGTTTGATGTCATATAATAGTGAGACTTAAAAGATGTTAGTATTTGAAAATACGTAATGTTTGTACGGAAATACAAGTCTTCTATATTTCGGGTTTGGACAACAGTAGTGCTGAAATCTTATCACTGACAGCTCAACCGCAAAGATCGAGGAGAGAAAGATAGGAAATGGAGCGACTAAGCTGATGTTAACGCCATCTGTGTGTCAGGATTAAGTACTTCAATTCAGGAGAATGGGTAAAATCCAAGATTGTAGAGACTATTTTGAGCAAAACAAGGACATTTGAAAACATTGCCATGATTGCATGTGGGTAACCTCTTTGGCTTAATTTTAATTGCGTTTCGTATTGTGTTTGTGTTAATCTATTTTGTGTGTGCATCGTTTGAAATTCAAAATGGTTTACGGAGCATATTGTATTGTCATGAACTGCAAAAATAATAAGAAGGCCAATCCTGAGCTTGAATTTTTTACATTGCCAAAGAAAATGGAAATGTAGGTATTGAAACTCGTATCATGTATCTCTGTTTCTCATTACTTTTTAATTTCAGTGCTCTCAAATGAATAGAGTTTTCTGGGAGGAGAGATATGGATCTCCACACATTTTATACAATGTGCAGTGAGCGTTTATTTCTAGATCAAATAAAAACAAAAGGAGAAGCACTATCCATTCTGAAATTTCTATTTGTATCTTTAAATTGTGGTTTATTTCTAATTGTTTTGATAATTCGATAACTGATATAAAAGAAAATTATTGATTTGTATTCATTTCATTAACACGTTTTTTATGAGTGGTGATTTCTAATGAAACTATAGCAATACAATATCGCATTTTATTAATATCAATTTATTTAAAGCAATGTTGAGGCGAAAAATAACATCTTGATCACGAAGCACGAGCACGAGGATTAGCTTTGTTTTATCGATCAGGATGTTTTTTCTGGGCTCGACGTCTTAATTTAGGTAATATAATACGTAGGATTAATTGAATTCGAATTTGGCGGCCATTATAACAGTTTTGTGTATTGAAATATTTATCAATTTCAGCGCCATCTATGTGTCAGATTTGATCAACTAACAAAAAAACGTAGTCAGATTTTAGTACTAGAGTTGTAGGGTTGTTTCCTATCTTTCTCTCCTTAATCTCTTTTCAGATTATGCGTATGTTCTTAGAACGTTTTGACGTTGAGCACTATTTGTGTTGTTTACAGTCCCCTAAGTATTAATCAAGAAATGGAACTCAACTGTGAACTTTGTTTGTTGGTTGTTTCAAACAACTTTCTATGTGAATTAACTTCGCAATATGGTGCGAGAGTATTGTGGTGTTGAAGGAAATAAAAAAGCTGATGAACTTGCAAAAGAAGCGTCAAGTTCAATATCTGCTGGACCTGAGCCTTTCTGTGAGCATGAAAAAGACATTGGGACTGAATAACAGAATACCCCTCTGGAAAACAGCCTTGGACTTACTCAGTCAAAAAATTCGTGACGATTTCATCTACTTATACCAGAAATCTCATGAAGCTGTCACAAGGCTGAGCTTCGGGTCATATGCGGAAGTCAGTATAAAATATTTGTAAGCTTTATGGATCAGAAGCAAAAAACAGTTCAACACGTGCCCAGAGCGGCTGGCCTTAAGCACAATTGATATGAGAAAACCGTTCTGAACACCCAAAAAGTATTTTTTCGACATACTGGAAATGCCCATTAATGATAGTTCCATTCCATTCAATGCAAATATCATCTACCAACAATTTGGCCCCAAGAATTATTCAAATTAATTCATTTCAATTTCCGAAGGAAACTCATCCATTAAATAGATAATCTCGAATATTCCTCCTTTCGTTCGATAATGCTTTGATCTCGGGAATTAGTTGAGAATAACTGACTTCATCACATGCTCTGCAGATAACTCAAGGGGTTTCCCCTACAAAGTCAACTAAACGTTCCTAGGAAGCCAAATACAGATAATGTAGAATTTGCATTTTAACAAACAACCGAACTGAAGAGGATTACTTACTCGCAGTGATATGGGTTTTCAGCTTGGTTCTGTGGCAAAGCTGAGGAGTTTTCCTTGAGGCATCTGATAGGTTATGTTTGCTGGGAATTACGAAAGAATATGCCAAAGGAGAAACTGAGATTAATCTGTTATTTCGTATGGGTGAACTTCAGTTACTAGATTCAAATTTGAATTAAATACTGGTATACTGGTAAATTACTTTGTAACTATAATAATAATTACATATTAATTAAACTACCATCTTCTCCCAATATCTTTGTGCGGATTAGAAAGTTTGGTGGGGTATTGGCCAATCAAGTACAACATTGAAAGCTTATGTTTAGATTAAAGATCTTGGAGAGAAAGGTAGGAAACGCCCCTACAACTCTAGAAATGAAATCCGATTACGTTTTTCAGTAAATTGATTAATTCTGACACATAGATGGCGCTGCAAAGAATACATTTTTCAATACAGAAAACTGTTATAATGGGTGCCAAATCCGAATTAAATTATTACATCAAATTTAGACGTCGAACCCAGAAAAAACATCCAGATAGATTAACCAAAGCTAGTGCTTTGCTTCGTGATCAGGATGTTATTTTTCATCTCAACATTGTTTAAAATGAATTGATATTAATGAAATGCGATATTGTATTGTTATAATTTTCTTAGAAATCATTACTCACAAAAAATATAATAATAAATTGAATACGAATCAACAACTTTTCTACATATCAGTTACTGAATCTGATCTGATGGAATTGGAAAACAATGGAAATTTCAACAAGATAGTGCTTCTCCATTTGTTTTTATTTGATCAGTAGAAAAATGCTCACTGCACATTCTATTACAGCTACTGAGATTAATATCTCTTCGCCCAGAAAACTATATCTATTTGAAACCACTGAAATGAAAAAGCAATGAGAAGCAGAGATACATGATACGAGTTTCAATACCTACATTTCCATTCTCTCAGGTTCAGGATTGGCCTTTTTATTATTTTGCATTTTATCACCATATAATATGCTCCCTTAACCACTTTGAATTTCAAAAGATGCACACTCAAAATAGATAAACACAAACACAATACGAAACGCAACTAAAATAAACCAAAAATAGGTTTCCCACGTGCAATCATGGCAATGTTTTCAGATAACCTTGTTTTGCTCCAAATGGCCTCAACAATTTTTGATTTCACCCTTTCTTCTGAAGTTTGGTACTTGTACTTATGTTATCCTGACACATAGATGGCGCTTACATTTTCGTAGTTTCCTATCTCTCTCTCCTAAATCTTTGGTTTAGATAGTATGGAAATGATATTTGGCTGATGGTATCTTGGGGAATCGTTAAAAACATGTGATTCAGAGATCCAAATGAAAAATTTGCAGAGGGCTAAATCGGGCGAATGTGCTGAAATATAATTAATTGAAATTGTGTGAAAAAGCTTTTTTCACGTGGTTTCTATTGAATAGCAGCAAAAATGGGAAATGAAAAGACAACGCAAAAAGTGATTGAACAATTAAATTAATTAAAACTGAAGAACAACAACAACTTGTAAAGGAAATTTTTCAAACTCATATATTAATGCATCTGAAGGTGAATTACAGATTTGACAGTGGGTCTAAACTAATTGGTACCATTTTGCTTTCAGAGTTTGAAAATTACAGGGTTGCGAGTGAATATTATCAGAAACAAACGCGTATAGGAAAATAATTCAAGACAAAAGGTGTTTCGAAGTTCCTTCTCACATACAGGGTGGCCATTTGAAAACGAAACAGACGAGATTACAGACGAAATAAATTTTTTCGATAGAAATGCTCGGACAGGTCGATTTCTGTTTCGAGGGGGACAACTTAATATGTAGGTTACGGACGCATAGCGCTTCAACCCTTGCTACTACAACCCTCACCCCCAATTTTTGAATAGGGAAGATGGGGTGAGTGATACCTCATTTGAAAGGTATTTTTATACTGATTTCAGCACAGTAATTGTTTTTTCATTTTATGCATTAGTTCTCGAAATATTCTCAACTAAGTATTTGAAAATGAAGTGGTGTTTTCATGGCACTTGTAGTGTTTTTTTTGTGAAAAATCGACATTTTGAGCTTCAAAACAACCATGTTTATCTAAATGTCGTTGTCGTTGGCGAATATTTTCGGGGATATGAATTTTTCTATGTTAAGGGGGCGTTTTAACCCCCTGGATCCCTTTGCAAGTGGATGAAATTTTCAGGGAATAATGATATTAATATTGTTAACCTACTTGCCAAATCTTATTATGCGCCGGCGAATATTTTCGGAGATATGAATTTTTCCATGTTAAGGGGGGCGTTTTAACCCCCTGGATCCCTTTGCAAGTGAATGAAATTTTCAGGGAATAATGTTATTAATACTTTTAACCTACGTACCAAATCTTATTATGCGCCGGCGAGTATTTTCGGAGATATGAATTTTTCTATGTTAAGGGGGGCGTTTTAACCCCCTGGATCCCTTTGCAAGTGGATGAAATTTTCAGGGAAATGATATTAATATTGTTAACCTACGTGCCAAATCTTATTATGCGCCGGCGAATATTTTCGGAGATATGAATTTTTCTATGTTAAGGGGGGCGTTTTAACCCCCTGGATCCCTTTGCAAGTGGATGAAATTTTCAGGGAATAATGATATTAATATTGTTAACCTACTTGCCAAATCTTACACTACAAGTGCCATGAAAACACCACTTCATTTTCAAATACTTAGTTAAGAATATTTCGAGAACTAATGCATAAAATGAAAAAACAATTACTGTGCTGAAATCAGTATAAAAATACCTTTCAAATGAGGTATCACTCACCCCATCTTCCCTATTCAAAAATTGGGGGTGAGGGTTGTAGTAGCAAGGGTTGAAGCGCTATGCGTCCGTAACCTACATCTTAAGTTGTCCCCCTCGAAACAGAAATCGACCTGTCCGAGCATTTCTATCGAAAAAATTTATTTCGTCTGTAATCTCGTCTGTTTCGTTTTCAAATGGCCACCCTGTATAGCTGTACTCATAGTTCACTGTAATTTTCCTTAGCTGTTGTTTTTTCCCTTAATATTAATAGGCCAATTTATTACACACATTAAATTCAGACGTGTAGGTGTATGTTGTGTGTCAGGTAACAAAGGTGTGCGAGAATAATATGTCGACATAAGTGAAATACACTGCGCAAAAAAATTAACGCACATTATGGAAATCTCAAATTTATTCTACAACTGAAGGTGTTCTCAGTGATAATTATTTTTATCAGAATTATGCATGCATATGTTATCTACTTCCAACGTTTTTCTTCTTCATACAGATGTTTTTTTCCTAGCAGGAATAAAACAAGATGAGATTATCAGATTTTGAATGTATTGGCTCCATTCTGAAATCAGTTGTTCTTGATCAATTTAGTGATCAATAGTTTTTCTTTCTTTTAATTTTCTACACTCGATCGCTATACAACGTGAAACACTCAATTTGACCCAAGAGGAATGTGCCCCGCAGTAGTTTTGCGAGAAGAAGGGTGGACATACCACAGAATTGCAGAAAGGTTTGGAGTTTCCTATACAAGTGTGTAAAGAATGCTGCAGCGATTCAGGGAAACAGGTATAATGTCGGAAGATCAGGATAAGGTAGACACGGGTAACAACTGCCATTCAAGAACGTTATACTTGAGAGTTTCTTTCGTTGAGACACGTTTTGCAACCTCCCCCTCATTCAAAATCAGCTTAAGCAAACTTATGGGGTGCAAATTAGCACTCAGACAATAAGAAATCGCCTCAGAGATTATGATTTAAGGCCTCGTGTCGCGACAAGAGGCTCAGCTCTTACCCCAGCCCATCGAAGGGCACGTTTGAATTTTGCGAGAGAGCATATCCATTGGGAAGAGGCTGATTGGGAAAAAATTCTCTTCACAGATGAGTCTAGATTCTGCCTCTACCATTGTGATCGACGTTCTCTTGTATACAGACGTCCACATGAAAGATATGCTCAGTGCAATTTCCTGAATACTACTGGTTTCGGGGAGGATCGATTATGACTATGTTCAATAGCATTTGCACTGATTTCCAGAAATGACATAATGTTGTTTGTAATTTGTAAATACCAGTCAGCTAAATGTTGTCACTAATCAATTGAAAGGATTGAATTGGCGTCGAAGTTCTGTGTCGTATCGTATGTGGCCATGTTCTTAACCTCATCAACATAAGAAAACAAACATTGCTGAATCTGTCACTCAGACCCTCTAATCTAGTCGTCTTCTCTAATTAGAAACCTCGACAAGGTTTCAAATCAGGATAGGATGCGTTTCTGAATTGCCTAAATTTCAATCCTCCTCGTGACAAGCTGTGACGAAATGGATTAAGTCAATGGCGTAGTTATAAACAGGCCCGAGCATGAGAACATGTTGCGGTCTCTAATGATGGGCAGAGTATAGATATGTTGAATTCTGACGAGACATGGAACCAGAAATGCTATAGGCTGAACTTGGTTTTTTCAGCTGAAAGTTTGTTTATAGATTCTGCACTGCTACCCATAAGGTCTTTGTGCGTTACCATAGATTTTTTGCTGAGGAATGTAACATCTTTCGTATTGATTATTTTCCTAGGAGACTTCGCTCTCATGTCGGCTGCGCCAATACATTGCATTGGCATAATAATGTTTTTGCTGGTTTCTAGTGCCGATTTACATAACCAACAGATATTTGGGTTTTCCTTACCGATTTTGTGCAGGTGATATCTCACGAAACAATGACTTGTGAGGAGCCCAGTGAGCAGCTTCATCTCGCTAGCAGCTTTTCTAAGAAACAACTAATGCGGGAATCCTTGCTTCAACAACATATCCACTTGTGTCAAGTAAAATGAGAGATTTAACAAATATGAAAAAATTCAAGAAGGAAATAATAAACAGTCTCGTTTCAGAAGATCGCTCTATGATGCAAATAATAATAAACTAACTCAGCATGAAAAAAAAAACATGGAATAAATATATCAATAAATGAAACATAATATCTTGATTATGACAATAATTCCCGAACATGACTCTAAACCTGGATAGGACATAAGTGAATTTTTATTGAATGTTTAATTAATTTGTTTTAGCTAAAGTGAATTTTTTTAACAACTGTAAACAGTTTTCATGTATAACTCACTGTTTTTTCGGAGTTTAAACAATCTGTAAATTGAATAACTCATTTCTATTCTATTCTATATGTTACCTAATGATACAAATATTCCAGGAAATTCTAACTAGATGTCGCGGCTACATTTTTTCGATAATGATCAGGATTTTCTTCAATCTCGTCAATTTCCCCAAGACGAATGTTTCGCTAGCAAATTGCGGAAGAAATATCCTGGAAAATAATTGGATCTGGGAGTTACCCGACTCAAAAGAATGACAAAGAATTTCCTAATGACATCATCCCATTATCTGCTGAAAAGCTATCCATCCCATTGTTCGTCAATATTGCTGTAGGCATTTCCCGCGAAATCTTATCGCTCAACTGCTTTCCCTGCCATTCAGGGATAATATTTTAAAGAGCCCCTCAATAACCTATTCGTTCATCTCAAAAAAACATCTGTCAATAAGGAAGTGAAGATGAAGATTGGCTATCAACACATTTTCCAGAGGAATTTCCGCGTGCTGACTCGTGGAAATTCACACGTTTTCATTCGATAGGCCCCGTTTTCCCGGATCTTTTGAATCTTTTGTGCGTGGGTAATTGGAGCAGTATAATGGAATATGCTAAATGGGGTGCGTTCCATCAAAAGCTCACGGTTGCTCATGAGGGGAGGGGTGTTATACCGAAGGATGTCAGCTGCCAGTGGCAGTCTCAAGAGGTGTCGAAAATGTTACAGCCGGTCCAGTTGTTGCTAAAAATGGTGCTTTTGACAATGAGATTTTCCTTTTTTCCAGGAATAGTCATTTTTCCTACCACAGTATCTAGAAGAACTTCATTCTTATTGCCTTTCCGTCATTCAGGAAAATATTTCGAAGGAGCGCCTCAATAACCTCTTCGTTAATGTTAGGAACATCTGTCAATAAGGAAGTAAAGATAACGGTTGGCTATCAACACATTTTCCAGAGGCATTTCCGCGTGCTTGCCTCGTGAAAATTCTCACGTTTTGATTCGATAGGCCCCGTTTTCCCGGATCTTTTGAATCTTTTGTGCTTGGGTAGGTAATTGTAGCAGTATAATGGAATATGCTAAATGGGGGCGTTCCATCAACAGCTCACGGTTGCTCAATTGAGGGGAGGGGTGTTATACAGAAGGATGTCAGCTGCCAGTGGCAGTCTTAGAGGTGTCGAAAATGTCAGCTGTCCAAGTGTTGCTAAAATAATGCTGTTGACAATAAGGTTTTCCATTTTTTCCAGGAATAGTAATTTCTTATACCACAGAAGTGAAGATAACGGTTGGATATGAATACATTTTCCAGAGTCATTTTCGCGTGCTTGACTCGTGGAAATTCACACGTTTTCATTCGATAGGATCCGTTTTCCCGGATCTTTTGAATCTTTTGTGCGTGGGTAATTGGAGCTGTACAATGGAATATGCTAAATGGGGTGCGTTCCATCAAAAGCTCACGGTTGCTCAATTGAGGAGAGGGGTGTTTATACAAAGGGTGTCAGCTGCCAGTGGCAGTCTTAAGAGGTGTCGAAAATGTCAGCCGGTCCAGTTGATGCTGAAAATGATGCTGTTGACAATGAGATTTTCCTTTTTTTTCCAGGAATAGTGATTTTTCCTACCACGGTATCTAAAAGAACTTCTTTCTTATTGCATTTCCGCCATTTAATAGGGAAATATTTCGATGTAGCCTCTCAATATCCTATTCCTACATCTTAGGAAACATCTGTCAATAAGGAAGTGAAGATAACAGTTGGCTATCAACACTTTTTCCAGAGGCATTTCCGCGTGCTTGACTCGTGGAAATTCACACGTTTTCATTCGATAGGCCCTGTTTTCCCGGATCTTTTGAATCTTTTGTGCGTGGGTAATTGGAGCAGTATAATGGAATATGCTAAATGGGGTGCGTTCCATCAAAAGCTCACGGTTGCTCAATTGAGAGGAGGGGTGTTATACCGAAGGATGTCAGTTGCCAGTGGCAGTCTCAAGAAGTGTCGAAAATGTCAGCCGGCCCACTTGTTGCTAAAAATGGTGCTGTTGACAATGAGATAATCCATCTTTTTTCCAGGAATGGTCATTTTTTCTACCACAGTATCTAAATCAACTTCTAGGAATATTCGTTTCATTAGGTATTGAACATAATAGAAGTCACTTTGTGTTATTTTCAAACAAAGATTCTACGCATTAGTTGTCTCTTTGAAAAGTGCTACTTTTCTCGCACTAGTGCGGGAAAACAAATAAACATGAAATCAATTAATCTGATCACGCGTTTGTTAAACTAATTATAATCATATGCTTCCTGAAGTGGCAATGCCCTATTAGAAAGCTATTGAGCAGACGTAACTAATTCTTACTGTTATCCAAATACCTTTTGAATCTTGCACTTTTTAAGTTCGGAAGGAAGAGTTTCTTCCTTCCCCAAAAGACTTTTTTCTATAGATGCATTTGTCGGGCTTCCTTTCTTCATTTCCTTTGGTTCCAAAGTGACCTGGAAAATAGACAGAGAAAAACTTGTTGTTCATGCCTATTTCATTGGGTTTCCTTATTCCTTATATTCCATCTTAGCTTTGATTAGATGACATAGAAATTATAGCAGCCTGACTATTAGAATGGATCACTATGTCACATCCTTGATTGCCATCTTTCTACCTGGAAAGCACTCGAAAGAGTAACAAAGTTAATCATTATGTCAAAAGTACCAAATTTTCCATTCCTGTGGAATTGTTTTCAAAATATTTTTGAGCTGACGAAGATCTACCTGCATGTAATCGTAAAACAGGGCCTTGAAAACTCTATTTATATCTTCGTAAGGTGATGCAGTGGAGAACATGGTCTGTTATGATAACACGATGTCATCTGACACAGATGAAACTCAATTTGAAATCCAACACCAAGATTAACGTGTGGGTAGCGTAATTTCTGCTTTAACCGATACTTCTCTGTAATAATCTATCAATTCCATAGGCCAATAAAGTGAGGGCGATATCAGAATGAAAACACGACATCGGTTACCATGTCGGCTACCCACACTACTCACAAGAATTGATGGGTAAATGTGTCTACATGGGTGCGTTCACACACTACCCTGAGAGTAGAGTAAGAGTATGGTGGAGTACTGAGTATGTTTGGTTGTTGTTTAGGGGGGTGATTCTGGAATGATGTCGTGTTCGTGATTCGACAATTGTCGACCAACTTCCCTGCTAAGATGGTCGACATGGTCGAATGAAGAGTTATTTATCATAACTACTTGTAAGTTTTTATCGACTGTATCGAAATTTTGCGGGATTCTTTTTTTTACAGAATTGAATGAAAATCATAAGAATTTTAATTTTTCGAAAATCTATCCCGCGAAAAAAATTTTCGAACGAAAATCGTTATTTTCAACCCCTAATAATAAAGTTATGAGATCTAAAAAAATTGTGTGACATCTACTTAGTGCTTCATATTATGTATAGTTTTATGACTCAGTGTTTTTGAGAGCCATACATAATTGAAAACTGTCAACTCGTCATCGCCTTCCAAAAGCTGTATCTTGAAAGGGGGGTAGATTTCGAACAAAAAATTTGAACCCCTGCTTATTTTCATCAGGCAATCATCTCACAAAGTTCTTCTCATTTGTTAACAGACACCCTGTATAAAGGTCGCTGATAGATGTGCAAAAAGTACTATCATTCGAGAAATCCCAGGGTTGTAGGAAGAAAAATATTTTTTAGAATGCGATGAACCCAATTTCCATCTCCACAACAATAAGTGGATGAACTCCATCGTTTTTCTTTCTATAACACAAGAATAAACAGTGTGGCACATTTTTCATTAAAATTCTTTCATTCGAATAATGATAAGATACACTTCACCAGTCTGTATTTCGAAAAAATTTTAGGTTATCAACACACCATAAAGCACTCATTAATATAGGTTTTCCATAATGCATCAACAAATAAACTGCCATAACTACCGAAAACTACCTCGTATACGGACTCGTTGACGTGATAACGATCAACGAAGTCCAATTTTACGCGTTCGAATGCAATAATGATTGTTTTCTCGATGATAACCGCTCATCAGAAGCTGAGTGGAAATTCCTAAGTCAAATAAACCAGCCTCGTTCAATCAAGTGTGCGCGAATTTCAATTTCCATTGTTGTTCAAATTAACGCCGCTGATATTTATGGCCGCTATCATTAGGTCAGATTACTATGCTTTATCCGATTATGAGAGTGTTCGAAAATGAAGTTTGGAAGTGAAAGGTGAAAGGTTTGAAGCTATGAAAACGTGGTTGTATTTTGCAGATCTGCTTGGGAGTAGATATGCATTTTTTGTGGCATTGTTGGTGAGTACCTTCCAGTATCAGAGAGCAGTAGGGCGGTTATGTTGATACATTGACTGTGGGTTTCAAAAATTTATGTGCATCAGCTCTCTGATTAGAGTTTGAATCGATGGCTGATGTCAAAAATTTACTGAAATTAAACACAGAAGTAATGAAAATTCATTAATCAAAGTATTGAAGTTCTTGTGACATCCAACTTTAGAACTTCAACTAGGAAATGAAGGGTTTTCCAATAAGAGGTGTTATTTTGAAGCCCGCTATTTCGGTAGATGTCACGTTTGAAGCTGTCATTTGTTGACATTTGACAAGTAGTTTCTACTTCATTAATAAAATGGAACGATACATGCTTCAAGAACGCATTGAAATTATTTAAATTCGCTATAAAAATGGTGAAAGTTTGGCAGAGACGGTTCGTGAAACTCGAACATTTTTGGGTCGTCGTGAAGCAACTTGTCGGACCGCAATAAAGAATTGGTGGGAAAATTCGAGCTGTTGGGACAAATAAGTGATGTGAAGAATCCGTGCACGTCGCCAAGAACAGCCGAGAGTATTGCTGCTTAAGCCGAAAGTGTTGAATAAAACCTAGGTTTGCCCGTTCCTCGTCGTTCTTTGGAATAAGGCATTCTACAAAACGTCATTACTGTGTATTTTGTATAAATATTTGGGTCTTAAGCTTATAAAGTTCACTTAACACAAGAACTCAAGGCGGCCGATCATTAACAACTTCGTGTCTTTGCTGATTGGGTCGCTGAATGAATGCATGAAAATGTTTCGGAACTCCATCGAAAGATCATATGAGTGATGAGGCCCATTTCCCCTTGGTGGCTTCGTCAACAAGCAAAATTGCCGTATCTGGGGCTCGAAAACCCAAGAATTATTGTTGAAAGCCTCTGTATTCTCAACATGTGACTATTGGTGCGGTTTATGGTCCGGCGAAATCATTGGACATTAGTTTTTCGACAACGAGGCGGGGCAACAGTTACGGTGAATAGATTGCGCTATCGAGAGATGTTATGGTTTTTTATGGCCGAAATTGGATAGTATTGATCTGGACAACGTTTACTTTCAACCAAACGGTGCTACGTGCCACACAAGCAACGAAACCATTGATCTTTTGCGGGAAAAGTTTTCCGGACCGTGTTATCTCTCGAAGAGGTGATCACAATTGGCCACCGAACTCTTGTGATTTAAACACCGTGCGACTCTTCCTGTGGGGCTACGTGAAAAAGAAGGTCTACGCGAATAGCCCAGCGTCGATTCAAGACCTCAAAGATTGAATTGGTGAGGCTATCGAGTACATGGAGCAGCCATTTTGCGATTTGGTTATGGAAAATTTCATTGAAAGGATATGGTCCTGTAGGCGTTGTCGTGATGTTCTTTGCCTGTTATTATTTTCCACTATTAACGGCATAGCTTCTTCTTTATAATGAAATAAACCTTCGATTTATTATATTGAAAAATAGCATTTTCTTTGAATATATCAAAATAACACCTCTTATTGGAAAACCCTTTATGACCCTACGAAAATAATGTTTTGGACAGAAAAATTATTGGGAGAATCGTGAATATAACCTTTTTGAGCCTTCTCAGTTCCTATTGAGTTCTTTTGAGGCACTTGAACTTGAAAGTTGTTGCGCAGTTGCGAAAATAACACAATCGACTTACACAATCTAAAATCTATATCTCCAAAACGGATTATTTGCGTACCCAAGTCCAAATAAAATTCAGTACATATTTGAGGGATTTTATAGACCATTAAATTCTATTTTCCATAAAAAAACTATCAAAACAGGTTCACACAGGGAATAGATACTTCAATATAATATATATTTTGTAGGAGACTTCCTATGCCTTTTCACCGGAATGTCCATTGGATGGTCTTCACCAGTACTCATCAAATTGGCAGGTACCACTGACAACCCCTTGGGGAAGCCCATCACTTCAGAAGAAAATGACTTGATAGGCTCGGTTTTCTCGATAGGAGGAGCTGTCGGACCACTTATACTGATCTATGCCTTAGAACTTCTGGGACGAAAAGCTACCATGTTGATTCTTGCTGTCATCTTTCCGATCTTCCACTTCATCTTAGCCTTCAGTACCAACATCTACCTCTATTACGTATGCAGAATTGCTTGTGGAGTAGCAGTTGCAGGTTCTTTCAGCATAGTAGCAGTATATGTTGGAGAAATTGTAACTGCTAAAATGAGAAGTACATATCTATCTTTGGGAACATCGTTTATATTGACTGGTTGCCTCATATCATACAGTATAGGACCATACGTTTCCATACGAACATTCAACTTGATTATTGCAGTATCTTCCTTAGTGTACATTCCCTTCTTTCTACTAATTTGTCCAGAAACTTTGTATTTCACTATGCAGAAGCATGTTCCCAAGAAACTCTTATTCTCCTTGAAAAACTACGAAATACAAAGTCAGTTGATGTGGAGCTTGAGGAAATTGAGAACGCTATAGGAGAACAAGAAAAAGGTACTCTATTAGATATGTTCAAGGATAAAGCAGCATTTAGAGCTTTCTTCATATGCACTGTTCTTCTATTCTTCAACAGTTTTGTGGAGTTAACGTTATCATGACATATACCGAACAAATTTTTAAAGATGCTAAAGTGAGCATTAAACCAGAGGTTTGTACATTGTGGTCAGTGCTTTCCAAACAGCTACCTGTCTTATAACGCCCATAGCTGCAAAAAGATTCAACAGAAAACTTATGTTGTCTTTTGCTTTCTTTGGTGTAAGTTTATCTAATGCTCTCTTAGGATTATATTTTGCAGTAGATGCCATCAATGGTTTGAACTGGGTGCCTCTTGTAGCACTGATATCTTTTGTGATCTTTTACAATTGTGGTGTTGGTCCTTTGCCCTGGGCAACACTAGGGGAACTTTATCCTCAGAAGGTTAAATCCGTTGGGACCTCAACATCTAACACCATATATTGGTTGTTTCAATTTTTGCTGACTTATTTTTTCAATAAAGTTGACGAAGGTCTAGCGTTTTTAGGTTTTGCTGCGATCTGTATGGTTGCTGTAGTTTTTGTAAGGGTCTTTCTTATTGAAACTAGAGGCAAAACTTTACAAGAAATTCAGAGGAAACTGCAAGGTTGAAAGAATATATTTTTTTGTGATAATTTCTAACGAATTTGTTTCATTCATTATCGAATTATGATTGTTGAATAAAGAGACTTATGCTTTTAGTTATTCAATTCTACTCACAAACATCTCTACTCATTGGGTGTTAAGTCTTACAAATCTTGAATTTACCGTTATATGAATGATCACAGAAGAAGTCAGAAGAATTGCACTAGAACTTTTCATCTGTCTTCTGATATAACATCATCAGTCTCTTTATTCAATTGCCACGCTTCGTATATTCGATTGATGCCACGGACCTTCTCTGCTGGAGAAGCTCTTATGTTGAGTTGATTCAGTGATATCAGGTGTAAATAGTTTAAATAATATCAACAATGAATTTTGTACTTCTCAGATTTATAATTTGTTTTGGTCAATATCATTTGTAAATTTTGAAAGATTTTTATTTTTCCCATTTCCTAATTTCCTACTGTAAATACGTTCGGGCTCTGATGAAAACTTGAGCCTCAAACCTTATAAAGATTCAATTGTAATGTTACCTATATACGAATATTATATATTTATAAAGAACTCATGCAGAGGATATGAATACTTTTTTTTTGATTCATTGAAATTTTTATTGAATAATGATACCTAAATGTGAACAATCAATCGTTTACTTATTGCATAAATGGAACGAAAAAAATATGTATTTTGAGGTACTGATTACAGTGGTGTAAATATAGATCCCTGAGCAATTCTTGAAGATACTTTGAGGTATATAACTCATCAAAACTTATATGATTACGTCATCTACACGGGAGGTTTGTTCCTCTGCATAATTATCAACTTGTTTAGTTATTCCTCAAATGGACCAAATTAAATAAACAAAACGGTCATTATGACTAACATAATTCTAACCAATATACACTGCTCAACAATTGATAGGGATCACTTACTTGTTCTAAATTTATTTCTGAAATATTCGCTACAAGATTATAAATTTAGTCAGATATCAGAGTATTTTCAGTTGATAATATGGTTCATATGAGAAAATAATGAAAAAATGGAATGTTGGCGAGAAAAAAAGACTTTATTAGGAACACTCAAAATTCTGTGTTTGAATAACATAAAATTTTATGATGAAACCACAAGAAGGCTGAAGTTTCGGTTAAGCTAGTACCTAGTTGTCCCCCACGAGTTCGCCTCAAGCATTCTACCCCTCGAGGCATACTTTCGATCAAACGATTTATAAAATTTTGGGGCAAATTCGTCCAAATATCCCGTAAAGCGTTAGAAAGGTTTTCCAGGTTATTGATCGGTTGTTCCAAGGTTGACAATTGTCTAGACATCTTAGACTAGACATGTTCGATGCAATTCATGTCTGGAGAACGAGCTGGCCAGTCCATCCTATCAATAGCATGAGTTTTCTAGCGCTTCATTATCGTCAATAAAAATGAAATTCTCGCCCACGGCAGCCGCAAGCGGAACAATTATTAGGGTTCAATAATCATATCGTGATATTCTGGCTGGTCATGATGGTGTTCTGCAGAACAACCAACTCTTGCGTTGGTTCAAACAAATGCCTCCCCATACACATATAGAACCTCCGCCAAAAGCTGTTGTTGGTACCATAAACTGTTCTGCCTACCTTCGACCTCTTTCCCTTCAAGCAAGATACGTCTATCGGAGTTGATCAAACGAAATCTAGACTCATCCGTAAATAAACATCGGCTCTAATCTTCAAGTGTCCCATTGCGGTGCTCCTCAGCCCATTGCCGTCGATGAACCGTTGTTCCCTATTCAAACGGGGATGTTGTACCCTCCTACGTGCTCTCAAACCACGAACATGTAGTGTCGTCTTACAGTCTGGTTCGAAATTAGAACTCCTGTTGCAACTCTCAGTGATCTATTGAGCCGCACGCCGGTAAGTGGGATTTCTCCGAACATTGAGGATCAAAAGACGATCTTGGGCAGCTGTTGTACTGCGCTGCCGACCTCCCTTGAACATAAGCTACTGAGTCGTTTGGATGAACCTATTCCCAGCCCGACTCACGACACTTTGCGAACATCCAACCGCCGGGACACTTCTCGCTGGGACAAACCTTCCTGTATCCACCGTATGATTTGGTCGTTGCACAGGAGCCAAACGTCTTCTCGGCATGACTGATAAGCTGTTATTGTTCTCATTTCTTCAATATTGTCACCTTATGTGATTGAACGAGAGAAAAAAACAGATTCAATAACAAATACCACATTGCTTTTCACTCACCTGTAACAGTCTACAGATAATAATCGATTTTGTGAACAAGAGCCGATGAACTGAGGAAGACTTTGATATAATCAACTCAAAACATCTTACTTTTTCCTTAGAGAAATATAATGTACAGATATTTACGAGATAACTTGAAAAAAATACAAATGAAGAGAAGTTCATAAGTGATCCCTAGCAATTATTGGTCAGTGTAGATTCCATATAGTTGCATCAATCCAAGATATGAATACTCAATTCGTGATACCGAGTGAATTCAGAGCTTGATAGTATCTTGAAATGAACTTTGTGGAGATGTGTGAACTTGATCATTTTTTGATACCGTCTTATCTTCGCTCCGAAGTAGTTATGATGGAGAAACGCACATTGTCACAATTTGTACACTCATACGTGCTTCAATTAGGCAAGATTCATAATAGTTAGATAGATATCATTTTTCATTCCATCGAATTTTCAATGGAAAGAAATCAGTGTAGGTGATTTTGTGCTGAATATGGAACGAGGCTGATACAAAGTGTTCGAAAAAAATGGCAACGTGGATGTATTTTGCTGACCTGCTGGGCAGTAAATATGCCTTCTTTGTCGCTTTAATTGGTAAGTGATTTGTTTTTACATAATTTGTTGTTGTTTCAACTTAAAACTAGAATATCTAGGATTGCATAACTTATCACTTATGTTTACTACTACAAAATTCACGCAACTTTCATACTTTGCAAATCTCACATGAAAATATTTCTCTTGAGAGATTTATAACTATATAATCCAATATAATTCCAATAAGAGGTGTAATTTTGAAGAGCCCGCTATTTCGGTAAATGTCACGTTTGAAGCTGTCATTTTTTGGAATTCGACAAGAAAAAACTACGCCATTAATAAAAATGGAACGATTTACGATACACGCTTCAAGAACGCATTGAAATTATTAAAATTCACTATAAAAATGATGAAATTTTGGCAGAGACGGTTCTTAAAACTCGAACATTTTTGGGTCGTCGTGAAGCACCTTGTCGGACCGCAATAAAGAAATTTTTGTGGAAACATTCGAGCTGTTGGGACAAGTTAGTGATGTGAAGAATAAAACTCGTGCACAGCCGAGAATATTGCTTCTGTAACCGAAAGTGTTGAAGAACAGTTACGGTGAATGGATTGCGCTATCGAGAGATGATTAATAATTTTTTATGGCTGAAATTGGATAGTATTAATCTGGATAACGTTAACTTTCAACAAGACTGCGCTACGTGCCACAAAAGCAACGAAACCATTGATCTTTTGCGGGAAAAGTTTCCGGACCGTGTTATCTCTCGAAGAGGTGATCACAATTGGCCACCGAGATCTTGTGATTCAACACCTTGCGACTTCTTCCTTTGGGGCGACGTGAAAAAGAAGGTCTACGCCAATAGCCCAGCGTCGATTCAAGACCTCAAAGATGGAATTCGTGAGGCTTTCGAGGACATAGGGCAGCCACTTTGCGATTTGGTTATGGAAAATTTCATTGAAAGGATATGGTCCTGTAAGCGTGGACGTGGTGGTCATTTGCCTGATGTTATTTTCCACTTTTAACGGCATAGCTTCTTCTTTATAATGAATTATCATTTATATTGAAAAATGGCAATTTTCTTTGAATATCAAAATAACACCTCTTATTGGAAAACCCTTTATTTTCAAACATTCACTATTCTTCCTCTTGAATATGCAACAGAGCAGAAATCCATGTTCTTCAGATAACCCTAATGTTTATTTTCAGGTGACTGTTTGGGCATATTCACTGGAATGTCTCTAGCATGGTCCTCTTCCGTTCTCATCAAACTCAAGGAGACCAAGGATAATCCCTTGGGGGAGCCCATCACAGCAGAGCAGAACGATCTGATTGGTTCAGTATTTGCCATAGGTGGCGCTATCGGACCTTTGATACTTATCTACACCCTGGAATACTTTGGGAGAAAAATGACAATGCTCATATTAGCATTGCTGTTTCCTATTTCCCATTTTATTCTTGCTTTCAGCACAGACATCCACCTATATTACGTCTGCAGAATTTTAAGTGGAGCTGCTGTAGGAGGTTCGTTCAGTATTGTAGCGGTTTATGTCAGTGAAATAGTGTCGGCGAAAATGAGAGGGACTTATATGTCTTTAGCAACTTCTTTTATATTAACTGGATGCTTGATTTCGTATAGTGTGGGACCTTTCGTGTCTATAAGAACTTTTAATTTAATTATTGCGATTCCTTCTCTGATATATATTCCATTGTTTATATTTCTGTGCCCGGAAAACCTTGTATTACACAATGCAGAAACATGTTCAGGAGAAACTGTCAAGTTGTTACAGAAGCTCAGAAATACAGACTCTGTAGACGAGGAATTAGAGGAAATAGAAAATGCTGTGGGTAATGAAGAAGGAGGAGGATTTATGGAAGTACTCAGAGATAAAGCAGCTACGAAAGCGTTCTTCATATGTACAGTGCTTCTAATTTTCCAACAGTTTAGTGGAATCAACGTAATCATGACATATGCGCAGAATATATTTGAAGATGCCAAAGTTTCCTTAAGTTCAGACATTTGCACCATAATTGTTAGTGGATTTCAGACAGCAACTTGTTTGATTACTCCCATAGCGTCTAAAAAATTCAACAGAAAAGTCATGTTAGCCTTCGCCTTTACAGGCGTAGGCTTATCGAATATTCTCCTTGGTTTATACTTTTCTGTAGATGTTGTGCACAAGTTGAATTGGGTACCTTACTATCTATTATATCGTTTGTCATCTTCCATAATTGTGAGAGTGGGGGCGTTACCATGGACAACCCTAGGGGAACTGTACCCTCAAAAAATTAAAGCTGTTGGCACTGCGCTGACCAACACCATCTATTGGATCTTCCAGTTTTTACTTACGTATTATTTTAACAAGATCGATGAAGGTCTGGCGTTTTGATATTGGCGCGTTGTGTTTGGTTTGTGTTATATTTATTAGTGGTTTCTTATAGAAACGAGAGGTAGAACTCTGCAAGAGATTCAAGATAACTTAATAGGTAGATTTTATAAATAAATGCTATGACTAAAGTTGAGTGTTATTTTTCATATTGAACTCATGTACCTAGTTATCATAAAGATTTGGAAATTCACATCTGAAACATACGATATACAATGCATCAGACAGAGAATTCTTCCGTCTAGTTGCACAGATGAATAGTCGAGATTATCACGTGCTGTAACTGAATGAATTCCGTTGACTTACTGCAATATCCTAGTCTTGTCTTATTATAGAAAATGCAATTGGTAATGAAGAAGGAGGAGGCTTTATGGAAGTTCTCAGAGATAAAGCAGCTACGAAAGCGTTCTTCATATGTACAGTGCTTCTAATTTTTCAACAGTTCAGTGGAATCAACGTAATCATGACCTATGCGCAGAATATTTGAAGATGCCAAAGTTTCCTTAAGTTCAGACATTTGCACTATTATTGTTAGTGGATTTCAGACAGCAACTGTTTGATTACTCCCATAGCGTTCGAAAAAGTTCAACAGAAAGGTCATGTTAGCTTTCGCCTTTACAGGTGTAGGCTTATCGAATATTCTCCTTGGTTTATACTTTTCTGTAGATGTTGTGCACAAGTTGAATTGGGTACCTTACTCTCTATTATCGTTTGTATCTTTCATAATTGTGGGGTTGGGGCGTACCATGGACAACCCTAGGGGAACTGTACCCTCAAAAAATTAAAGTGTTGGCACTGCGCTTGACCAACACCATATATTGGGTGTTCCAGTTTTTACTTACGTATTATTTCAACAAGATCGATGAAGGTCTGGCGTTTTTGATATTTGGTGCGTTGTGTTTGGTTTGTGTTATATTTATTAAACTGTTTCTTATAGAAACGAGAGGTAGAACTCTGCAAGAGATTCAAGATAAACTTAATAGGTAGATTTTATAAATAAATGCTATGACTAAAGTTGAGTGTTATTTTTCGTATTGAACTCATGTACCTAGTTATCATACAGATTTTGAAATTCACATCTGAAACATACGATATACAATGCATCAGACAGATAATTCTTCCGTTTAGTTGCACAGATGAATAGTCGAGATTATCACGTGCTGTAACTGAATGAATTCCGTTGACTTACTGCAATAACCTAGTCTTGTCTCTCATACTTATCGCAGTATGGTAAGGAACCTGCAGTACACGTAAGAATTATTTAATTTGTCAGGCTGCCCAAAATACTCGATTCAAATATTTACTGTTGCCTACCATACTGAATGAATTATGCTCCTCCCAACGATAAGAGAGAGACAAGACTAGAATATTGCAATAAGACGAATTCAGTGAGTTACAGCACGTAATTGTCTCGTCTATTCATCTGTGCAACTGGAAGAAAGAATTCTCTGTCTGATGCTATGTATGTTATATCGTATGTTTCAGATGTGAATTTCCAAACCTGTATATGAGAAAATTTGATATTGGATATGTGTTGATGCCTTAGTTTTAAACTTAGTGTCTAGGAACATGCAGTGTATACCGACCTTTAGTTCCTTCATTGGAAATTTGATGGGTTTTACCATAGCTGGAAGGCATAATACCCAGACCCACATTCTCAAGTAAACACGTATTTGACAAGATATTCAATTGTATCGTCAGGTAAACAGTGCACTGAATTAACCTAACTCATTTGGGGATCTATTTAAAAGTGAAAATGTGTGTTGATAAATATGTTGTTTTAGTTATCATGATAGGTAAGTTCTAGTACAACCTCTGTTAAGTTTATTATTCGTTCTATTTCTATGAAGAGTGTGAATGAAGTAACTGAGCTAGTTCTTGTGAATTATAGTTTCTAAGCTTGGACTATGGTTAAGAAAATAATGTGTTGCATTTAGAATCTGTTCAATTTACATGGAACCGTAAGCGTTTCATTTACGAGATACAGGGTGTTGAAGTTTGATAATTTTCAAGTTTGTTCTCATAGTATCAGCACTTGATACTATAGGATATGCCAATTCCAATGTATATCTATACAGGGTTAGATTCTCTCTGGAATATTGTTTACTTTTTTCTTCAAAACTTGTTTGGGAATCGATCAAATTTTATGGTCTTCTGTAGTTTGTCGTATCTTCAATCAACTTGAAAAAAAATTTAAACAATTCTCTAGAAAAATAGAAATTTATATTATCATGAAATGCAGTTATTTCCCCTATGGTAATAAAGGGTTTTCCAATGAGAGGTGTTATTTTGATATTCAAAGAGAAATTTCATTTTTCAATTAATATTGGAAAATAACATCAGACAAACGACCACTACGACCACGCTTACAGGACCATATCCTTTTAATGAAATTTTCCATAACCAAATCATAAAGTGGCCGCCCTATGTCCTCGATAGCCTCACGAATTCCGTCTTTGAGGTATTGAATCGACGCTGGGCTATTCGCGTAGACCTTCTCTTTCACGTGGCCCCAAAGGAAGAAGTCGCAGGTGTTGAATCGCAAGATCTCGGTGGCCAATTGTCATCACCTCTTCGAGAAATAACACAGTCCGGAAACTTTTCCCGCAAAAGATCAACAGGCGGCTTGAGTTCTTGTGTTATTTGAACTTTATAAGCCTTAGGAACCAAATCTTTATTCAAAATACGGTGTAATGACATTTGTGGAATGCCTAGTTCCAAAAAAACGACGAGGAATGGGCAAACCTGGGTTTCCTTCAACACTTTCAGCTACAACAGCAATATTCTCGGCCGCTCTTGAGCGACGTGCACAGGTTTTATTCTTCACATAACTAACTTGTCCCACAGCCCGCATTTTCCACCGAAATCTTTATTGCGGTCCGCCAAGGTGCTTCACGACGACCCAAAAATGTTCGAGCTGCACGAACCGTCTCTGCCGAATTTTCACCATTTATATAGTGAATTTTAATAATTTCAATGCGTTTTTGAAGCGTGTATCGTTCCATTTTTATAAATGGTGTAGTTTCTACTTGTCAAATGTCAAAAATTAACATATTCGAACGTGACATCTACCGAAATAGCGGGCTATTCAAAATAACACCTCTTATTGGAAAATTGGGGTTTTTTGATGTCTTCGACATAAATTCTTCACCCCATAACTTTTGCGGTCCCATAATTCTAGGAAAATATTCTCATGAACTCAATAATGAAATTGTATAACTTCTCCGCGAAAATATATAGGTATTTATCATACGATCATAATATTCTCTGAGTTACCCATTTACATGAATGCGCATAAAGAACTATATAAAACTATGTAACTCTTCTGAAAACAGAAATTTCTATAATGTATTCTTTTTCAGTGAACATATCCAGTTTAATAACTGGCGTTAGCTTCGCTTGGTCATCACCAACATTAGTCAAACTGAACGAGACCGAAGATAACCCCTTGGGGAACCCCATCACTCCAGATCAGAGCGATCTCATTGGCTCATTGTTCTACATCGGAGCTGCAATAGGACCACTTATGGTTATATGGAGTTTAGAGGCTTTGGGTAGAAAGCCAACCTTGATAATTCTAGGTCTACCCTTAGCAATTGCTTATACCTTATTGGCTATAGCTTGGGACATAGAAATATACTATTTTGTAGAGTTGCGTTAGGTATTGTTATTGGAGGGATTGCTTGCGTTGTACCTGTATATTCTTCTGAGATACTACCAGTAAATCTAAGAGGATCTTTAATGTCAATCAGTAATTCTTTCATACAGGGTGGTTCGTTATTGGCGTATATTTTAGGACCATATTTAACCATTTGGATGTTCAACTTTGTATAGCAATTATGTCATTGATTTTTCTTGTATGTTTCTGCATGGTTTGTCCTGAAAGCCCCTACTTTATTATGTTAGCTAAGGAAAGGAAAAGCTAAAGATGTACTGAAAACTGTACGAAGTAAAGACTTCAGTGACGAATTGAAAGAAATAGAAGACGGTTTGAAAACTGAAGAAATACATTCTTATCTGAAAATATTCAAAACAAAACAGAAATAGAAAGGCATTTATGCTTACCACAATAATATTGATAATACAACAGTTCACAGGAATAAATATTGTTATTGGGTATAGTCAGTTGATTTTTGCAGAGACTAATATAGATGTTTCTTCTGAAAAGTGCGCCATTATTGTTGGATGTCTGCAAGCAGGATCTTCGTTTATAACTCCTTTACTGTCTGACAGGTTCCCAAGAAAGCTTATGTTGAGTTTTTCACTTATAGGAATGAGTATTTGTAACTTCGCCATTTTTTTCTATTTTTTTATACTGAAGGACTTGCATATTGTACAATGGTTACCTCTACTGACCTTGGCGCTTTTTGTTGTGTTAGATAATTGTGGAGATGGACCATTACCGTGGGTTTTTCTTGGGGAGCTGTACCCAACAGAAATCAAGTCAGTAGGGCCTGCCTTATCAACTAGCATATTTTACGTGGTACAATTTTTTCTCACCTTTTTGTTCAATAAGGTTGAACTGAGGTACATGTTTTTTGGTTATGCTTGGTGTTGCATATTGGGAACATTTTTTGTCCAGTACTTCTTACCTGAAACTAGGGGGAAAACGTTGATTGAGATTCAGGAGGCCTTAAAATAGACGAATTGATTAATATCTTCCGAAAGGTAGATCCAAACTGTGACACATGAATGCGGCAATATTAGGTACTGATAAGTTTTTCGGCAGTTTTGTAAGTTTCCAGCTTTCCAGTCTGCCGTACTCGCCCTGTAGCTGACGAACCTCAGAACTTGAATATAGTCCATTCACCAAGGTTGAGCCGTCGGTTGGCCATGGAAATTTGGCATATTCCACTGTGTATATTAAAATTCTAGGTTATGTTCTTTATTTTTATGTCAGATTGATACGCAATGTTGTCAATATTGCATAGAGTCCCCTGAAAACTTGCAAGCTCGTCGGACGAGGCCGAGTACATTCGGCAACGTTGACTTAATTTTACTTTATGACAGTAAATACTGCCAACTTCAGATAAATAAAGAAACGCCCACTATGTGCTCAACCTTTCGTGAACGGACTATAGGTTGTCAACGGCCGAAAACATCCTGAAAGCCGGTCCCAGACAGTGCGTGTATTTGACGAATGTTCGGCATTGGCGGTGCTTCGCGTAGTGTGTGGGAGCTCAACTTCGAGTATCATTTGGCATTCGCCTGCTATCCGAAGTATTGTCGGTAAAACTGCACGAATCAAAGGAAGACAAAGTCCACGAGAGACAACTTTGTGTTGTGGTCGATGGTGCGGAGTCTGCACTTCATTCCGTCAACGCCGGTGTACCTCAGGGCTCAATCTTGTCCCCGACTCTGTTCCTAATGCATATTAATGACCTTTTAAATCAACAAAGAATCAGATTTTAAGCTTTGCAGATGACAGCACTCTTATAGTGTCCACGACAAACAAGAAGCCTGTATCAGCTGTGACAATCAACAAAGATCTAGAAGTTATTCTACAATGGGGTTCTGACAATCTGGTTGAATTCAATGCCTCTAAGACCCAGGCTACTCTGCTCACAAGAAAAACATCGACAGTTGCACGCCAACTAATAATAAACAATAAAACAATACAACCAACCAATGGACTTAAGCTTCTAGGGGCCAATATCAGTCAAAATGCAACCTGGCATGAGCACGTCTACTCAGTTGCCAAGTCAGCTGCACAGAAGCTTAGCTATCTTTTTCGTGCGAGGAAATTGTTCACTCCAAACAGCTTTTATTACTTTACAAGGCTCAAGTGCGTCCAGCTATGGAATATTGCTCTCATGCTTGGGGTTCAGCTCCTAAGCACTCGTTACTCCTACTTGATTCCATTCAAAAAAGAGCAGTGCGCCTAATAGACGATGCAACGTTAACTGCAAACCTTCATAGTCTCGATCACCGTAGAAAGTTGGAGACTTATGCCTTTTTTACAGATACTACCACGGAAGCTGTTCTGCTGCCATTGCCTCCATGATTCCACCAGGGGCTCAATTTGATCGACAAACAAGGCTAGCCGATAATAGTCACCAGTTTGCCGTGCATCTTTCTACAGCTAGGACATCGGTGTATCAGAAGGCTTTTCTTTACCGAACTGCAAGGCTATGGAATACCCTATCTCAAGATGTATTCCCCCTTGGTTACAACTTACAGCAGTTTAAGACACGCACAAAACGATTTCTTCTAAATTCATCTCGGGGCGCTTGAAAGGGCGTTATAAGCTCAGTCTTTTCCCGAGAGATGCGTATAAAAAAAAATTCGCGCCCATTCTCCCAGACAGTATGTTTATCTACGCGTAGTAGATTGCCTATTCTGTCTTCAGTCAGAGTCGTGCCAAATTAAGCGACGTGATTTCACGGTTTTTCAGTTATTACTCCGCTACTGTTCTATACTGAGGCCGTTTGGCGAACGTTTGTCAACATAGAAACGAATGTCGAACATTTCGCGATTGCCGCAGTGTGTGGAAGGGTATCCGAAGGCGAACTACGAAGGCACATTCGCCGAATGCACGCATTGTCTGGGACCGCTGAAGAGCCTTGGCCATTACCTCTTGGGTATCCAGGACAGGTTTTGCCATATGAATTGTTCTTCGGCCACCCAGTTATGAACATTTGCATTCCATGTGTTCGAGTGTTTCGGCTTCTGATCCTCAAAGCCTGCAGATCTCATCTGCTGACTTTCTCATACGATACAAATGATATTTGAACTGTTCTACCATCATCCGAAGCTCAGCTCGTGACAGCTTCAGGAGCTTTCTGGCAAAGGAAGGTGAAATCATCATGAATTTTTTGGCCTGAGTGAGTCCAAGAGCATTTATCCAGAGGGTTATTCTGTTATTTAACATAAATTGCTGGATCATTGTTATTTATTGGTATTTTCCAAGCCCACAGATAGGCTCAGATCCAAGAAGTGTTAACCTTGGTGCTTTTTTTTACGAATTCATTTCCTTCAACATAATGGTTAAGTAGATCAGAGAGTTTCTCCGGATACTCACCTGGACTTCACCAATTTTTCAATGTATTTAATTAATTTTTACCACATTTACTCTGTTTTTATGGATTGTTTTGAGAAAATAAAGACAATTTTATTATTAACGGGTGTTTTTTTCAAGGTATAGAACTTTAAGTTGGCATAACTGTTCAAGATGGTGACCGATTTAACAGCTGTCAAGTGATTCATTCTCAGTTTGGTTTGGTTATTCATCATGACTAGATTCACGTCTGAACAACGCTTGCGCATAGTGCAATTTTATTTCGAAAATAATAGTTCTGTGCTGAATACGTATCGCGCACTACGTCCATTTTATCGTTGACAAAATCATCCATCAGAGCAGTTAATTCGATTAACCATGGAACGTTTTCGCATCCCCAGAGACACCGTACGGTACTACAGAAGAAGCTAATTGCTCCTGTAGAGCGTAGCATTGAGGAAGAACCGAATGAGTCCATCCGCCATCGAGCACAGGAATTGGATCTGTGTCCATCCACTTTATGGAAGATTTTGCGGAAGGATCTTGGTTTGCGTGCTTACAAAATCCAAATCATTTAAGAATTGAAGCCAAACGATCATCAAGAAGGCGTAAATTCGTAGAATGGGCCCAAAACGAGATTGCCGTTGTTCCCAATTTTCATAAGCGACTTTTCTTTAGCGATGAAGCGCACTTCTGGTTGAATGGCTACGTCAACAAACAAAAATGCCGCATTTGGAATGAAGCTAATCCTCAAGTGTATGCCGAAACACCGTTAAACCCCGAAAAATCTGACTATTTGGTGCGCTTTATGGGCTGGTGGAATCATTGTCCGTACTTCTTCAAAAACGATGATGGCCAGAACGTTACAGTCAATGGTGATCGGTATAAAACCATGATTACTAACTTTCTCAAGAACTATTTCCTATTTCATAGTCTCATAGAGAAATACTGAAGCGAATTAAGTGAAGATTCTGCGATAAAGTATATAATAATATATTTCTTATTCACGAAAAAAATCGTTATGAGAAGAACAGCTTCATGTCAAATTGTACTCAATCTAAATGGATGAATTCCTCGTCATCGTGAAGCAAAACCAATCTTTCAATAGAAAATAAACTGTCAGTTCCTCGGACGTAACCAAATACGAAAAAACCAATTTATCATATAAGCTGAGTGACTGCAATGAGATTAAAATATGAATGTGAATGTCGCTCAGATATTAAAGAAATCGCTGGATACATAAATACTGCACAGAACTGTCAATTAAGTAAGTGACAGCTCGGTTACTGATTCATTGTGTTGTTAATTGATGGGACATAATAATGAACTTGTTTATGGAACACATCCATTCAGAATATGATGCTGGTATTTTCCATGCCTCGTTCCTTTCATATTGAAATGAATTTATATGGAAATGAAAAATGATATTTTCATTTTACAGTTTTACACATCTCTCATCACAAGAATTGTTGATTGTGCGAAATCAAATTTAGAACAAACGTTTTCCCTCATTTATCTATATGGGGAAAACGTCAAATCAATTTTCAGTATCCTTATAACAAGTGAGTTTATTCTATTCATCAATGATTTCCACTTTCCATTCAAAAGTTTAACCTTCCCTGAAAATCTCAAGATTTGAAGTTGTTCCCCCTAGAAAGTTTTCGTGCTTACGTCCGGCCTATTCGGCTGATCGTAAAAGCGTGTATACAGGGTGTCCCGTAATTAGACCGACAAACTTCTAGTGGACATTATAGATCGTATTTTAGACAGATTCGACCCAAATCATATAATGCAAAATTGCTTCGTTAGTGCCCTTTGAAGATGACGTCCTGTCCACACTTTTTGCCACATATTCGCAAAACGGAGTCACATAAAGTGCTGAAAGTTTACACATGGCTAATATGAAAAATATACATCGATTAGATAGAGTGCATTTCTTTCATGTCAAGCACAATCGTATCATTTGGAGGGGGCGAAGGGTATTTTTAGTTGAAACTTTTTTAACTTTCATTATTTCGCGAGATTTACATCATATTCATAAACTCTGATGTTTTTTCTTGAGAAAAGATGCTCTTGTATAATAAGGCCCAGATGCAGCGTTTCTGAGAAAAAATTATTTTTATCATTTAACTAACTCTGAAGTACTTAGTTAAAAGAGAGAAAATTTCAAATCTTTTTTTTCAAAAATGCTGCATCTGGGCGTTATTATACAAAAGCATCTTTTTTCAAGAAAAAACATCAGAGTTTATGAATATGATGTAAATCTCGCGAAATATTGAAAGTTAAAAAAGTTTCAACTAAAAATACCCTTCGCCCCCCCCCCAAATGATACGATTGTGCTTGACATGAAAGAAATGCACTCAATCTAATCGATGCGTATTTTTGATTTTGGCCAATGTGTAAACTTTCAGAACTTTATATGACTCTGTTTTGCGAATAATATGTGGCAAAAAGTGTGGACAGGACGTCATCTTCAAAGGGCACTAGCTGCTTAACGAAACAATTTTGCATTATATAATTTGGGTCGAATCTGTCTAAAATACGATCCATAATGTCCACTAGAAGTTTGTCGGTCTAATTACGGGACAGCCTGTATATAGAATTAAGGTTCAGAGTGAAAAGAAAGTGTTCTTCTTACTCTGAGTAATAAAGTATTGTAGAACATTTTGGCAGTATGGTTTATTCGAGAAATATCCTATTTTATATGGTTACATAAAGTTTTTCCTTGTTGAAATGAATTATTAAGATCACTACGGAATATGTATCTTCCGAATTTATTGAGAAAGTGTATACATACATCTGAAGAAAAATCATATATAAGTCTACTATTTGTACAACAATAATATCTTATCATTAACAATACAACATTTTCAACGAAAGAAGTGAACCTTCCCAAAATGAACTGATTTTTACGAACACAGAACTTATAAAAAATTTTCCTATATTTTTCTTATCCGAAAGGGAAAAAAGCAATCTACATTTTTAACCTTTTGTGCTAAAAATGCTTCGTTATCTCTATCGATGGAATTTGCTACAGGAAAATTATTAACTGATTGTTTATCACTATGCCTAAATCGATATGATTGGTAATTTTAACATTTATTGGTAGGTAAGTACATTTTTAACTTCGGAATTATCCCAGGACAATTTTGCCTAAATTCGAAATTGCATAAAATCCTAGGTTTCTTTCAAATTATGTACCGATTAGAAACTTTTCATATATTATCACAATAACAGATAATCTTCTAACACTTTTCACTCTGACTTTCCCTATAACTCTTTTTGATTTTCACGTAAACAAATGTAAAGAAGAGTATTCCTACCAGACAGTCAACAAAAGATATCATAAACAAAGAACCAATATCCATCTTCTTAAACGAATACAAAACAGGAAATATTGATGCGAAGAAAATACTACTTGATATAGCTGACCCCACAGCACTTATACTCATTGGGTATATTTCTCCCATGATCATCCATGGTAGAGGATCAATACCACAATTGTAAGACACAACAAAAGCTATCATTCCCACTAGTGGAACCCAATTCAAAGAAGGTACCTCTAGGCCAAAGTAGAAATAGAAGGCTAACACCAAGTTACAAAGCGCCAAAAGCATGAGGCACATGATCAGTAAAGCCTTTCTTGTGAAAGTATTGCATTTCGTAAAAACTGGAGTCAAAAATGTAGTAGAAAGTTGTAAAATTACAACTATAATAGAGCAAACTTCCGATGGAATCGAAAGATTGGTTTTATCGAAGATCAGCTGGCTGTAAGTGACAAGAATAGGAATACCTGACAACTGTTGAAGTACCAAAGGTACTGTACCAACAACTATAGCCTTCCAGTTATCTTTCGATTTGAATATTTCACTGTAGGACTTCTTAGCTTCTGAAGTTACAACAGCTTGGATTTCTTGTAGTTCTGTTTCAATATCTTCCTTGTTTCTGAGTTTTTTTAGTAAGTCTCTGGTATCGTCAAGACCTCTGGTTTTCATTACGAAGTAAGGGCTTTCTGGAAAAGCTATCATTTGCAAAATGAACGTGAGTAGAGTGAGCGCAGTTACGGAAAGGTTGAACCAAAATAGGGAAATGAACGGTCCAACAGCATATGAGTACAATATTCCTGAGAAGTTGAAAATGGTTATTAGAGACATTAGGAATGAATCAAAAATATTGATAATATTAACATTTATTGGTAGGTACAAATTACTTCCGGAATTATCCCAGGACAATTTTGCCTAAATTTGAAATCACATGATATTCTCGGTTCCTTTCGAATTCCTTATACCTACTAATTAGAAACTATTTCATATTATCACAACAACAGATAATCTTCTAACAATTTTCACTCTGACTCTGCCTATAACTCTTCTTGATTTTCACGTAAACAAATGTAAAGAAGAGTATTCCCACCAGACAGTCAACAAAAGATATCATAAACAAGGAACCAATATCCATTTTCTTAAACGAATACAAAACAGGAAATATTGAGGCAAAGAAAATACTACTAGATATAGCTGAACCAACAGCACTTATACTCATTGGGTAAATCTCTCCCATGATCATCCATGGAAGGGGATCAATACCACAATTGTAAGACACAACAAAAGCTATCATTCCCACTAGTGGAACCCAATTCAAAGAAGGTACCTCTAGGCCAAAGTAGAAATAGAAGGCTAACACCAAGTTACAAAGCGCCAAAAGCATGAGGCACATGATCAGTAGAGCCTTTCTTGTGAAAGTATTGCATTTCGTAAAAACTGGAGTCAAAAATGTGGTAGAAAGTTGTAAAATTACAACTATAATAGAGCAAACCTCTGATGGAATCGAAAGATTGGTTTTATCGAAGATCAGCTGGCTGTAAGTGACAAGAATTGGAATACCTGACAACTGTTGAAGTACCAAAGGTACTGTACCAACAACTATAGCCTTCCAGTTATCTTTCGATTTGAATATTTCACTGTAGGACTTCTTAGCTTCTGAAGTTACAACAGCTTGGATTTCTTGTAGTTCTGTTTCAATATCTTCCTTGTTTCTTAGTTTTTTTAGTAAGTCTCTGGTATCGTCAAGACCTCTGGTTTTCATTACGAAGTAAGGGCTTTCTGGAAAAGCTACCATTTGCAAAATGAACGTGAGTAGAGTGAGAGCAGTTACGGAAAGGTTGAACCAAAATAGGGAAATGAACGGTCCAACAGCATATGAGTACAATATTCCTGAGAAGTTGAAAATGGTTATTATAGACATAAGGAAGTCCCTTTCACCTGCAGGAAGGACTTCTGTGAGGTAAACTGGCTGGACGGTCAGAGCTGCACCACTGTAGAATCCCAGAGCGATTCTGCAGAAAAAGTACCATCCTATGGTCTTAGCAAATGTGGTGATGAAGTAGCATATTGGGACGACCAAAGTTACCGCAATAAGAACTGTTCTTCTGCCAAGTTTATCCACCACGAATATGCTGAACAGTGGACTTATGGCAGCTCCGAGGAAGAATAAAGAGCCCACAAGGTCGATTTCTTCTGGATCTATCGGTCTTCCAAGAGGATTGTCGTCCATTTCCATCAATTTTGGAAGAACTGGGGAGGACCATGCTGCACTCAAGCACACGTTGAAGTATGCTTGATGACCTGAAAGAATTTTCAACATTAATAAAAATTCGAATTGAATAGTGATTTGTGATACTAAGGGGTTTTCCAATAAGAGGTGTTATTTTGATATTTAAAGAAAATTTCAATTTTTCAATATAAACGATCGGATGTTTATTTCATTTTAAAGAAGGAGCTATGCCGGTAATGTGAAGTGAGAAATAACATCAGGCAAATGACTACCAAGACCACTCTTACAGGACCATATCTTTTTAATGAAATTTCCATAACCAAATCGCAAAGTAGCTGCCCTATGTCCTCGATAGCCTCACGAATTCCATATTTGATCTCTTGAATTGACCTTCTCTTTCAAGTGTCCTCAAAGAAGGAGTCGCAAGGTGTTAAATCACAAGATCTTGGTGGCCAATTGTGATCATTCTTCGACAGATAACACGGTCCGGAAACTTTTCCCGCAAAAGATCAATGGTTTCGTTGCTTGTGTGTAATGACGTTTGTGGAACGCCCTTTTCCAAAGAACGACGAGGAATGGACAAACTTGGTTTTCTTCAACACTTTCTGCTACAGCAGCAGTATTCTCTGCTGTTCTTGAGCGACGTGTACGGGTTTTATTCTTTACATCACTAACTTGTCCCAACAGCCAACAATTTCTTCATTACGGTCCGACAAGGTGCTTCACGACGACCCAAAAATGTTCGAGCTCACGAACCGTCTGTGCCAAATTTTCACCATTTTTATAGTGAATTTTAATAATTTCAATGCGTTTTTGAAGCGTGTATCGATCCGTTTTTATTACTGGCGTAGTTTCTACTTGTCGAATGTCGAAAAATGACAGCTTCAAACGTGACATCTACCGAAATAGCGGGCTATTCAAAATAACACCTCTTATTGGAAAAACTTCTACTAACGATGCTTCAAATGTATGTTATGCAACGAGCGTATAATGATTGCCATTATTCACAAGATGAATTTAGGCTACGAACAACTATACTTTATCTACTACTACTGAATATTTTTCTTAATGTTTTCAACATTTGGGGGGCTATTAAGCCTGCCAAATGTATGTCCCTTTTAATTATTGTGTGGAATAAATCAAGTTGACATATATATAACCATGATATATAAAATATTATATAACTATAATTCCTCGATGAACTTGTCATTGCATGTTTTATAATAAAAGTTAATTATACCTATTTGAAGTAGAATTATGAAATTTGTTGTGTTTTGAGCGCTCATTCTACTTAAACAAGTGCTTTATCTGAAACATAGATAAATTGAAAATAGTAATCATCGAATTGAACACACTCTTCAATTCATAGGCTCACAGAACCTTCTACAGGCGGATTGGGATGATTATTCTAGATGTTGTCAAGAGACAGACCGGTTTCGGCCTCATTAGGCCTAGTCAGTGTCCCATATCCCTCAGAGACAACATCCTATTGAAAAACGTCTACATTTAACACTATTTGTAATTGTAAGAAGCTATCGAGTAGCAACTAACAGATGGTGACATCTAGTAGTGAGTAGTGTCAAATGAGAAGTGCAAGCATCACAGATCGCATATCATTTTCAATTCATCTATGTTTCAAAAATTTGTTAGGTAAGCCTCCTTAAAGGCAAGGAATTTTTTTTTGTTCGTCATTTTTTCTTTATCTTAAGTGCTTTATCGTTCTGACGAATGTCTGTAATTTTGGAATTTTTAGCCAAAAATGGTCTCAAACGATAGGGTTCGACTCCCTGATGACGAAGTCGTAGTCAACATCAATTCTATCCGTGTGGCCGTCCTTCCGACAGTTAGCACGATAGCTTTCGAAGATATTGTCCTACTGAAAACTTGAATTTTTCAAAGTGGTTTCGGTTCCCAAATGCTTCCGTTAAGTTCGTTAACCGGCCAAATCATACAGGGTATTCCATTGAATATGGCATTCAAAATTTTTGTTTCTCGATATCTCAGACAAAACGGAACCATGCAAGATGCTCATAGTAAGCCTCACTCAAAATTTAGTGGCCATAGTGTTAACAGAACCATAGAAAATTCTATTGAAATATTGAAAAAAAAACTTCATATTTCCATGACAAGAAATCCGATAGCAATGAAATTAACTTTGTGAATGAAGATTTGTATACTGAATGTTCCTGCAAAATTTCAAAAATATCGCTTCAGTTGAACCATAGAAAATTCAATTGGAATATTGACGTGAAGAATCTCTTGATTTCCATAGCAAGATATCCGATTCGAGTGAAATTTGTTGTGTTTGAAGATTGATATACTGAATGTTCATGCAAAATTTCAAGTGAATCGCATCATCAGGACCATAGAGTTCAATTTTTTTAATTGTCAAGTTTTTACATATTTTAGTTTTTGAATAATTTCCAGAATATTATCGTGTTGAGATTTTGCATTCATATATTTAGTTTCAATCTCCTATTCAAAATGTTGAGGTAATAGCTTTATTGCTCCACCAATGAACGAGCGATCGAAAGCACCTGCTCAGGGTTTTTTTAATTTTTTCTGCATTTTCTACTTTAACTATATAACGTGAACATATGAATGAAAAGAATGAAAACAATAGCACTATACAGGGTGTTTCCTAAACATGCGGCAAAAATTCATGGGATTGTTCCTTGGACTATTCTGAGAATATTTTGTCCTTTGATGATTTTTGAAAAACCTCTTTGTTTCGAAGATACAGGGGAAACAAAATTTTAGATAATAACATTTTATTATGAAAAATTACATGAAAATTTAACTTAACCTACAAAAACTGTTGAAAATGACCACCTCTAGCCAGCATACAAGCATCCAATCTTCTCCTCATTGACTGGCGAACCCTTTCAAAAACACCATGATCATTTCTTATTAAGTTACACCCAGCAATGATCCGATTTCGCAAGTCTTCCACATTTTCTACTGGAGTGGCAGTGGAGTGTTTAATCTGTATTCCTTTACCATCTGAACTTATCAATTTTGAGTCAAAAAACTGGCCGTTTTTAGTAATTGGAATGTTGTTAAACAAATTTAAAAATAAATTGTACCTACTTAGTAAACACAGTGCGGTACGCATTTTTATTTAAACTATTATTAATTTTAAAAATATGAAAAATGTTGTTCGCCCTGTATCTTCGAAACAAAGAGGTTTTTCAAAAATCATCAAAGGACAAAACATGCTTAAAATAGTCCAAGGAACAACCCCCTGAATTTTTGCCGCATGTTCAGGAAACACCCTGTATATTTCAAATAAATTTAATTATGACCAGTTTTTAGTAGTACAATGACAATTCATAGGCACGACACGAGGGGAAAACTTAAGAATGAATATTGCTTTTTTCATATCTTTTTCAGTCCCCCAATAGGCAACTTCACTCTGTGATTCCGTAACAATATAATATAATATAATAAAAAAAATTGTGTATTTGCACTTCAAATAACGAACTTTGATTTCATGTTTCAATAGGTTTCTAGAAATGCACAATTTTCGTCTGTTATAATATCGTTCAATAACGAAAACTTATCCTAAGTACTTCAATGGTTTTACTGAATATTTCCCTAAGTTAAATTCAAGTGATTCTAAAAGAAGCATTGATAATTAATAATGGATAATTTCGTACTGAATAATAATTTTAAATCGTTCTTCTTTTAGCAATCCATTCGATGATCCATTATCGAAATAGGTTGAATATTCTTTCAAACCAAATTTCGCAATCCTATCCGAAAAAGTAAAAAAAATACCAGTAAATCCAATTCTTTGAAAAAGAATCGAAATAACCTGTTCCAATTCAATGAAAACGCATAATTTTTTTATTTTACACAGGTACTCACCCAAAAATGCGATCAAAGTTGGATAATAGGATCCAAACCCTTTTGCAAATTTTTTCCAAAGCGCCATTTTGACTCCACCTCAAGTCGGTTAACACTTCGGAATTTTGGCACACTCCTTTTTTGTTCGAGCACCGAACGGGAGTGATTAGAAAGATATTGGAGATAGCTCGACCAAACCACATATTAAAGGAAAATATGAAGGAAAAGGCTTTATCACATGGCATTTAATGCAGGCATGGTATATTGGAAAAATAGGACACACTGCTGAGTTATTTATCGATAGTGGATATCCTGTATCGCTGTATCTGATGTATATATATTCTTTTGAATTGAGAGCTAACAAAATACAATACATGAAACAAAAAAGTCCCTAGCTGAGGTTGGTGCAAACGGGGTACCATACTATTCTGTCGTATATATCAGAGCACAGGGAAAAAACCTCAGTAGAAAAAACCCTGCCTCGCCGTTTTACAAAATTGAAACTTAAAACTATTCGAATGAGTACCTTCAATATTCAGATACAAAATACGTAATTCTTGCTCTTGGGCCAGGAGGGTGTTTTTAAACCAGGTCTGGCGTTCCAAGTGATGATTTTCGAATCTTCTGTTCTTCTAAGACCGCTACAGGACCCTACTGAAGGGTAATCATCTCCCATAGATTTAAATAGTGGTATTTTATCCTAAATATCGAATTTAATTTCGGAATAATGATAAAAAAGTGTGACAAACTTATGTCAAAAAGACAAATTCGTTTCAATGAAAAATTTGAAAAATCATTTAGCAGGTGCTTTTGCGCGCCGTTCATTGGGAGCAATAAGGCTTTTTCATCCTCACAATGAATTTAATTTCGATCGAAAGTGTTTTCGAAGTAAAATAGGAATTTTTGTCTATATAACGATGGCATGTCTACGGTTTTATTAAGGCAACTGAATTAGGATTCAAAAAAACGGATAATTACGACAAAATTTTAATTCTATGTTTCTGATCCTCTTCAATTTTGCAAACACATTCACTATGAGAACTTCAAAATAAATATTACTCAACCCGGACATTCTGTTGTGGAAATAAGAATTTTTTCAATATTCCGATTAATTTTATATGGATCTGTGAACACTATGGCCATAAAATTTCGTATGAAAACTTCTTATCGATATCTTACATGTGGCCGCAAAATTTCACTCGGATCGATTTTGTTCTTCTGAGAATGAGAAAAAAAAATTTTGAAGGGAAATATTTTATGGAACACCCTGTACGCTTAGCTGGTTAACGAACCCAACCTGGACATTTAGGAACCGAACCTACCCTGAAAGTTTCAGGACGATCCTTACGAAAGTTATAGTGTTTACTGCGGTTGGACGGCCCACGGACATAATGACCATTTTTCCCCTTTTTTGTGGAAACATTGACGGTTCAAATGGGGCGTCCTCAAGAACCATACTTCTCATTAAGAAATTTACAACTAAAAATTCAATTATAAAAAATTGAATTGCATCGAAAAATTGATGAACAAATACAGTGTAACTTCCCTATAACGAAAGCGCACAATCCGTAAAAAAAATTCGTTATAAAGAAATATCGTTATACAGAAAATTTGTTTCTTTAGTCGGCAATGTCGCGGTCGACTTACTGATAAATTTAAGTTTATCATTCACACTTAAGCACTTCCTTTTAGACATTTTTGCACTATTTTCATACTAGCGTAATCGTTAGATTGAAACCAAACATCCAGGGGTGGTATTTAAAACTGTTTCAGAAGGATCTCTCTGCCGCCGTAATGATTTAGTTTATAGTCGGGATTATTACGTACGTCCAAAAAAATTTGGAAAAAAACCCACCCTATACCGTCTACCAATACCATTGTTTAAGGAGAACTCCTATACAATGCCAATACTCATTCAAAGAGTGATGTTCTTGAAATATTCGTTATAAGAGAAATTTACTTCTTCGTTTTAGAGGGTGTTCTTAACATGGAATCAAGGGGCAATATCTTGTACAAGTTCGTTATACAGAGAAATTCGTTATAAGGCAGTTGCACTGTATGCTGTTTTTATATGAAATAATATTTAAAAGGGTGAAATATGTTCTAAATTGTCTTCACAGGAAATATAATAATTGGTATAATATTTTAATTAGTAATAATACTGAAATATATTGCACAACACACAACTTCATCACTGAGATATAACTATACATTTTAATAACAAATCACCACACCATATAATTATAACTAGTGGTAAACTAGGTCATAAAATCAATTCTCGATATCTCTAATTCATAAAATTATATATAAACATAACCTCAATTAATTGAATACGACTAATCATTCATTTTTATTGAAATTGATTAACAATTGATAACCAAATATTTGCATTCTATTGTACCTATCTTCGCTAAGGTCAAAATTAAGTATTCATAACTAAACGTAAGTTATATCTACACATCTGCACTGAAATATTCATTAATTACAAAATAATCTTCAAGATAATCATTATCACAATTCAATAATTCAAGTACTCTATCAGAATTCAATAAAACTGAATTCATCATCTTCATTTGTGCCTATAAATTTTACAATCATTGCCGAAATAAGTACACTCAATCAATACTTCTTCTGTTAACATATCCTGAATTTCAATTTTAGATAAAAGTATTCATGTTAAAAGTAACAAATTGATGAAAACAATCAGATTTTCATTTCTTCCAAACGCTTAATTTCTTCGTCCATAATTTTTATGGCTAAAAAGTACTGTTTCACTGAATACTCAATCTGCTAACTTTCCCTATGTCTATTAGAAGAAGTTAACTGATCTTCTAAGAAGGAAATAAGCCTATTTAAAAAACATACTAATATTTCTGGAGAAAACTGATAAGTTCATAATACAGAGATTCGGTGACTTTCAATTCATGAAAAGTAAAATAGGATTCTGATAATATAGAACCTACTGAAAGAAGAGTTCAGTAAAACTGAGAATAGAAACCCTTGGTGTCAGTTGCAGGAACGTCCATTAAAATTTAAAGGTCCATTAAACTCTTAATCCTCCATTATTACAAGGAACTAATGGAGGATTAAGGGTTTAATGGACCTTTAAATTTTAATGGACGTTCCTGCAACTGAGCATTGGACGCTTAAATAATGATATAGAATGGTCTTATTTCCATAATATACCGTTACATTATGCTTTATCTCAAACTACCTCGTTGATAATGGAGTAATCTTAAAAATAAAATCCACGGCGGTTAAGATACCCTTCGATAAGCCATGAGATCATAATCATAAATTGTTTCGGCCTCGGTTTTTATTGCGACAATTCAAGTATTACAAGTCAAGAAATTCTACCATTTATATCAGCTAAACATTTTTAGGTTCCGTAAAAATGAAAAGAACATACGGAATTCCTAAACAACAAAAACATGCCGAGCTTAGATACAAAACCCCAAGAGGTATCTTGCTGAACAAGAACAGAGCAGGAAAACTTGCCAAGAAATATACACAGGTCGAAAGAGCAGTTCCTACAGAATTTATATTCTTAGGGTACATCTGCCCTATCAACATCCAAGGTATGGGATCGATACCGCAGTTATAAAACGGTACAAATAACACTAAACCTAATAAGGGCAACCAATTCCAAGATGAACTATCGCTCAAGAAGAAGAAATAAAAAGAAAGAAGGGAGTTACAAAAACCCATACCACACAGGCAAATAAGGAGTAAAATCCTCAACGAAAATTTCCCCGATTTCAATAAAAGAGGAGTCAAAAAACTTGTTGAAACTTGAAAACATGCTACAATCAACGAGCATACGGAAGGCGTTATTTCTATATTAGTTTTATCAAAAATCAATTCACTGTACGTTAATAAAACAGTTATACCAGAAAACTGTTGTAAAAGTAAAGGTATAGTTGCCATAATGAATATTTTTATATTCCTTAATGACTTGAATAAATCCAGAAATGATCCCCTAACCTCACTTTCCATGACACTCTTGATTCCATCTGCTTCTTTGTTATTGAAGTTTCTTCTAAGTATCATCAGAAGTTCGTTAGTGGCGTCTTTGCCTTTTTTCTTCATCACGTGGTAAGGTGTATTTGGACAACCAATGGCAAGAAGAACCACGAAAGAAAAAGACAACACTGTCAGCAACCCATTAAAATAAAGAAGAGGTATAAAAGGTCCAATTGCATATACAGTTATAAGTCCAGTGAAACCAAACATGGTACCCAGTGACATATAAAAATCCCTGTCTTCATCTGATAAAATTTCGGCAACATATACAGGCTGTACACTGAGAACAGCACCCAAAAATATTCCCTGGAGAATTCTGCAAACGTAGTACAGTTCTACCACACTGGCGAATAGAAAGGTACCAAACGTTAATGGTGGTATGCACATTACAAACAGAAGGACGTTTTTCTTTCCAAAATACTCGGCTGCAGGAATGAAAAAGATGGGTCCACAAGCTGCACCGATGTACATAAGAGATCCTATGAGGTCTGATTCGTCTGCTGTAATGGGGTTCCCCAAGGGGTTGTCATCGTCCCCGCTGAGTTTGACGAGGACTGGTGATGGCCAACACATCACTGCACCAATGAGAAAGAATACTGTGTGGGCTGGAAAATAAGAAATAAGAATTAGTAATGAAATATATTAAATTCGAGAAATAAATAAAAAATTCAAGAAAAGCTCTGAGCAGGAGCTTTTGAATGCTCGTTTATTGGTGGGGCAATAAGATTATGACCTCAAAATTTGAAATGGGACTTGAGATTGATACCTTAAATATAAATGTAGAATCTCAGAACGATCGAAATATTCTGGAAATTTCCAAAAAAATTAAATACGTAAAAAATTTTAATTAAAAAAAATTGAATTCTATGGTTCTGATAATGGGATCCTCTTGAAATTTGGCACGAACATTTAGTATATCAGTTTGCATTCACAAAATGAGTTTCATCTGAATCGGATATTCTGTTATGAAAATTCAAAGATTTTCCTTTCAATATTCCAATTGAAGTGGTTCTTTTCACACTATGGTCATAAAATTCTGCATGAAAATTCAGTATACTAGTTTACATTCACAAAAGAAATTTCACTCGAATTGGATATCCTGATATGGAAAAATAAAGATTCTTCTTCTCAATGTTCCAATTGAATTTTCCATGATTCTGTTAATACTATAGCTACGGAATTTTGGAGGAACATTCAGTACATATATCGATCTCCATTTACAAAATAAATTTCACTCGAATCGAGTTTCTTGTTACGGAAATATGAAATTTCTTCTTTTCAATATTCCAATTCTGTTCACACTATGGCCACAAAATTTTAGATGAGGATTGTTATGAGCATCTTGCATTTGGCCGTAACATTTCATTTCGATTGGTTCCATTTTTCTGAGATATTGTGGACCATTTTCGGCTCAAAATTCGAAAATTACCGACATTTTGGCAAAACTATACATATAGCACTCGTTTGAGTAGAACGAGCGCTCAAAAATGGTTCATTATAATTATGGTATTTCTACTTAGAGATTTGAATTCTTCACTTGATTTGTGGATAATATGAAAAATATTATATCCGTTTTATTCAACATATGTTCGATGGGAATTAAAACTGGTGAATAAAGTGGATACAATCAAGCATCTAAATTGTTTTTCTACCGACTGTCTCAATTGTTTATTACTTATATGCATAAAAAAACGATATTTTGATAGGAGGGAATTCTACAGTAGCATTGAGTATACTCAGTGATGACAGTAGACAAAGTTATACAGATTTTTTTCAGACTAGCAGAAGGTAGAGCAGAAAATCAAATTTCAAATTACCAATTTCAGAAAAGTTCTGATCGAATTGACGAATTCTGCACTATTGAAAAAAATGGATAATTTATGCGGAAAGAAACTGAATTCGAGGTTCTGATTATACGATCGTCTTGAAATTTCGATTGAACATTCAGTTTAAGAATATACCCTCAAAATAAATTGCACTCGAATCGGATTTTTTGTTGTAGACATATAAGAATTTTAACACTATATCCACAAAATTATTATGAGCATTTCTAAAAAAATTTTCAGGATTTCACTTCCAATCTCTGAAACAGAAATAATTAAAAAAAATTAATTGAGATGAATTTATTGCTCATGCATAAATCCTTGTTCTTATTTGTAAAGAGCAAATGGGTTGAAGGAATTGTCACCTAACAGTAAAAATAAAAAAAAAATTGAAAGAAGGGGTCTGATATAGACACCGAAACTTTACATTATTGTTTTCATTTTTCAAGCAAAGTAATTGATAATTATAGACAGCAAACGGAAAAATATACAATTCCAAAGATTTTTCAAGTTTGTCTGAAGAAATCTGTCTGATATAGACACTGAAACTTTACATTATCCTTTTCATTCATTTCTTTTTTCAGTTTTACTGTTATTCAACATTTTTTCCAAACCAATTTGCTCCCGACAAATTAGTGCAAGGATTTAAGCAGGAGCATTTCATCTAAATTAAACATTTTTAAGTTTCTGTTCCAGAGACTGGGATTGAAAACCTAAAAAGTTTTCTAGAAATGCAGAATTCTCCCAGATTATATTTCAATTAATATTATTATGAGCATCATGCATGTGACCGCAAAATTTCATTTCGATTTGTTTCATTTTGTTTGAGAAATTGAGGAACACAAATTTTGAATCACCATATTTTATGGAACACCCTGTAGGATTTTGCTGGTTAACGAACTCAACCGCGACATTTAGAAACCAAAGCCACCCCGAAAATTTCAAGCCTCAAGGACAGTCCCTTTTAAAGTTATTGTGTTTACAGAAGGACCCTATGGCAGAATTGAGTTTGACAACGAATTCGTCATCAGGAAGTTGAACCTTCTTATTTGAAACGGGTTTTGGCACGAAATACGAAATAACAGACACTTGGGAAAAACGATATTGCACTCGTTTAAGTATAGAAAAAATATGACTAATTAGTTACTCACCTACACATACTACGAACTTGAAATAATGCTGTCCAAAAAATCTGCAAAGTATTCGTAGGACCTTTTGTTCTTGAATAGAATCAGCACCATCTTCAAATTTCACTTACTCACTGCACCTAAAAAATCACCATATTTAAGTAGGCAATGATATTGAGGAATGAGGATAATGAAAAATAATTGCATTCTTGTGTCACAGATAACAAGGAACTTATCTGCCGATTATTGATGGAGATTAAGCATTTGAGGAGGACTGTTATAATTATTAATCTATTTGAATATCTTGAGATTTATGAGGTTTGAAGGCAATCAAGCTTTTTAGGACCTGACATAATTACGTAACGGCAAATAAAGATAGGATTGTTTCAGATGAAAGAGGACACCGAAACATATGTAGAAAGATTATATCGTCTTTTCGAATGCTCTGATAAGTGTAAGAAAAGCCCACAGCAGGTGCTCCTGAGTGCTCGTTCTTTGGTGAAGCAATGAGTCTATTGTCTCAAAATTTTGTACAGGACTCAGCACAATCGGAATTACGAGGGCAATTCAAATATAAAGGAGACTTCGATTATCATGCACAATAGTGGGGGGAGAACATTCCTGATTTTTTTGGTGTTGGTAGGTTTGTCAGGAGTAAGGGAAGCACGTCGGATTGCCTCATCGACCCTCTCGGTGTCCACTGTGACGATGTTGAGCAAGAGGTTCCTCCGTCAATTGCGCAACGTTTTGTTCTTTCCATTCCTTATTTGTTTGTATAGACTCTAGGGTGTAGTGGTGCACCCATGTTTCATCACAGGTGATAATGTAAGTGAAAAATTGCTCTCCTTGTTCCTGAGATCATGCAAGAAGACGCCCACACACCTGAAAACGATGCAATTTCTGGTCTGCTGTGAGAAGGCGAGGAAACCGCCTTGCGCGACCCTTACGGTACCCTTGCTCCTCTGTGAGTTTGGTTAGGTGATCCCATAACTTATCCCGACCTTACTTGCAATTTCAGACGTGGTACGACGTCTATCGTCTTCAGTAAGCTGTCGAAAACTACTGATGTTGTTCGCTGCGGTCATGGCTCTCATTTTCAACACAATCACGACCCTCCACGAACTGATTATGTCATGCAAACACTCTGGATCGCGACAGTGTATCTTTTCCGAACATTGGCAGTCAATCTCCTCAAGATTTTGGCCAGTTTTACGCCTTTAGCGGCGAGAAACTTAATTACAACACGTTGCGCAATTGACGGAGGAACCTATTGCTCAAACATCGTCACAACGGACACCGAGAGGGTCGATGAGGCAATCCGACGTGCTTCCCTTACTACTGTCATTGAGTTTAAAAATATTTTTAAACTCAATGCTACTGTCAAACCTACCCAACAACAAAAAAATCAGGAATGGTGTCCCCCACTATTGTGCCTGAAAATCGAAAAGTCTCCTTTATATTTGAATTGCGTTCGTATATTCTGGAAATCATTTAAAAAACTAAATATAAAAAATATGATAACTAGGAAAATGTAAAAATTCTTAGGCTCTGATAATTTCACACTCATTAAGAAAATTTGCATGATCTTTCACATAATCAATTCTCGAAATATTTCTCATGGGAATCTTAAACTGCAAAATTTCAGTTCGATTGAATTGATAAGTTGTGAATTATTGTTCGAAAAAATGGACTTTAGGGAGGAATTAAATTCTATAGTTCTTATTATGCGATCTTGAATTTTAGCATGGACATTCAGTATAAGAATTGTCACCCTCGAAATAAATTTTACTGGAACCGAAAATTTTCTTGTAGAAATATAATAATTTTGTTTTTCAATATTCTGGTAGGATTTTCCATGGCTCTGTTAACTTAGACTATGCCCACAACATATAAGGAACAAAAATTTTGGAGGGCTATATTTCTCAGAACACCTGTACGATTATGCTGGTTAACGAACTAAACCGCTGCATCCTGAAAATTTCATATCTCTACGACAATCCTTACGGATACGGACGGACGGCCCAGTGAGACGAACCTTATCGTTTTTGATACCATATTCGGCTTGAAATAAAAAATTACAGATATTTGGGCAAAACGTTTAGCACTTGTTTAGGTAGAATTAGCGCTCGAAAACAATATTTCAAATTTTGTCGGCGTTTTCATGAACATGTATTTTCGCATCCACCAAAAGAATTGAGGAAGGCCAGGACGTGAACTTATAATTATAATCTTAAGCCTCAAGCGCACCTTGACATTAAAACAATGGTTCAAATTTTAATATTCTGAAAACTATTGTTTTTTCTTCAATGATGAATTGAACTATAACCTGAGAATAGCTTAGAATTTTCAAGTTTTGAATTGTCGCTCTTTCAGATTAAACAAGCGCGCAAAAGATCCCTACTTCCACGTCAAATAGTTGAACAAAAAATATAAGTCTGAAAAGTAAAATCGAAATCGGACGTTAATTCGAAAACTCCTTAGGCAAAATTCTAAAAGAACACAAATACTTGGCAGGACTCTGTTACCCAAAAATAAAATCTTTTATCTGAGCTGAGTACCTATTACATTTAGAGTTAAAAAAATTGGTGATTTGAGTTGAATTTTTTTATCATATCGGGGTGCATGTCATTAAATTTGATTGATCATATGAAACCAGTGATTGATTGAAAATAACCTGACCTTATTTCAAGTTTTTATATAATGAAAAAGTATTGAAGTCGTCCAAACACTGAATACCACACATAATGACCTTGCACTACTGATGAGGTATCACAATAAATATTCACTTAAAAATTTGGAATTCAAGATACCGTGACTAATGTAGATATTCTGAATAGCACATTTTTATGGATTGATTTTAATAACATGTATCTTCCCTCAATAACTTCAAAACAAATTGGAATTTGTATTATATTCATGTGAAGAACATCCCTAATTATTAAGAACTCATAACTAGCTCTCAAACCAATCGGTGAATCGAACGCAACAATTAAAAAAAACTAGATGAAATAAATTCGTCTCATATTGTTGACCTTACGTGTCTGGAGTGAAGAGTAGTCTATAATTTATTACCTTGAAAGAATAATCTACGAATAAGCTACGACAGAATGTTCAGTGAATTTCCATAATCAAAAGATTTACTCTTTAGTTAAAATGAAGGGCTTTCCAATAAGAGGGCTTTTTTAATAGCCCGCTATTCGGTGGATGTCACGTTTGAAACTGTAATTTTTTGACATTTGACAAGTAGACACTACGCCATTAATAAAAATGGAACGATACACGCTTCGAAAACGTATTGAAATTATAAAAATTCACAATAAAAATGGTGAAAAATTGGCAGAGACGGTTCGTAGAACTAGAACATTTTTGGGTCGTCGTGAAACACCTTGTTGTACCGCAATAAAGAAATTTGTGAAAAAATTCGAGCTATTGGAACAAGTAAGTGATGTGAAGAATAAAACCCGTGTACGTCGCTCAAGAACAGCCTATAATATAGCTGATGTAGCCGGAAGTGTTGAACAAAACCCAGGTTTGTCCATTCCTTGTCGTTCTTTGGAATTAGGCATGTTTATGGCCGAAATTGGATAGCATTGATCTGGACAACGTTTACTTTCAACAAGACGACGCTACGTGCCACACCAGCAACGAAACCATTGATCTTTTGCGGGAAAAGTTTCCGGACCGTGTTATCTCTCGAAGAGGTGATCACAATTGGCCACCGAGATCTTGTGATTTAACACCTTGCGACTTCTTCTTTTGGGGCACGTGAAAGAGAAGGTCTACGTCAATAGCTCAGCGTCGATTCAAGACCTCAAAGACGGAATTCGTGAGACTATTGAAGACATAGGGCAGCTACTTTGCAGTTTGATTATAGAAAGTTTCATTAATATATGGTCCTGTAAGTGTGGTCGTGGTGGTCATTTGCCTGATGTTATTTTACACTATTAATGGCATAGCTTCTTTATAATGAAATAAACATCCGATCATTTATATAAGGAAAATGGCATTTTTCTATGAATATCAAAATTACACCTCTGTTGTGTGTTGTGAGCATCGACTTGCATTGTGTCGATCATAATCATATGAAGATGTGAGCAGATGATCAATTATTGTGAGCATCGACGTAAGATAAATATGTGAGCAAATATTCAATCACTGTGAGCTTCGCCTCAAATTATGTTGATCATATGAAGATGTGATCACATAGTCGATTATTGTGAGTAGCGATCCAAACTGTGTTGAACACTAATATGAAGATCAGCCGATGGTTAATAATTGTGATCAGCGATCAAACTGTGTTGATCATTATGATGTGATACATAATAATTGATTATTGTGAGCATAGACTCAAATTGTGTTGATCCTATGAAGATCTGTGAGTAGTGAGTCCATTATGGTGAGTATCGACTCAAATTGAGTAGATCATGATCATATGAAGATGTGAACAGATGGTCAATTATTGTGAGCATCGACTAAGATTATGTTGATCATATAAATATGTGAGCAGATAGTTAATTATTGTGAGCATCACCTCAAATTATGTTGATCATATGAAGATGTTAGTAGATAGTCAATCATTCTTCAGCGATTCAACCTGTGGATCATATTATGATGTGTTCCATAGTTGATAATCGTGAGCATAGACTCAAATTGTGTTGATCATATGATGATGTGAGTAGATAGTCCAATATGGTGAGTATTGACTCAAATTGAGTCGATCATGATCATTTGAAGATGAGAGCAGATAGTGAGTAGATGTCAATTATAGTAAGCATCCATTAAAATTATGTTGATCATATGAATATGTGAGAAGAAAGTCATTTATAGTGTGCATTGAATGAAACGCTGTTGACCATATAAAGATGTGAGTTGATAGTCCACATTTGTGACCTGCCATTCAAACTATGTCGATCATATTAAGATGTGAGTAGTGTGTAAAATATTGTGGCGATCAATGGTCATGACCACCGACTCAAAATATGTGGATATTATGAAGATATGACTAGATAGACGAAAATTGTGAGCATCGATTGAATGGTGGATAAATGAAATCGGAGAAAAGTAAATAAGAATATCCAATTCTAACTTACGGTTATCTGAATTTTTCGAAAAGCTGAGAACTAAACTTCTACTGTCGTATATTCACACGTCTGTGTAAGTTCTACCCATAATTATAATTTTAAGGCTCATTTGAATATTTTTATGTTTATATGTAATTTAGCATACGATTACTCCAAGGTTGTGAATTGAAACCGTGGTGAACCCGAATATGTTTCCATGCACATTTCTCGATGAACACTGAAGTTCTATCATCAAATAACGAACGAATATTCTCAATTTTTTTCATGAACGTCTAATCATTTCCTTACAGGTATCGTTACTTCGAATGGCAAACTGATGAGCGTAAAAAATTGCTGCGAAAATAATATGATTTAATATACCTTAATGATGATGAAAATTGATAGTTCATTAGAGTTTGTTCCTTAAAAAATTAAATTTTCCTCGACTGATATAAAATGTACATAGATGGGTATCAGTTTGAATAGGTTTTGACTGTGTGTTACATTTGTTCATTTATTTCATTTTATTCATCAACAAGGAAGAGTTAAAAGTACAGAGTAACATTTAATGGAATACTTAATTCTATAATTCTGAGGTAAATCTGCTTATTCTACAGTGCTTTGTACAACAAATGTGCGAAAATATTCCAGTTTTGAAAAGTTTATATTGTTTTTATTCATATTATGATAAAAGTGAAACACTCAGTTTTTTGTCTGAAATTCATTTATTCACATAATTATTGTCCAATCCAATTATTGAATTCATCAGGTACTATCATTATACTGATAAACAAATAAATTTCAGCGAAAACTTTCCGTCAAGTAAATACCATAACAATATTAACAATCGTAAGTTTTTTTATTCATAACTATTATGTTGGTATCTGGAAGTCACTATCACAAATTTATCAATCTTTTGTCACGATATCTATCGGAATGTTATATTTATTTCAGTAAGAATTCAATATATAAAATATACAGGGAAAATGTGGAAAATCTCTCGCATTCAGATAGAACATAAAAAAATAAGACGACAAGTTCCCATAACCTCCTAAATGACGCCACTGGAAATTCATTTTCAGTGGAATAAATTTCAATTATGTACTTACTTCTTTCATTATTTTTTTTCTGAAAGGGTCCATTCTATCGACACTGAACAAGAGTACATTTTCTTCAGCTTAATGTTCAAGGTATCCAAATTGGTTTTTTTAGCACCTTATCATACAGGGTGTTAAAAATGTAAGTATTAAAATGTACTACCCAGTCCGCCCCTGGTAAACTGAACAAGCTAATTGAAATTTGAGTGCGGTGATTTAAAATGTCCTTATCACTATTAATCATATCAAATTTCCATCAAATTATATCAAGTAGTTTGAAACTTATTCCACTAAAATGGATTTCCAGTGGCGTCATTTAGGAGGTCGTATCTTCGTAGGGAGAGCCGCTAGGAAAAAAAAATATGGAAACTTTTCATCTTAATTTTTTATGTTCTATCTGAATCCGAGAGATTTTCCTTATTTCCAGGATAATAATTTGTATAATAAGAAAAACATGTATAATAAGCATATACATATAATATGTATAATAGTATTATTGTAATAATAGTTTATTCGAAAATTCCATTCTTTGTTTCTGTTTTGAATTTGGTGAAAAAATGTCATGAATCTACACTTGTTCTTATTTTTTATATAACTTATGGTCATTATCGATACGAAATACCCCTAATTTTGAACTAGAATTTTCTTTCTCTTTGTATGGAATAATAATTCCGTAATATTTGTTTTTAATTCCTTTTAATTTGTTTTTGAATAAATGTTTGAATATTTGAAAGAAGTATTACTTAGTTTTTGATTTTTATGAGTAAACGAACACAGAAAAAATAATTGAAAAACATATCAGAGCATCTTATCAATGTGTTCTTTCATTTTCCGAAAAAATATAAATTACTATTCAATCGTTATATTAATTTTCCAAAAAAATATGAACTAATATTAAATCGTATGAATTATTTTATTTTTATATTTCCAAACTGTTCTTGCTAATACTTCACAAGAAAATTAAATAAAAATTCAATAGCTTGTCAACAGTTCAAATCTTTCAAATTGACTTCAAATCAAAGCTCTTTGAAGATGAATATCCTCAATAATTCTTATTTCTGGCTCTGGAAAAACAAACTTAACATAAACAATACCTAATAAACAATTAACGAAGCTACCAAAAAACAAATAGGTCATATCAACTTTATAAAATGAATACAATATTGGAAAAATTGAAATGAAGTAAATACTGGTTGAAAGAGCTGTTCCAATAAAACTGATATTATTTGGATATGTTTGTCCCAAAATTGTCCACGTTATGGGATCCATTCCACAGTTGAAAAAAGTTACAAATAAAATCAAACCTGCTAAGGGTATCCAGCTAAGGGATGAAACATTTCTTCCGTAAAAGAAATAAAGACTTATAAGTAAGTTACAAATACCAGTACCTGTCAAACTTAAGGTCATTACAGATTTTAGTGAGAATCTATTTGACTTAAGAAGCATAGGCCCTAAGAAGAATGTTAATTCTAACAGTCCTGCAACAATAATTGAACAAATATGCGAGGGTATAGTCAGATTAGTTTCAGAAAAGATCAGCTGGCTGTAAGTGACTATAAAGGTTATTCCACTGAATTGTAGCAATAGAAGAGGTATTGTTGCAAGCAAAAATGTTTTGAGATACTTTGTGCCCTTGAAAATTTCGAGGTAAGACTTTGAATCCTCGCTTTCCACTGTTTTTTGTATAAGTTCTAATTCTTTCTCAACGTATTTTTTTCTGAGTCTTTTCAGTACTTTTCTAGCTTCATCTTTTCCTTCAACTTCGATTAAATAATATGGACTTTCTGGGCAACCAAGACTCAATAATAATATGATAAATAATGAAATGACAACAATACCCCCATTGAAATATTTCAAGGGTATATATGGGCCAAGGGAATAAGTCAACAAAATCCCTGTAAGTCCAAAAACACTCTCGTAAGACATCAAGTAGGCCACATCTTCTGACGCGATGATCTCAGAGAGATAAACTGGTACAATACTCAAAGTGGCACCAATGTAAATACCTAATAATAACCTAGAAATATAGTAAAGTTCAACCTTCTGTCCAAACACTAGAATACCGTAACTTATTGGCACAATACAAAGAAGAGCTACCAACACTTTTTTTCGTCCAAATTTCTTCACTATATGTATGAACAGTAAGGGTCCTATCGAAGCTCCCACAAATAGAAGTGACCCGATCAAGTCGCTTTCTTCTGGTGTTAGGGGCCTCCCCAAGGGGTTATCTTCGGTCTCGCTGAGTTTGGCCAGTACTGGAGAGGGCCAGCTCAAGGTTACTGATATGAGGAAGAAAGATGTGTGTCCTGCAATGATAAGTTTGATTATAAGTATATGTATGAATATTCAAGATTGTATTCTTTTGAGAGCTCCAGGTGTGGATGTGGTGCAGATAAAGCAACAAGGGAACATTTGTAAAAAGTTGTTCAATTTATAAATTTGAATATGCTCTGAGGAACCGAAGGAAAAAAAACGAACACTATAGCAAGAAAGGTGGCACAAATGCCTCATACTAGCTCAGAACTTTTTTGTGATACAGACAAACGCATCTGTAAGAAAGAGTTTTCGTAAATTAGTGAATTTGAAAGAGAAGCACTTCGGAGGAATCTTCGGTAAATAGACCATTTCGAAGATTTCCTTTCGAACTTCAGAATTGCCATGTCCAAAAAGTATTTGTATCTGAGTAAGAAGTAACAACTCCTCTCTGGCTTTCTAACAGGATATTGTCGCCTTATGAAGCATATGATGAAAATGGGCTTAGCAGAAACTGAAGAGGGTAGATTCTGTGAGAAAGAGGTTTTACACAGAAACAAAAAATTTTATTCAATACAATAGTTACAGCAGTATTTCTAAAAAGCATATCTCCGAGAAACCCCGTAACTGTGTAATGGTCATATACAGGTTGTCCAGGAAAATGCGGGAAATCTCTCGGTTTCAGATAGAACATAAAAAATCAGATAACAAGTTCCCATTTTTTTTCCCTAGCGGCCCTCCCTACGAAGATACGAACTCCTAATTGATGCCACGGGAAATTCATTTTGGTGGAATGAATTTCAATTACTTACTTCTTTCATTATTTTTTTTTCTAAAACGGTTCATTTTATCGACACTGAGCAAGAGTAACTTTTCTTTAGCTTAATGTTCAAGGTATGTGTTTTTTAGCATCTTATCATACAGGGTGTTCAAAATGTAAGCATTAAAATGTACAACCCAGTCCGCCCCTGGTAAACTGAACAAGCTAATTGAAATTTGAGTGCGGTGATTCAAGAGGTCTTTAATACTATTAATCATATCAAGTTTTCATCAAATTTTATAGAGTAGTTTGAAACTTATTCCACTAAAATGGATTTCCAGTGGCATCATTTAGGGGGTCGTATCTTCGTAGGGAGGACCACTAGGAAAAAAATTATGGGAAGTTGTTATCTAATTTTTTATGTTCTACCTATCTGAATCCGACAGATTTTCCACATTTTCCGGGACACCCTGTATATTCAAGAGTTGTTTTCACCATTGAGAAATTCATAAAAATTGACTGTTTGCCAACGATATCAATTTTTGTCTATCTTTGTTAGAAATAGTACTTTACATTCAAATTGTCCAATTTGTTCCAACTGCACATAATCAAAATCTAAAAGTTGAAGAGTAGTTTCGAAAATAACAGATCTATTTGAATGTTCGAAAAGAATGGTATTATCAACCTAACAGTTTAGAAGTAATGTTGACACAAATTTTTTTCGGAGGATCATAGAATAAATGAGCAAAAATAGAGTTATACTTACCCATACACACGATGAACACAATGAAATATTCCCCAAAAAAATCCGCACAGTACTCCCATGTTGCCATCACCAGAAAATTTTCCTGAGATTTCAGATAAACTAGACAAAAATTCACTCTCTCTTCTTAAAGAATACTCAACAAAATGATTTATTGTATGTGGCTATTTTTTGATGATTTATAATTTCATTTTCCGCACACTTCTGCATTTTCACATATAGGTGCTTCTAACTGAAATGAATTAACTAAATTTGCTGACAAACTTATTGTTGTCAATCGATGACAATAAATGAACAGGCTGGTCTGGTAATCATGACTGGGACACAAAATTGAAATTTGTGAGATATTTGCCTGAAAACTGTGAAAGTGAAGTTCAGATTTTTTTTTCGATTAGCTGCTAATGCATAAAAATGAGTGAGTCAGAAAAGATGGATCCAACCCTTTATTTTTGAAATATTGATTAAATTCTTTTCCGTTTTTCTCGAATTTATAGAAACATAAAAAAATTTCAGAATTAAATGCAATTTTATATGATTGTAATGACGTTCAAATTGTTTGACATTATCCAAGTCCATTCATATTGTAAACAACATCATACAAGCGTCCGCACGCTTGTTCGTATTTTTTCAATGCTTATTGGTTGAAGCACTGATTTTTCAGCTACATGTTATTTTAGTACTTTTATAGGACCACAATTTTGTTTTATCAATTTTTTTTCGGTAAATCTCGTATTCCCTTCTCTGTAAAGTTACAGATCCAATTGATAATATATGCACATTAATAAATGAATTTTATTCATTATAATCAAAAATATTCTTAAAAAATAAAACATTCATATATTTCAGTAATAGTCGCTCTAATGAATTTACAAATTCAAATCAAAGCTGTTTGTTGATGTACATCTTCAACAATAGGTTCTTCGAAAACGAATCTACAATAAAGAACCCCTAAAGTACAAGTTACAAAGCTACTAAAAAACAAACAGCCGATGTCAACTTTATAAAAAGAATACAAAATCGGAAAAACTGATATAAAGTAAACACTAGTTGAAAGAGCTGTCCCAATGCAATTCACATTTTTCGGATACGTTACTCCAAGGATAGTCCATGCTATCGGTTCAAAACCACAATTAAAAATAACAACAAATAAAACTAAACCTGCTAAAGGTACCCAGTTAAGAGATGCAACATTTTTTCCGTAAAAGAAATACAGACTTATTGCTAAGTTGCAGAGACCAAGGCCACTTAGACAGAAAGTCGTTATAGTTTTCAATGAGAATTTTTTCGATTTGATAATAGTGGGCCCTAAGGGAGCTGTAAATTGTAACAGCCCTGCAACAATAATTGAGCAAATATGTGAGGGTATAGACAAATTAGTTTCTAAAAAAATTAGCTGACTGTAGGCAACTATGACAGTTATTCCACAAAATTGAGCCGAAAGAATTGGTATTGTAGCAAGAAAAAATGTTTTGAGATACTTCTTGCCTTTGAAGATTTCCAAATGAGATTTTGAACCTTCTTTTGCCACAGTTTTTTCTATCATTTCTAATTCTTTCTCTACATATTTTTTTCTGAGTCTATTCAGTACTTTTCTTGCTTCATCTTTTCCATAAGTACTCATGACATAGTATGGACTATCTGGACAACCAAACATAAGAAGCACAACAACAATCGAAGAAATAACAACAATACCTCCATTGAAATAATTCAATGGAACGAAAGGAACGAGAACGTAGGTGATGAAAATTCCTGCAAACCCAAAAATAATCTCGAAGGACATCAAGAAGGCAAAATCCTCAGAACCAATAATTTCTGATAGATAGACAGGAACAATACTTAAAGTTGCACCAACGTAAACCCCCAATAACACCCTACAACTATAATACAGTTCCACGATTTTCCCAAAAATCAAAAGTGAAAAAGCCACTGGTACGATACAAAGAAGAAATGCCAAAATATTTTTACGTCCATACTTATTAACAGTAGGTATAAACAGTAATGGACCTATTGATGCCCCAACGAAGAGTACAGATCCGATCAAGTCGCTTTCTTCTGAAGTTATGGGGTTCCCCAAGGGGTTATCTTCGGTCCTGCTCAGTTTGGCCAACGCAGGGGAAGGCCAGCTGAAGGCAACTGATAGGAAGAAGAATGATGTATGACCTGAAAGTAAATATAATAGTTATTTGATCAACTAGGTTATTGAAGACAGCGACTAATGGTCAAATATTTTATTATACAGATGTGGTAGAAACGGATGGAAACACAGGAGTTCCAGTGTTGAATTCAAGCAGGCTCGGACTCCAGTGGAACAGTGGAACAATCGAAACCTCAGAGCGATGCGATATTGAATAAGCGGCTGGTGTGTTGGAATGGCATTCGAGAGCTCTGATAATGGTGAGATCGGATCATTGGTTACAGCAAACGCGTTATTTCGGTGGTAGTCGCAAGACGCGACGCGACGTTGCCTGTGTCGTTGCCGACCGTAGCGTTTGCTGTAACCAATGCTCCGATCTTACCCTTATCAGAGTTTTCAGAATGCCATTACAACAGACCAGCCGCTTATTCAATATCGCATCGCTCTGAGGCTTCGATTCTTCCACTGTTTCACTGGAGTCCGAGCATGCTTGAATTTAACACTGGAACTCCTATGTTTCCATCCGTTTCTACCACACCTGTATATTATATTTCGAGGCCATTAGTCGCTCGATTAATAACCGAGTTGATTACAAGATTTTTCCGACGATCTCAACATGAATTGTGTATAAATTTTTGATTGAAATACATTCTCATTTTGCACAAGACATACATTTGACATAATGGAATTTCTATGTTCCAGTAGAGTTTTGATATTTCTCGTAGTGCTTCTGAATACTTTGTGTACGGTTGCCATGAGGATTGCACATTAAAATAAAGCATAAATTGAGCATTAAAATGGGTCATTAATGTTCAATTTCGTGCACATTACAATCACCTTTTATTTCGAGGTCGGCGGAAAAATATTTATATGCATATAAAAAATGCGCAAAAATGAAAATAATGTCTTTCTTGTAGGTATCTCCTTTCTTGAGATTCTAGAAATAGATTATGGCAAATATAAACAACAGTTTTTTTTTGCATTCTTTGTTTTTCATTCAAACTCAGAAAATCAGATTTTTCGAATGTCAGGGAATATATGACCAAAATAGCTATTTATGAAATGAGAGTTAAAAGTGACGTTTTATTTTGTGAGTGACAATATTTGTGAAATGAGTGGAGCGAATTGAGCAATATCACAAACAAAATAAAATCACTTTTACCACAAATACCATACAATGTTTTTTTCTACAACTGCCCTATTTTGATAATGAAAGGGGCGAATTTGCAATGACAATAAACTTAAAAGTTACGTTAATTAACGTGGAAGCGTGTTAATAGTTTTTTAATCAACTAGGTTACCAAAGACAGCGACTAATGGTCGAGATATTTCAATAATAGGTTGAGACCATAGTCGCTCGATTAATAACAGAGCTGATTACAAGATTTTTCCGACTATCTCCATATGATTTGTGTATGTGCACAGGTGCACAGGTGCGCACGAAGCTCCTTGACATAACTCAAATTTTCAAATTCGCCCAAAAGTGGACTTATGTGATTTGCATATTAAGCCGACGATATGACATTATGTATAAAATTTCTATGTATCTATGTTCCAGTAGAGTTTTGACATTCTCGTAGTGCTTCTGAATAATCTGTGAACGGTTGCCATGGGAATTGCACATAAAATAGCCAAAAAATTGAGCATTAAAATGGGTCATTTATGATCAATTCGTACACATTAAAATCACCTTTTATTTCGAGGTCGGCGGAAAAATATTTTTAACACGTTTCCACGTAAACAATCAATTTTAAGATTGTTTGCTGTCATTGAAAGAGTCACTTTTGATGGCAGTTGTACAAAAAATAAGTTGTGTGAGAATGAAATGCAAAAAAATCGAGTGAAATACGATAATTCAGTTTTGACAGGATGGATTGTTGGGTAAAAAATATCAACAGCATACTTACAGATACATACTATGAAAATGGTGTAATATTCACCGAAGAAATCTGCAAAGTACTCCCATGATGACATTGGAATAAACTATTTTATTGCCAGACAAATTGGTGGTCAAGAAGTACTTTTCAGTATGATCCACTTATCGATGAGTCACCTTAAATCACATCAATTTCTAATGAAAATTAAAATTTCAAAGCTGCTTTTATGTAGGGGAAGGGTGTACAAAATGACACAGGGGGGCAAAATGGCAAAGCGCTCGTTTTTCCTAAAATCGACGTGCAATTGCGATCAAAAACGAATATACTGTTGCAGAAGGTGTCTGAGATTTTGTAATTAACATTTGGTATTGATTCATCCATTGCATGATAACACGACAGATAATTGTCTCTTAGATATCGAAACCTTTTCGAAATGAAACAATGAAATCTGCTATAACTTTCGAGCGTGTTTTGAGAAGGTCAATTGAAATTTTGGTAATTAATTTACGTTACTAATTGTTTTGCAAAAATAAATTAAAATACCTCCTTTCAGATCTTATAAATAAGTTTCGTCTTTTTTTAAATTACGTTTGCTTCGTGAGTGGGGTAAACATGGTCTGAGAGGGCAAATTGACATACCATATATTATTAGAGTTCAAAACACTCAACTCCAAATTCGAAGAGGCTTAAGAAGAAATGATGGAAAATGGATATTCTTCTTCTCTGTGCGGTGCCTTACCGGCCTAGTGGCCCATTGTTCACCCGCATCGTTCTATAGAGACTCGCTCCTCAGAACACGAAGACAGAAATGTCGCGAGCCTGCCAGGAGTGGTCCCTCTCACCATATGAATAGAAGGTGTTGGATTTCCTAGGTGTGATGACCTTAACTCAATAAGGTTTCCACAGTTGAACAAAATATGCTCAACCGTTTCATCAGTACTCCTGCACCACCGGCATAGGGAGCAGTTCGTCAATCCCATTCTCTTCAAATGCTTGTTAAACAGGTGACCAGTCAATGCACCAGTCACCAGACCGAGTGGTTTCCTCCTCCCAGCAGCAGAAGCCTATTGACCTCAGATCGCGAGGACGGTCTCTCAATGAGATCCTCGACCACCTCAGGCCCACCCCTGCGCTCCATTCCGAGGAAAATTCCCTGTCGCACCAGTTCCTGAAGAAACTTCTGACAGATGTGCGACAGATTGGCAGCGAAGGCTCCGACCAACAAATGCTAATCCGGCTCCCCGCCCAGCCAGTTTCATCTGCCTTGACGTTACCAGGTATATCCGCATGAGCCGGACACCAGATTTCTTTCAAAAAGTTCTCAGAGCCAGCCCACGCAGAGCTTTCCTGCATTCTTCTACAAAAGAGAATCAACTCTAACATCAGATAGAGATTTCAGAGTTCCCTGGCTGTCGCAACATATATAAATGTGCTGCCCAGAGTATCCCCTGCGAATGTTTTCCAGTGCGCATGCAAGAACCGCAAATTCTCAGCCTGCACAATGGAACAGTCCTTCCCCAGAGGGATAGCCTGATTGAAGTGGGGGACCCACGATTCCGGCCCCAGTGTTGCTGTGACAGAGCCATCAGTGAACCAGGTGGGACCTTCTGGACTAAGAAGCCTGTTTGATGAAGACCATAGGTCTCTGTCGGGAACAATTACTCTATAGGGTTCGTCGAAGTAGAACCTAGTGCCCGCGCGGTCACCTCTCTGGAGAAGGGGAGCGTGAGCATCCTTACCCATTTTGAGGGCGCTCGCGTCCCAGTGAAGAGTCCTCCATCGCTCCATTGTCCCCGTTTCCAGATTCCCAGAGCTGTCTTCATAGCCACCTCCTTCACAACTAGGTGCAAAGGAGGGAGACCCAGCAGACATTCCATCGCTGCTGTAGGGGTAGACCTCAGAGCGCCTGTAATACTTAAACAAGCTTTCCTCTGGCATTTAGTCATAATGTTCTGGTTGACGGCCCTCTCCATAGAAGGCCACCACACCACAGAGGCATAGGTCAGGATAGGCCTCACCACGGTAGTATACAACCAGTGCATAACGTGCGGTTTGAAGCCCCATCCATTACCCAGCACCCTCCGAGTAGACCAGAATATACATTGTCTTTATTCGTTTGAGTCTCAACGTGTTTGTTCCACAAAAGTTTGCGGTCCAATATCACCCCGAGATAACGAACTTGTTCGGATAGAGTGAGCCCAACTCCAAACAGACTGAGACGTCGTAAGTTGCTAGGCACCCTCTTTCTAGTAAAGAGAACCATCTCTGTCTTACTAGGATTTACCGAGAGCTCGGTAAATGGATATAGTAGAGAAAAAAGAAAAGAAACAAAAAAATCCCACAAAATTGGAGACGGATGAAGAAAAAGAATTCTTATCTTCGGACGAGAGGAAAGAAAATTTTGCGTGCATATACAGGGTGGCCGGACGATTGACATCCAAAAGAAAAAAACAGGTCCCTCGTCTCATGGGGTATTCGAATCAACGCCATGTATGTTATGCGATTTTTCACGATTTCCGAGTTATGAATTTTTTTATGAAATTTTGAGAATTTTCTACTTGACCATATTAAAAAAGATATTAAAAAATGTACAAGAGTTTTCTGATATATTTTTTTTGTAAATAAATCACCATGAAATGTACTTTTATACATAAAATAATCAGCATCGTTAAGTTGATAAAAATTATAGAAATGTTGGTCTCAAGTGAAAAAGTTACGTATTTTGGATCATGATCTAAATTTTCAAATTCAAATTAAAAATGTAAACAGGCTACTTCATGGTTTCTCAGTAGGCTTAAAAACTGCGCTCAACACTCAACTTTCAGAATCATTAATAAAAAATGGTACTCAACAGTCTACTTCTGCTAGAATTAGCCGTCAGCGTCAGCGAGGTGGAAAAAATGAAATGTGTGTGTAATTGTACTATTACAAATTAGTTTAATAATTGACATATTACTCTATAGGAGTGGTTAAAATAAATTTATGCTCTCCATTTTCGTTATCATCAACTAGATAACAATATTGTGTTTTATGTCAAAAATGTCTTGTTTATATGATAACTGAAAATATGTTTCTGTTCGACAATTTTTAGACAAATACGATTTTTTCATTGAAATTTTCAAAGTTTTTCAGAATGTATGTCATTTTGTATACCCTTTCCTTATTTCAGTTTGTACTGAACTGTCAATATTGTTAAGTATTCTTCTACATATTTTTAAAAAGGTACCTACCTCTTGATTTTTTATATAATCCAAAACTCACTCACTTTTTAGCATTCAATTTCAGTTATGACTTTCTTGAAATCATCTCTGTTTGTGAAAGTTAAAAAAGATAATGAAAGAAATGAAAGATTATTTGGGTTATTTCCATTACTTCCGATTGTTCTATCCAAAGATAATGAAAACAGCCCAGATAATCTTTCAACTAATGAGCCCTTATCAAGAATTTCCATTCACAATTACTTAAAAAGTGCTAATATAGGATTTCGCAATTCTCACAACATAAAGTGCTCTTGTAACTGAAAATGGATCTTTGACAAATGGTGACATCATTGATAAGCCTTTTAAAATGAGTAATAACTAGTACAAAAGTAGAGTGTACCTATATTTCAACACGTGCGACTCATTCAGGAAAGTTCCATTTTTCAAGAATGAAAACATCAGTGAATTTGCATTCTTTATTGAATCTTATTATTATTTATCAGGAAGGTCTCCGTTGCAGGTAGCTATCTGATTATTTTTTGTTTAATGTATTAGTTATTCTTGCATTAAGTGCGTGAAATTAGTGGTTTTTCATGGCATAAAAACACGAATTTCAGAAGCACGAAATACAACCAACATTTTTTGTACAACTGTGAACGTGAATTTACATCGTCTGAAATTATTTAAGACTAGCAAACCCAATAGACGTTGTTCTGTATACACAAAAATTCATTTAATTCGATCCAGCTGTTTAGTTGCAGAGTAGATGAATAGCTTAAATAATGACTACAGCGTCATCTGTTGATCTGATTTGTGATCATAAACATACGGGCATCAGGCAATCCAAAATACATTCATACATCCTTCACACTTCGGTACCTTCTCTTACCCGCCTAGTGCCTACCTCGGAGACGCATTTTGGTGCGATTTCATCTTCAACCTGCCATATCTTCTGATGTATTCATCATAATTGGATGATGTAAAGGGCAATTTCGTTCTAATTTAAATACTGGGGATGAACGACGTATTTAATTGGATAAGGATCAATAGCGTATTCATTAAAAAATACTCCCAAATAATGCATAATTTTGAGAAACATTCAGATACCTTTAGAAGGTGATACCGAGTGAACCTTGAAAGATAGATATATGCTATCGCAGACTTCTTTGTGGAACTATTAAAGAGGTAGGTACATTTTTGTCATACATTGTTTCCATGTACGTCTCACGGTTTTTGCAGCGCACCTGAAAATAGCTGATTTTGGTACTCATATTTATTATCATTGAAGTTATAGTAGGTTTCCTTAATTTTCTCGAGTAAAAAGTATAGCCTAAGTTACTCAGGGTTAGTGTAGGATTCTAAGGGTGAAAGAATTATTGAAATCGGTCTAGTAGCTTATGAGTTAACTCATATCAAACCCACAAACATACAAATCTTTCCTCTTTATAATATTAGTATAGATATTGCTTCCTATACAATATTTTTATACATCCAGATCCACAGATCTTTTTCTGTCGTTACTATAGAAACTTACTCTTTTTAACGACGCGGAGCGGAGGAAGACAAAAAACCGAGATTTAAAATCTAATATTTTTCCGTGTAGGTATAATACACTTTTTTTCTGTGACAGAAAAAACGACCATTCAATAGTGAAAGAAATATAACTTTTGACGAAACTACTTTTTTCCTCGGGAAAAGTGTGAGTATTTTTTTTCCGGATATATAGACACTTACCTACTTTTTTGACAGCTAAAAAAAGTAGTGCGTAAATAGTTATTTAATAAACACAAGACATACATTTGACGTAATGGAATTTCTATGTTTCTATGTTCCAGTAGAGTTTTGACATTTCTCGTAGTGTTTCTGAATACTTTGTGTACGGTTGCCATGAGGATTGCACATTAAAATGGCTAAAAAATTGAGCATTAAAATGGGTCATTAATTTCGTACACATTAAAAGCACCTTTTATTTCGAGGTCAGCGGAAAAAGTTATATTTTGTGACCTGTCAAGAGATATAAAATGTCAAATTTTTTCCCGTCACAGAAAATATAGTCTGTCAAGAAAGGTTGAGCGCATAGTAGGCGTTTGGTTATTTATCTTAAGTTGACAGTATTTGCTGTCATAAGAGTAAAATAAAGTCAACGAGCTTGCTAGTTATCATAGAACTCTATGCAATATTGACAACATTGCGTATCAAACTGACAAGAAAACAAACAACATAACCTAAAATTTTGATAAATACATACAGGGCATATGCCAAATTTCCATGGCCAACCGGCGGCTCAACCACTCGTGAACGGACTATAGCTATTAATGATATGAGTGTCAAAAATTACGCTTCATTTTGTGAGTAAAAAAATTCAACAATTTCACGAACAAAATAAAATCACTTTTAACACAAATACCATAGGTACAATGTTTTTTGTACAACTGCTCTATCTTGATAATGAAATGGGCGATTTGGCAATGACAATACCTATACTTCAAAATGATATGAGTGATAAAAGTGACGTTAATTAACGTGGAAGCGTGTTAATAATATATACTATTTTTTCTCCAACCAAGTCAAAATTCAAAATTAAAATAAATTTGGTTTTATTCAAAAATCGTTAATAATTTGGTAATAAATTTGGACACCTACTAATTATAACAGCGATAGCTATTCGGTAGTGAAGGATATCTGGTATTGTTGGTGAATATTGATGATTTTCAAGTAGACGTCAAATGCAATACTTTTAGTCCGAGGATTTGAAGTAGCGTTTTTAATCCTCGGATTAAAAGTGTTGCTAAGCAACGAGCAAATTTTTGTACGGTAAGAAAATTCATGGCTTTTGTCCCTGAAAATATCGTGCATTCTAAAAAATTCGTGGTCAAGTAAGCTGTGGATTTTATTTTTCCCCTCTATGAGGGGAAAAGTAGAATCCACAGCTTACTTGACCACGAATTTTTTTGAACGCACGTTGGTACAAAAATGTCAACATTTTTTGATGGTTGGAGAAAAATATTATTAACACGCCCCCGCGTAGACAATCAATTTAAACATTGTTCGCTGTCAGTTGTACAGAAAAGATTTTTTGTGGTGAAAATTGTGATCATTCACGAATCCATAGTGATGAAGAAAAGTCAAGTTTTTTGACAGTTGTACCATAGTTATTTTTGTATTGAGTGCGTAAAATCACTGTTTTTTTCATGACATATGAGACACGAATGTGCCATGAAAACACAAATTTGATACGCACGAAATACAAACAACATTTTTGTACAACTGCGAATGTGAATTTACATCGTCTGAAATATAAATGATTGAGACAATGCTTCCAATGTAATATTTCTATGCATACAGTCTTTTTTGACAGTTGTACAAAACAGTTTTATCGATGAAAACTTATTTGAATACAATTTGTTTTCATTGAATTCAATATTTAATTATGAACGACAGCATTTTCCCAATCTTTAATTTTCTCGAATCATTTGAGGATTCATCTTTTTATAAATATGATTTGGAATTAATTTTTTCCACTGTGACAATTAATGATAAACTCAATATAATTATAATTTAATAAATACCATTGTTCCAAACTATAAATACATGTATACTATCACAGAACTTCCTTCAGATACCTTAGAGTAAGTAAAGTTTTTGTTATTATTATCGAATGAATTTTTCGTGATAAGAAGAAAACATTATTACTTAGGCATTATAATTTTTTCAACATCACACTATTTTCACTAAAAATTATTTGAACAAACAAGACACAAAACAAATAATGAAAATGAAAAATTAAAAAAACTATGGTCATCTTTATCAAAAGAATATAAAAAAGAAGAAATATTGTTACAGAAAATATCAGCATAGCTGTTTCTAATATAATTACTTCAAATGTATGTTATCTTGAAGCATTTCAAGGAACAAATATTCAATCTAGTTTGCCATATATTTTGTCATTTCCAATAAATCCTCCAAACAAATAAGGCTATCTACAATATCACAGAAATGTTTCACGAATATATTCTTCTTCATAAAACAGGGCAAGTTTGTTTACTCATATCGTTTAAAATTTTCGTTAACGCGAATAAAAAACATCTAAGTGTTTTCCACTTTTTCATCACTGCCATTTTCAGTGAAAATAAATCTCGAATACAGGATCCCAACCATACAACTGACAGCAGAACTCAAAAATAAATAGCTAAGGTCAACCTTGGAAAACATATACAACACAGGAAAAATAGAAAGGAAGAATATACTTGTTGACAAAGCTGAGCCCATAGTATTTACTTTCAATGGATAGACCTGCCCTAGTGTTATCCAAGGTATGGGATCTATCCCACAATTATAAAAGGTAACGAAAACTACTAAACCTATCAGGGGCAACCAATTCAAATAATCAATTTCCTTTCCATACAAAAAGAAGAGACCAAGTACCAAATTGCTCAGCCCCAAACCAGTGAAGCTCAACATAAGCAGAGACCTTTGAGTGAACCTTTGGGACTTGAGCAACATTGGTGTAAGGAACGAAGAACATATTTGAAGACATACAACTATGATGGAACATATATGGGAAGGAATTGAAATGTTGGTCTGTAAAAATATCAATTGGCTGTAAGTGACCACCAAAGTGATACCACAATATTGTTGCAGAATCAAAGGCATCGTTGCTAAAACGAATGGTTTGAAGTACTTCGTAGATGTGAAGATTTTGAAGTAGGAGGTTTTACCTCGGTTTTTAACAGACTTTTCTATTTCTTGGAGCTCAGCCTCAACGTCGCCTTTACGTAGCTTTCTCAGTAGTAACCTTGTTTCTTGTTTACCTTCAGTTTGCATTACGTAATAAGGACTTTCTGGGCAGCCTAGTGCTAATAAAATGAGGAAAGCAAAAGAAAATATTGCAATAAGACTGTTAAAGTAAAAGAGAGGAATAAAAGGGCCTATAGCATATGCCCCAAAATGCCACCATAGTTGAAAACGCTGACACAAGCCATGAGAAAATCTCTTTCCTGAGGTCCAGCTATCTCAGCAACATAAACAGGCTCAATGCTAAGTGCTGCACCAGCATATAAACCTAAAAATACCCTGGTGTAATAATAAAGCTCCACGGTTTCAGCGAAAGATAGGAGTACGTATGATATGGGTGATATCATAGACAACCACATGAGTATATTCTTCCTTCCAAAAGTGTCTACGGTGAATATACAGAGGAGTGGACCTGCAGAAGCTCCAACGAAGTACAGGGAACCAATGAGATCGCTCTCTTCGGGAGTCAGGGGTTCCCCCAAGGGATTATCTTCGGTCTCGCTCAGTTTCGCTAGTACTGGAGAGGTCCATGCCGCTGTTATACATATCATGAAGAAAGCGGAGTGAGCTGCAAATGGAAAAATATGTTAACATTGCAATCAATGAATTAAAAACTAAAAATCTCTTATGAAAGTTATCTGTATATGTCGCAATTATACAGGGTGTCCCGCAATTAGATCGACAAACTTCTAGTGGACATTATAGATCGTATTTTAGGCAGATTCGACCCAAATCATATAATGCAAAATTGCTTCGTTAAGGAGCTAGTGTCGTTTGAAGATGACGTCCTGTCCACACTTTTCGCCACATATTAGCAAAACGGAGTCACATAAAGTGCTGAAAGTTTACACATTGGCTAATATCCAATACGAATCGATTAGATTCAGTAAATTTCTTTCATGTCAAGCACAATCGTATCATTTGTGGGGGGGCGAAGGGTATTTTTAGTTGAAACTTTTTTAACTTTCATTATTTGCGAGATTTACATCATATTCATAAACTCCGATGGTTTTTCTTGTAAAACGATGCTCTTGTATAATAACGCCCAGATGCAGCATTTCTGAGAAAAAAATAGATTGGAAATTTTCTCTCTTTTCACTAAGTCTTAACAGTTAGTTAAATGATAAAAATAATTTTTTTATCAGAAATGCTGCATCTGGGCGTAATTATCCAAAATCGTTTTTCAAGAAAAACATCAGAGTTTATGAATATGATGTAAATCTTGCGAAATAATGAAAGTTGAAAAAGTTTCAACTAAAAATACCCCCCCCAAATGAAACGATTGTGCTTGACATGAAAGAAATGCACTCAATCTAATCGATGCGTATTTTTGGTATCAGCAAAGTGTAAACTTTCAGCACTTTATGTGATCCGTTTTGCGAATATGTGGCAAAAAGTGTGGACAGGACGTCATCTCAAAGGCCACTAGCTCCTTAACGAAGCAATTTTGCATTATATGATTTGGGTCGAATCTGTCTAAAAGATGATCTATAATGTCCACTAGAAGTTTTTCGGTCTAATTACGGGACACCTTGTATAATATGCATCCTTGAATTTCAAAGGACCCAAATATACAGGGTGTTTTCTGAATTGATGCAAAATATTCAAGGCGGTGATTATTTTATGAAAAACGTACCTACATCATAAGTAGCATCTTTTATGCATAATGTGTTGAAGTAACGACAAATACGCGTTAATAATATGTTTATTTTTCTGCATAAAACGCTGCTCCACAACAGAAAAAAGCTAAATAGACTTTTCTAAAAATAATTATAAGTTCAGAATATCTCAGTAGTATACCGATATTTTCGGGTATTTCTTAGATGAAACCTTAACACCCTGTATCTTGGAAACAATGCATTTTCGAATCTACTTTCATGCGAACTTTTTTCATATCTGATTTGAGGAGTCACCCCCTCAAATCTTCCGCATCAATTCAGATCTGTCTTCTGTTCTGAGTATCCCCTGGACTCTTCGGCTAGACTAGATCTTTGAATTATTTATTTCTTCATATTCCTCGGCATAACATTTCTCGGTATTTGAATTTCGACAGGGAAATATTTATTTTTTCCTCGATTCGATATTTTTTGGGTTCAGATTGATATAGAAAATACGCCACAGATATGTATCTGTTTGTTTATTCGAGTATGATATTTCGATAGATGCTTGAATATGGAATAGGTATATATGTTTGAATCGAGAGTTGACTTTTCATTTCTTATGTTATCCCCGGATATTGAGGTGTTAGGGGTATAAGGACGGCCTTACACAATGGTATTACATTAATTCATCCAGCTATTGATTGCGCGAAGCTTCAATTCTTGAAAAACGATAATCATAATCGACTTTCCAGAGAAGTTTTGGTCTCATTTTTTCGACTCATGTCTTCAAATCTTGAACCACATTACTATTTGTCACTTTGTCATTTGTGATTCTCCCAAAAAACTACTTTACTTGAAAGTTAGCTCGGACCGAAACCATTACCTACGTAAAACCTTCATTGCCTAGAAATGAATGACATCCATAAACTCATGAATAATGTAGTAGTTTCGAAATACTTCTATCGTCCAGTTAATGTTATCAATCCACCTAAATATCAGAGTTATTTGAAAAAGAGACGATACGATGTTGAAAATGAGACAGAACGTTTTGCATGTTTTTTATGGATGAACTTTTTGGAAAGGATACTTGAAGTAGTAACTCGTTTTGATTTCATAAGATCCTGTTATATTGCAGCATAATTCTATATCGGCGAATTGATTTAATTTATTTTCATTGTGCGTTTACTTTATGAGAAATACGAGAAAAATTATTTCAAATATCTGTAAGAAACAAGATTGCTGTCACAAAATAATAAATCATAATAATAAAGATTTGTTATTATTTTTGTTTCTGAAGCAACAAATAACAACACGAAAAAATTATTGCGTTTTTTTTAATGAATTTTAGCTACAGATTGTTAAAATTAACCATGATGATAATTTTCAATTTCATTGTTTGTTTTTCGGATATTGTTTCAAGAAAAAAATTATTGAAATCCAATTTTAGGAAATAAAAGAGCTTGCATTTCTTATAATATTCATTCTCAACTATAAAATGATGATATATGGTAAAATATTCCATGGAGTTGGTATATGTGTAAAAAACCGCACTTACATACAATTAAAATGAAATAATTATTAAGAATGAGGGGAGATGAGGTGGAGAACAAACTGAAGGCCAAGTGACTAATTAGAACAAAATTCTATATGTATGAAGAAAAGAATCTTGCATATATCAGTTATGATCACGCCAATAAATAATTAGGTGCATTTTTGTGATTTCTCAGTTAACTTTATAGTCATGATAAAAAATTTATTTTTATCAATATTTTCTCATTATTCTTGTCAGATAAATTTGTATTCCAACAAATATTACGTTCAATTTATATAAAATACTGAAATGAATATATATAAAATTGAAAAAAGCATGTAATTGTACTTTTATTTTATGGTTTTATGCAGCATTTTCGTTGTTGTCATTACCCATTGTTTATTTGTGTTCATTAAAATCTTTTCAATTTTAATTCCTACTTACACATTCATGTTCTTCATTTTAGAACAATTCAAAATTATGTATATAGTCACAAAATACCCACAGAAAATATGCATTTCAGTTCAACTTTCCAAAAAATTCAGCTTTAGTATAAAACAACAACACTAAGATTTTTTTGAGTCACAAACACGTTGGTACTTAGCAAAACTCACCTACAAACGTTATAAAAAAAGTATAATAGTGGCCTAAAAGGTTCGAAAGAATATCCCAGGTCTTCATTCTCAATCTTTTTGTTTATATTTCAACTCCTGGGATGACCTCTTGGATCTTAACACATGAACAGGTCCACCACACCGTTGTGACAGTTGAAGCAGTCGAATTTTAAGTACTCTGGTGCTTCTGCGCACTGTCAAAAGTCAAATGACTGGTTAGAGATCGTATAAACTCGGATCTAGATGCACACACGATGATACACATGCTTTGTACACTTCGTAAAGTAAAGTAATGCCAATCTAAATATTAGTTTCAGGTGGAAATCTGCGATAATTATTCCGTCTCTTGTTTTGATACTGTGTGGCATTCAAAATACACCTGTATACGAACGTACTCATTATCTGCGACCTTGTCATTGAATACGGTTTTCGTATTTTAAACTACCCACACCGGAAGTGTGAGATACAGGATTGAGCTATTACCTATTCAATTTTTTCGTGATAACACGTGAGAAGTTTGATGAGTTTTAAATAATCCGCTGTGATCTATTGGAATGCAGAAAAATTACTCAGTGGCGTGTGGGTTTATTTTTCTCTTCTATCGAGTTGATAAAGCGATTTTACTAGAATATGTCTATAGTTTTAGTAACATGTAGCTGTGAAGAGAATAGATTTTGAATTTGCTTATTTATTCTTGTGAGTTGTCAGTTTCGCATGAGTTGTTATAGGTAGTTCTATTTCTATGAGCGCTCGTTTTACTCAAGCGAGTGCTGTATCGTTTTGTCCAAATCTGTATAATTTTCGAATTTTGAGCCGAAAATGGTTTCAAACGATGAGTTTCGGCTCACTGATGGCGAATTCGTGCTCAACACAATAACTCTGAAAAGGATTGTTCTAGAGACTTGAAAGTTTCAGGAAAGGTTCGGTTAAGTTTGATAACAGATGAAATCGTTCAGAGTTTTCCATATAATATGACGTATTAACAGGATAGAAATGAAATTTTGCGGCCACATGCAAGATACTCATAAGGAGCTTCATACGAAATTTTGTGGCCAGACCCAAAACAGAAAATACAGTCGGATTATCGAGACGAAAAAATATTTATAGGTATTTCTACAACGAAAAACGAAATATCAGATTCGAATGGAATTGATTTCAAGAGTGAGATTATTTTACCTAATGAATTTTCGAGCAAAATTTCAAGAGGATCGCATAATCAGAATCATAAAATTCAAAATTCTATGTTCTTCTATATTATCGATTTTTTCGAATAATTTTGAAGTTGTCGATACGATCGAGCTGAAAATTTGTCTTGCAACTGACCTGTTCTAAGACCAGATTTTAACCCAATTGGGTATCTTTGGATGCTCTTGGGAGGAAAATTGGATCTCGCGTACCAACACCTGAAAATTTACAGAAGCTCAGTGATGCTCTAATTGATTCAAAACCTCAACGAGGACATGCCGAGACGAATTGCTCCTGTTATCTGCGTCTGGGCAAGAAAAACGTTATGTTTTGGACTTGTTTTCATTAGGTCAGAATTTTCGGTTGACTTATTGAAGTACGGTTGCAGCCTTAGCGAAATTTATGTTTTACTCAAAACCCTGTATATTTAACAAAAATCGAGCTATTGTTATGAATGAGAATTGAATTGTCAAGAGAAGATGTGCCTTGGTGATAAATAAGAAATCACACGGTGAAACAACTGGAACAGATATCGATTGAAATATATTCTGGGAGGATTCTGCATTTCTTAGAAACTTATAGTTTTTCACTCCCAGTCTCTGAAACATAAATAGTTATCAATAATAATAATAATCAGATTACAAATGAGAAAATACAATTCTGAATATTTTTAGAGTTTGTCTGAAGAAGGGTCTGATTATAGCCACCGAAACGTTACAATATCCTTTCAATTTGTTTCATTTTTCAGTTTTACTGTTAGCCCCATTTCGCACCAAGCCAGTCCAGTCCAGTCGAGTCAAGTCACTACAGGATTGGAACTATTAACTTCGTTTAAAATCGTTTAAAACAAATGGAATGTGAAATCTAGTTTCACACTAGGGCCTAGTAGGAAACTAGATTTCACATTCCATTTGTTTTAACGATTTTAAACGAAGTTAATAGTTCCAATCCTGTAGTGACTTGACTCGACTGGACTGGACTGGCTTGGTGCGAAATGGGGCTTAGGCAACAATTTTTCTCAAGACCAATCTGCTCCTGACAATAAGTGCAAAGATTTTCGCAGGAGCACTTCACCTTAATCAAACATTTTTTAATTATTTATGTTTCAGAGACTGGGAGTGAAAACCTATAAAGTTTCTAAGAAACTGGAACAGACCAGGGTGGTACTAAAGTCTGGGTAAAAAAACAGATTTTTTTTCACCCTGTATAAAATGACTTAAGCCGAGTCTTCTTGAAATTCAAAACTGGTGATGACTTAAGGGTGAACATACCTACATTGAAAAAAAACACATTTGAATCGCACATGAAATAACATATTTATGAATCAGCAGTGTATTTAATCCAAGATTATCTCTGTCATTATCCCTGATCTTCCAAATCTAGAACACCTTCAACATGACATGAATTCGTTCATCCTACACTCACGTCCCAAATAACATCAACCATAAAGATTAGCAAATCTAACATTGGACCTGAATCTTTATGGTCCTCTAGTTTAAACTGCTGTGACCCAATTTACATGAACATCCTCAAGCAAATGCGTTCCACTGACTTACCTTCGTAGTGTATATGCACCAATAAAAGAGGCTGTAAACTTAACGATTACGGCTATGGAAGATCTAGCAGTTTATGCAGAACCTTCTAACGTTAGATTTGATACCATTCATCGAGATTCAAGTGAAATTGGTCGTGAAAATACATTCTTGTGGGTTTTTCCAACTTTCAATGTGGGATAAAAGGGGATTTATCACGCTATTTTCGGGGTAATGAAAGAGTAATAGCAGTTAAAAGAAAAGATTATTGAGTGATGAAATGGCGAACTAAGATTACTTTGCGTGCTGAGGGGAAAGCAAATCAGAGTATCATTTTTTTTAGGAAGTTGTGAGTCTTCGATTATTCTTAATGCCTTTGTTACCCAGAAATCTATTGGAAGTTTATGGATCTTCAAACTGCATTTTAATTCGATACATAGTAAAAAGTCTGAGAACTTCTAGTAGAGCACTAAGTGAAGAACTCTATACAGAGTACATTAGATTGATTAGATTGTGATCAATTGGATAGTTGACTACCTTTGTGCATTACGACCAATGAGGTTTTTTGTGCATTACAATAGAAGAGCTTCATTTATTCCACGCAAATTCATATATTCTTCGAAATCGTCAAATAAAACCCAAACCATTACCGTTTGAATTGCTATCAATTCATTTAGGTACACCTAAGCCCATAACCTGAACAAGTCGGTAAAACAGATCTCATTCCGACAAGCAGCGTTGCCGAATCTACACGATACACCGCTACACCCTCGATTATAGCTGAAATTGCATAATTGAAGGTTTTGTTGCACCAATAAAAGGGACTATCCGTGCTGCATCTGGAATTCCATTGGAAAATTACTATTACTATTGTTTGATTAAATGATCCCATGTTGTCAGCATTATCGGTCTCTGGGTTTAAGGACATAGTGAATATAGAATCACACGGTATTTGATGGAGTTTCATTGATATTCTAACACGTCTTCATTACCATATGTACCTTAAAAAAACTGAGTTCTCAATTTGGTGAATGAAATTTATCATGATTTCTACCATATGTGTTATTAAACAATATGTAACAAAACGCAAACCATCTTCTTCGAAATCATCTAATGAAACCTAAACCATTAAAGTTTGAACATTGCGATCAATTCATATACACCTAAGCCCATAACCTGAACAAGTTGGTAATACAGATTTCATTCCGACAAAGCAGCGTTGCCGCATCTACACGATAGACCGCTACACCCTCGATTATATCTGAAATTGCATAAATTGAAGGTTTTGTTGCACCAATAAAAGGGACTATCCGTGCTGCATCTGGAATTCCTTTGGAAAATTACTATCCCTATTGTTTGATTAAATGAGCCCATGTTGTCAGCATTATCGGTCTCTGGGTTTAAGGACATAGTGAATATAGAATCCCGCGGTATTTGATGGAGTTTCATATAATAGAGCTATGCGGATCACCTATCGGAATTAACTTTCTGCAAGAACGCACATCTGATAGGATCGATCCTGTGTGGGACTATCCAATAAGTTTGTGGATTACTATGTTGGGAAGTAGGAAACTATTTATGTTTTGATGTTGGAGATACTCTGAATCCTTTCATCTGCCAAGTTTCGGGGGAATGAATGAGGATTTAGTCTTCTTTATCCATATGGCAGCATTTAATCTGGTTTTTGCCTCTGCAGGATATTGTCTGATTCAACAGAGGCGAGTCTTTAATACTGCTACGCTTGGAAGAACGATAATTCAGATATGAATACCCTAGAATTATTGGACTTTTTCTAATAATTAATCAACTTTTTTGTTCGAATCTTAAATGTACCATGAAATACCGGTCTTTAAATCTTTGGAAGATGATAATCCAGTATTGTGGGTCTGTAGACAACTCTGTGATCTGAGTTTTGGAAAACACATTACTTGGAGTGCTTGACCAGGTTTGATAAACCTTCCTAGTGAAAGTGATGCTGTTTTCGACTATCGAAGGGATTTCAAAGAAAAGTTTGAATATGACTGCAATTTGTGACACGAAGGTGATATTTTCATTATACATTATATTACTTTTTACTTTCTCGTGTTATTTATGTTGTTTTGTTTTTCCAGGTGCAATTTCAAGATGACAAATCAGAGGAGAAATGAAATGTATTTGAATGAGAAGAAGCCTTTGATACCTATGAATATTTCAGATATCGATTGAAATATAATATGGAAGGAGCAAATTGGTTTTGAAATCATTGTTGCCTAACAGTAAAACTGAAAAAAAGAAATAATTAAAAGGATTACGTAACGTTTCGGTGTTCATATTAGACACCTTTCTCAGACAAACTTGTAAAATTTTTTGAATTGTGTATTTTTTCGTTTGCAGACTATCTACATGTATTTTGTTAGATGAAGTAGATAATTTGTCTGATTGTTCTGTTCGAATAGATCGTATTTGGATTGATTTATTGAAGAAAGAAATGACATCAGGAAATTTCAAAATTCAATAAATCAAGATCCCTATGTGTTGACAACTTTCAAAGTCAATTAGACTGCAAACAAAAAATACACAATTCCAAAGAAATTACAAGTTTGTCTGAAGAAAGTGTCTGATATAGACACCTTTAGTTTTACAATTTTTTCAAAATCAATTGGCTCCTGATAAATTAGTGCAAAGATTTTTGCAGGAGCATTTCATCTTAATTGACAAATTTTAAATTATTTCTGTTTCAGAGACTGGCAGTAAAACATAAAAAGTTTTCTAGAAATATTTCAGCCTACTCTTTAAACATTTTTTAGAGCGCTCGTTCTACCAAAACGGGTGCTTTATCTTTTAACTCAAATGTTTGTAATTTTCTAATTTTGAGCCGAAAATTGTCCCAAACGATAATGTTCGACTCTCCTATGACGAATCTGTGGTCAAATACAATTCTGTTCGTGAGGCCGTTCGTCCATAAACACGATCAATATCGAAAGAATTGCACTACAGACTTGAAATTTTCGGTTTAGGTTCGGTTCCTGAATGCCACGGTCAAGTTCGTTACCAGCAAAATTGCGAAATTTTTTATCCTCAATATCTCAGACAGAACAAAAATGATTGATATGAAGTTTAGCGGATACATCCAGGCTACACATAAGAAGCCTTATACGAAACTATAGTGGCTATAGTGTTAACAGAACCATAGAAAAATGAATCATGAAAAAACCTTTTTGATATTTCTACAACCAAACCTCCGATTCGGGTAAAAATTATTTTGAGGGCGACTATTCTTATTCAGAATGTTAATGCAAAATTGCATCATCAGAACCATAGAAATTATTTTTTTTCTGAATTATCAATTTTTTCTAATTATTCAGGTTTTGTATATTCGATCGAACTGAAAATTGACAGTTAAATGTTTTCTACCAATTCAAAGTAGTATGCTTAGAATAGTTTATCGTTAAATCTAATTCCATGAATAACCCTTTTATTAAAATGAAATCGAGTTTGAGAATGTATATTGGGGAAGTAATACAAATGGATTGTGTGAACAGAACCATAGAATTCTAATCGTTTAAATTGACTGGCTTATTTCGGTGATATGACTGATTTTTTCTCGATATTTTTTCCATCCTTACTGGAAGAATTCTTCTGCGAATCACTGTAAACGCCCATTAACAATTCCAATCAAGTCGGCGCCGAGAAGCTGTTGATTCTTCCAGATGAAGAACTCCACTCAACAGAGTTAACGCAGGACATATTTCTCAATTTCCACTCCGCAAAGAAAAAACACATTAGCCTCAGTTTTCCTCTGAGGGTCTAAGGAATTAATGGTGGAATAAAATTCTCAGCTGGTAAACCGCCTCCAACGGAGAGCGGTATAATTGATACAGTTTAATGAAAACATGTCATGGTCCAAGCAGGCCTGGCAAAATGGATGAGGAGATAGCTGTCCTAGTTAATGAATATCTGCTTACCCCTCTCCTCTTGAGGATTACGAGGTTCTAGCGAATGATGGGGTTGAAGAATATGAAGGGTTGATGAAGACACTAATTTGGAATACACTCTGTCGAGTGTTGAGTATTGGAGAATTTGGGAAGAATTTGGGTGTGTCTGGAGATTTTGGTTCATTCTTCATCAGAAGATGATAATATCTGGTGGTTTACAGAGAAAAAAATTAAATTTTAGGGATCCCACACAATTTTTTTTTAGCGCAAGTTCTACTTAAACGAATGCTATATCGTTTTGGCCAAATGTCTGTAATACATAGGGTTAGACTCCCTGATGACGAACTCCTGGTCAAATTCAATTCTGTTTGTGGGGCCGTCCGGTCGTCCGTTAGCACAATTTATTTCGAAGAGAAGGTCCTAGAGACTTGAAATTTTGAGGATGAGTTCAGGTCCCAAATGGCTCGGTTAGGTTTGTTAACAAGCCAAATCGTACAGGGTATTCCATAAAATAAAATAAAATTTTTGTTCCTCTATATCTCAGACAAATCGACATGAAATGTTGCGGCCATATTCAAGATGGTCATAATAAGCTTCATGCAAAATTTTGTTGCTATGGTGTCAACAGAACCATAGAAAATTCAATTGGAATATTGAAAAGAAGAATCCCTATATTTCCATAACAGGATAACCGATTCAAGTTAAATTTATTTTGTGAATCAAAACTGAGATACTGAATGTTCATGCAAAATTTCATATCTTAAGATCCATACAAATCATTTTTCGTGATTATTAATATTTTATACAGGTGTTCCTAAATTGAACGTACAAACGAAAAGGGGAGATTCCTTAAGTGAGTTTAAGAAAAAAAATCCCATAAACATGGGGTCGCAAACGTTTCGTTTTCGAGATACAGAGTGTTGAAGTTTGAATTTTTTTCAAGTGCTATATTGTTTTGCCCAAAGGTCCGTAATTTTCGAATTTTGAGCCGAAAATGTTCTCAAACGATAGGGTTAGACTCCCTGATGACGAACTCGTGGTCAAATTCAATTCTGTCCGTAGGGTCGTCTGGACGTCCGTTAGCACAATAACTTTCGGAGGAATTTTCCTAGAGACTTGAAATGTTCAGGATGAGTTCGGGTCCCAAATGGCCCAGTTAAGTTCGTTAACCAGCAAATCGTACAGGTGTTCTATAAAATATGGCCATTCAAAATTTTTGTTCCTCTATATCTCAGAAAATACGAAACAAATCGAAATGAAATGTTACAGTCAAATGCAAGATGCTGATAACAAGCCTTATGCAAAATTTTATGGCCATAGTTTGAACAGAACTATAGAAAATTCAATAGGAAAATTGAAAAAAAATCTTTTTATTTCCATAACAGGATATCCGATTCGGGTGAAATTTTTTCTGTCAATTAAGATTGATTCACTGAATCTTCGTGCAAAATTTTGTGGCCATACTGTTAATAGAACCATAGAAAATTCAATTGGAATATTGAAAGAAGAATCTGTATATTTCCATAACAGAATTTCCGATTTGAGTGAAATTCATTTTGTAGATGGAAATCGATATGTTGAATGTTCATTAAAAATTTTGTAGTCATAGTGTAAACAGAACCATAAAAAGTTAAATTGCAATATTGAAAAAAAGAATCTTCAAATTATATCCATAGCAGAATATACGATTCAAGTGAAATTTATTTTGTGAATGAAAACTGATATATACTGAATGTTCATGCAAAATTTCAAGTGGATCGCATCAACAGAAGCAGAGAATATTATTCCAATTGTGCTGAGATTCTGTATTTATATATTCGGTATCATATAATATCTTGAGGTAATAGTCTTGTTGCCCCACCAATGAACGACCGCTCAAACGCTCCTGCTCAGAGCTTTTCTTAATTTTTTTCATAAATCGAAGCTGTGACAATAATTAATTTTCTATTTTATTCTTACACTATAAAGTTAATCAAAAAATTGTAATACTCACCTACACAAACAATGAAATTAATATAATATTTTCTGAGGAAATTAGCGAAGTAATTCCACGAAGCCATCACCAGAAGAAGTTACTTAAATTCCAAAAAAAACAACTATAACAAAAAATAACCGTTCTCATTTGAAATCACCCCGCAAAATGATGTGTTGTTTAAATCAAAGTTGATTCAACTCTCCGTGGTCGCATTTCTTTTTGCATACTTCTGCATTTTTATATTTATAATTAAATGGAACAAATAGATATTTGTTTGGGAAATTGTTGTTCTTTTCAGGGCAAATAAATAAACAGGAAAATAACTCTTGAGAATTTGTAGCGGTATAGAAAATTTCAATTTTTGTTTGAATAACTCAATTAAGTATTTAAATTTTTTTCAGGAAAAATATAATGAAATTCGGTTAACATGAATAGTTATTCAATCTACCAGGTTATTAAAGACAGAGACTAATGGTCAAGATATTTTAAAACGCTCCGCTCATGCATTAATTGTTCGAGACCATTAGTCGCTCGATTAATAGTCGCGTTGATTACAAGTTTTTTCCGACGATCTAAATATGAATTGTGTATGAAATTTTGATTGAAATACGTTGTCATTTTGTACAAGACTTACATTTGACATAATAAAATTTCTATGTATCTATGTTCCAGGAGAGTTTTGACATTTCTCGTAGTGCTTCTGAATACTTTGTGAACGGTTGCCATGAGGATAGCACATTAAAATAGCATAAATTGAGCATTGAAATGGGTCATTAATGATCAATTTCGTACATATTAAATCCACCTTTTATTCTGAGATCGACGGAAAAATATTTTTTTTAATAATATTTCGAAAGTATATATTAAAATAAAATAAAATAAAAACACATATATCCTTCACATATAGAGGGTAGTCTCAGTACCTGAATATTTTTTTCGTCGACCACAAATTAAAAGTTGGTTTCAACGTATAAGAAACTGAACAGTAATGGCCCATTTAAATGTTCAAATTATGATATTTTATGCTGTAATTGTCATGGGCAACCGAACACAAGTATTCAGATGCAATACGGGTAATGTCACAACTCTACTGGAATATAAAAATAGGAATTTTATATTATGTCAGATGTATGTCTTGTGGAAAATGAAAATGTATTCTTTCAAGAATTTATACTCAATTCCTAATGCTGTCGACGGAAAAACTCAACTCGTGTATTAATCTAGCGATTAATGGTTTCGAACTTTTAATCACCATCATCATCATTGAAAAACTAGTGATTGAATACCTATAAATGTCCAATTTATTGAACTTTAAGGAAATTGAAGAATGGATTGGCATGAGGTAAGAAGCCTTTTCGAGCCTGTTCATATTGAGAAGACGATCATTCGAATTTCATGGGCCTTTTCTTTTCATTCTATTTATTCATGAATTCAACTTTCCTATTCGAATCATAAACTTACCCTGAAATGTTTCAGTTACCATATTATCACGTTAACGATACCTAAAAGTCATAGAATATTGTAAGAGAGAAATAAATCATTATAGTTTCAATGCTTTTAATAAAAATTCAAGTTCATCACCTTGTAACAACTCCAAACAAAAAGCATTCATAATATAAATAATTAAAAAATAAAATGTACAAACTATACTAACAAAATTCGATCCATGTTATGCAATTGTTTTCATCTCATGACTATCCTTATTCTTTCCGTCTTTATCAGTGAAAAACTTGAAAAATATAACACCGAACATGCAACATCCTGAAGAAAACAGGAACAGATGACTAGGGTCTATCATTGAAAAGAAAAACAGCGAAGGAAAAACAGACAACTCGAAAATACTGGTGGAAAGTGCTGTACCAACAGATCTTATATTCAAAGGATACGTTTCTCCCATCAACATCCAAGGAATAGGATCTAAACCACAGTTGTAGATCAACACGAAAAGAACCAAAGTGACCAGAGGTACCCAACCGTACGCCGCATCTTCAAGGCCGAACTTGAAGTACATACCCATGATAAAATCACAAATGGCAACACCGCCAAGACAATAGACCATAAGGGTGTGAATGGACACCCCTTTATTCATGAACAAGGGTGTCAAGAAAGTCGTGGAAAGGGTAAAACCTAGGACAATGATGGCACACCATTCTGCAGGTATAGCCACATTTGTTTTCATGAATATCAACTGGCTGTAATTCAAAATTAAGGCTATACCACTATAAGACTGCATTAAAAGAGGTAGAGTTGATAATAAGAAAGCTTTAATGTTCTTCAGGCTACTGAAAACTTGCCAGCAAGAGCTGCTGAATTCACTTGCTACAGTTTCTGATATTTCCTTGACTTCATTATCGACATCTCCTTTTCTCAGCTTCTGTAAGAGTTCTTTGGTGGCTTGTTCACCTTTTTTCTTCAGTAGGAAATAAGGAGTTTCTGGGAATCCAAAGGCTGTCAATAATGCGATCAGAAGTGACACCAAAGCAATCATTCCATGGAAAACTGACAAGGGTACAAATGGACCAATAAGCATAGCCAGGAAAATTCCGGAAAATGCAAATATTGTCATGATCGACATCAAAAAAGGTCTTTCGTCATCAGCAAGAATTTCACTGACATAAACAGGCTCTACACTGAACATAACCCCAACACCTAACCCTAGAAGAACCCTACAAATGTTGTATAAGAGAACAGTATCGGCAAAGGCCAAAATACCGAACAATATTGGTGGAAAGAATGAAACGAATATAAGTACTTTTCGCCTTCCAACTTTTTCCACGATTCCATAGAATAAGATGGGACCCGTAGCTGCACCGACATAGAATATGGCTGCAATCATATCACCTTGTTCTGCAGTGATGGGGTTCCCCAGGGGATTGTTCTCGGGCTCGAATAGTTTTGGTAGGACTGGAGACGGCCATGCGTATGACATGCAGGCAAGAAACACGTTGAAGTGGGCTGAAAAAGAAAATTATCATGAGAAAACTGTTGAAGTCAGAAGAATGCACGTTTGTGTAAAAATAATTCTGATGTTGCAAATTCTGATTCAGTCTTCAATTTCTTCATTTTATTTATTTTCCAAAACAATATCATAAATACGTTAACAAAATGTTACTTCTAGAACAATTTGAGGAACGCCAAAGAATTATAAACAATTTTACAGAAATGAAAATAATTAAACATAATAAATAGTATTCAGAAAATATACAAAATTCCCAAACAGTGACACCATAATCAGCTGTTTTCCATCTCGAAAATAGCAAAATCGGTTCATTTTATACAGTGTGTTTGGTCATGATTTAGCGATAATTTAAGGGCATCAAATATACCTGATTTTATCGACAAAACACACACATTGGGGAGTTTACCCCCTCAATTTTGGAGTGGCCCCCATTTTCAATTTACTTTTTTATTTTAGTTGACCCTTCCAACAAATATCGATTTCTTCGGACATAAAGATCCTAAAGATATGAAAAAAATGTTTTTTGAAAGATGATACTACCCCCTTTTATTGAAGTGGAACAATATGGAAACATTCAACTTAGAAATGTCATAAAAAAATTCTTTAAAAAAATTGTATTGAAAAAATGTACTGAATTTCTCAGTAAATCCGCAATAGTAGGTACAGGAACTAGCACATTGAAGTATAATTTTTTTCGTAGTGGTCATGTTCGAACAGCAATAACTCTCAAATTATGTAACTTAAAGAAATGATATAGGTGTTGTTCTGTAGCTAATATCCTTGCGTGTTAAATCAACGAAAAAAAATTAAACTTCAATGTGCTAGTTCTTGTACTATTGCAGATTCACTAAAAAAATCAGTAAATTTTTTACTAACATTTTTTTAAAGAATTTTTTTATGGCATTTTCAAGTTAAATGTTTTTCATAATGTTCTACTTCTCTAAGGAAAGGTTGTATCATCTTTCAAAAAACATTTTTTTCACATCTGTAGGACATTCATTTCCATAGAAATCGATATTATTTGGAAGGGTCAACGAAAATAAAAAGTAAATTTAAAATGGGGGCTGCTCCAAAATTAATATTAGGTATATTTGATGCCCTTAAATTATCGCTGAGTCATGACCAAACACACTGTATATGCCACTAAAAATTTAACTCATTTGTACTGAGTTTTCATAATTACTGAAATTCAAACACGACGATTTCTTTGATGTTATAATTGCTATCTCCCTGAATTCATTACTTTGCGTCACTGACCTAACTCAGTTTCTTTTAAATGAACCGTGTACGTATAAAATTATCAACTTTAACAAGATAACTTTCGGATGGAACTTGAGAACTTCCTGAAGAGATTTTAAAACTTGATCAAAACGTTGGGATAAGCATATTCGAACTTTAGTTCCTCAAAGATTCGCAGCAATTAAGTAGTAATTCATAATACTGGTTAGTTATTTGTAATACTGGTTCAGATGGTATTGATATTCTCCAACGAGTTCAAATTTCAATGAAAAAAATTTAGTAAAGCCCTGAGCAGGTGCTTTTGAGCGCTCGTTCATTGGTGGAGCAATAATCCTATTACCTCAAAATTTTGTGTAGGACTTAAGATGCACGCAAAGTATGTGAATGTAAAAATTCAGTATGATCGGATTCATATTCTGGAAATTATTCAAAAAATGAAATATGTAAAAAATCAATTATTTAAAAAAATATTCTATAGTTCAGATGATGTGATTCCCTTGAAATTTTGCATGAACATTCAGTATATCAATTTTCATTCACGAAATAAATTTAATTCGAATCAGATATTTTGTTATGGAAATATAAAGTTTCTTCATTTCAATTTTCCAATTGAATTTTCTATGGTTCTGTTGATACCATGACCACAAAATTTTGCACGAGGCTCATTATGGGCATATTGCATATGGCCGCAAAATTTCATTTCGATTGGTTTTGTTTTTTTTGAGATATTGAGGAGCAAAAATTTTGAATGGCCATATTTTATGAAACAACCTGTACCATTTGGTTGGTTACCGGAATTTGGAAACTGAACTTGCCCTGAAACGCTCAAGTCTCTAGAACAATCTCTTCGATAGTTATCGTGCTTACGGCCGGTCGGACCCCAACAGGCATAACTGAATTTGACCACGGTTTCGTCAACAAGTCAATTCCTATCGTTTGAGACCATTTTCGGTTCAAAATTCGAATGTTACAGTCATTTGGGCGAAACGTTTGAGTAGAACGACCGCTCAAAAAACAAAATGGCAAGTTTTTCAGTGTAAAAATGAGCATTCTGTACGTTATATTCTTTATAGGGCATATCAGTGATTCCCAGAAAAAAATAACAGATTATATAGTGATGAAATACATACAGGGTGTCCCGTAATTAGACCGACAAACTTCTAGTGGACATTATAGATCGTATTTTAGACAGATTCGACCCAAATCATATAATGCAAAATTGCTTCGTTAAGGAGCTAGTGCCCTTTGAAGATGACGTCGTGTCCACACTTTTTGCCACATATTCTCAAAACAGAGTCACATAAAGAGCTGAAATTTACACATTGGTTAATATCAGAATACGCATCGATTAGATTGAGTGCATTTCTTTCATGTCAAGCACAATCGTATCATTTGGGGGGGAGGGGCGAAGGGTATTTTTAGTTGAAACTTTTTCACTTTCATTATTTCGCGAGATTTACATCATATTCATAAACTCTGATGTTTTTTCTTGAAAAAAAAAACTACTCTTGTATAATAACGCCCAGATGCAGCATTTCTGAGAAAAAAATTATTTTTATCATTTAACTACCTAACTCTAAAGACTAAAGAGAAAATTTCAAATCTATTTTTTTCAGAAATGGTGCATCTTTTTTCAAGAAAAAACATCAGCGTTTATGAATATGATGTAAATCTCGCAAAATAATGAAAGTAAAAAAGTTGGACAGGACGTCATCTTCAAAGGGCACTAGGTCCTTAACGAAGCAATTTTGCATTATATGATTTGGGTCGAATCTGTCTAAAATACCATCTATAATGTCCACTAGAAGTTTGTCGGTCTAATTACGGGACACCCTGTATAACCATAAAAACTAAGTGAATCTAAATTATTGAAGCACTTTTTACCATCAAGGTGTGGCATAATAAATGAATTAATTGAAGAATTGGATGAAAAAACCAAACTGTGAGATATTCTCGAACGATTCTTCTGTTCAAGATATGAAAGGATGTACCGGGTGTCCTAAATTCGTTGTCTAGTTAGGGGATCTCAGAAACCCGATGAGCTAGAACAAAATGTAATAAAAAATTGATTACTTCAATGAATTCTACTGTAAAAGTGCCGGTTTAATGTTTTAGTTTCATTTTTATGACTTCAGAAATAAAGAAGTTTTGAAAACTTTTCATTTGACGCCATTTTCCAATTTTCTCTAATAGCTCGAAAACGGTTTGACTTAGAAGGTTGCGAAAATGTGCCACTCATTTTGTTCTAGCTCATTGGGTTTCTGAGATTCCCTCACTAGACAACGAATTTAGGATACCCGGTACAGATTTTTCGCAGAACTAATCAGAAATATATTTTGATTTATTTTACTCACCCACAACAGCTATGAACAACGTATAGTAACGTCCGAAAAGGCCAGCAAATAGTTCCCAAGAAGCCATTTTCTTCACCAAGTTCCGTACAAACTTAGCCTATTAATTAAAGGTTGAAATACCTAGGAATCTTAACGGCAAAAAGATTTTGATTAATTAAATAATTTCTACATTAGTGCCATGTCTAGCTTGAACGAATGGTGTTCTGATAAGAAAGAAGTTCGCTAAAAGTAAGAACTGTTTCAGATTCACTTCCCTGATAAGCAGATGATATAAAAGATCGGTAATAGGTCATTTCTTATTTAAGAAAGGTTATCTCAGTTATCGAAGAAAAAAATTATGTTAAATTGATAGTGATTTTAAATCCTCTGAAATATACAGGGTGTAACATAATAGTATGTCACAACTTGAGGAGGTAAATCTACATGCAATTTTAAGAAAAAAATTTCATATAAGTATGGGTCCTTACAAGTTTCGTTACGCAGCCACAGGGTGTTGAAATTTCCAAAAAAAATTGTTTTTTTCTTCATAACTCTCCATCATTGCAAGTCCTGAATCTTTACCAAAATCTACAGGGTGTTTGGTTTTCCAGAGCCATGTCTCCTTTTTCCCTTTCAAACTTTTTTGCGGTACGCCACCATCAGCGTAAAATCAATTTTAGATATCTTTGCTCAATTTAAAAACTTTTTTGACTCCTGTAATTTTTTCGTATCTCTAACCGTTTTCGAGAAAAAAATTATTGAACGATTGTATGTAATTTGCTAAATAAAAAAATAATAGAAATACTCGATACGTATGCCCAAAATTGGCTTTTATTTTGATAGCTCGTCATTTGAGACTCAACTCAATTCAATGATTTTTTACTTGAAAACGGTTAGAGATACGAAATTATCACAGTAATCAGAAAAGCTTCTAAATTGAACGAAGATCAGTGGCGTACCGTTAAAAAGTTTGAGAGAGAAAAGGAGAAATGGCTCCAGAAAAGAAAACACCCTGTAGATTCTAGTTAAGATTCAGGAAATGCAATGATGGGGACTGTTGAAAATAGCTCGTATTTCAAATTTGGACGGAATATCTCAAAAACTGCAGGAGTAATGAAGAAAAAAACAATTTTTTTTGGACATTTCAACGCCCTGTAGCCCCGTAACGAAGCTTTTGCCGACCCATGTTTATATGGAGTTTTTTCTTGAAAATATACGTAGATTCATCCCCTCAAGTTGTGACATACATAATATTATGTAACATCCTGTAGTTTGGTGCCATATCAAGGCGATATGATCAAGGGTTTAATCGCCTGAGTTTAAAATAAAATAAAATTGAATTGAAAACAAACTAGAAAGTCTTGATGAAATCATACGATTTGGCTGGTTAACGAACTTAACCGAAGCATTTTGAAACCGAACTCACCCTGAAAATTTCAGGTCTCTAGGACAATCCCTTCGAAAGTTATCGTGCTAACGGCTGGACGGCTAAACTCACCGATAGAATTGAGTTTAACCACGGATTTTTCTTCGAGGAGTCAAACCCTACAGTTTGAGATAATTTTTGCCTCTAAATTCGAAAATAACAGACATTTGGGGAAACAATGTCATAGGTAGCACTCGTTTAAGTAGAACGAGCGAGCAAAAAGCAAATGAATTAAGGAGCATATCAGATAAATAGAAGTTCCTGAAATATTCTGATTTGGATGCTTACTTTTCTAATATAAAAGAGCATGTAAATACTTCTGGCTTCAATAATTTGATTGAATTTGAAAAGAACCACATACATTTTGGTGGAAATCCAGCATATTGTTTTTTTCACAAAAACAAGTGCACAGTAATGATGTCTTTCATGGAACAGAACCGTTAAATTGTGAGACATTTAGCTAATTGAAAAAATTTTTAAACGATAGTACATTACTGTATTATCATTTTTCGAGCACTTATCAGTGAGACAGTTTTTGGAATAGGTATTGTGGTTTCTGAAATAAAAATGTCATTCAGTTCGACCTTAGTCGTGTAGTGTATTTTCGTGCTTTTCATGGCACTCAATTCCAAACAGAAAATAAGACTAACGAATTCAATGTAAAAAATTAAATGCAGCTGTTGGTCTTACAGGTTATTCACACATGTGACGAAAAAATATTTCTATATAATCTATCTCGTATCATTCCAGTTCAAGCAATTCAAATGGAACTGAGGTGATCAAATTTTCCACAATTTTTCTAATTTTATGGAAAAATATTTTTCACAATAAATTGATCGGATTATTGGAATTCAACTGAATTCTTCGAAAATAATAAAAATTCACAAACATCTGCATTTATTCTACCTTACTAATTTTTTTCACATTAAAAAAAGCCTCTCTGGACAGGCAGTTCATTGTACAGAGGGTAAAATTATCAGAATTGTTTCAATTATTCATTGTGGTAGCCAAAATGAACAAAATTTTAGGAAAAGTCATATAAAAAAAGTAAATTAACGGGCTTTATATTTTTATTTTACAAATCACAAATACAAAACATTCTTCAACAATTATTTTATCATAAGGATGACTATATTGAAAATCTCCTAATGACAGTTTGAAGTAAATTGTTTTTGTTAATTTCTTTCAGTTCTCTAGAACAAGAACAGGAAGTGTGTTTTTTACAAGGCGAGTATTTTAGAATCCTTATATAAATTTAAAATTGCAATAATTAAAGAATTTCAAATGCAAAAAATTGACGATAACACTTTCGAAAACTTATTTCGCAAAACGTTTCAACTCAAATACCATGAAATATCATTTTAATTATTTCTCAACTAATAATTGATCCTACATACAAATTCACATATACTTCAAACGATAATATTAAATAACACTATTTCTCTTTGTCGATTTAAATATCTTTTTTTCTGAAGGTTGAACAACCATCTTCACATATAAAATACCCAACACACAACACACGGCCGAAAACAGGAACAAATAACCAATACCAACCTTATGGAACATAAACATAGTAGGAAAAATGGAAAACTCAAAAATACCGATCGAAATAGCTGTTCCAACAGCACTTATATTGACAGGATATGTGTTGCCAAGAATCATCCAAGGTATTGGATCCAAACCACAGTTATATATTAAGACGAAACAAACAAGAGTGGCCAGAGGTAGCCAGCTGATGAAAGAGATCTGTCTGCCAAAAATAAAGTAAAGACCCATGACGATATCACAAACACCAACACCAGCTAGGCACATGGTCAAGAGAGAAATAGGTGTTATTTTCTTGGATTTCAAGAGAACAGGTGCCAGGAAAGCTGTGCAAAAAGTAAGACCAACAACTATTATTGAGCAATACTCAGAAGCCAATGCAATGTTAGTTTCCATGAAAATTAACTGACTATAATTTATCAAAAGAGCGACACCACAAGAAGACTGTAACAACAAAGGTATAGTAGCCAGGACAATTGTCTTCAAACTTCCTATGTTGCAGAATATCTGACAACAGGACTTCTGGGACTCACCCAGGACTCGCTCCTCAATATCTTCTAGTTCTTGGTTAACATTTCCATAACGCAGTTTTCCCAACAACACCTTGGTCTTATTTCTGCCTTCAGTCTGCATAACGTAATAAGGACTATCTGGAAAGCCAAAGGCCACTAGGATGAAAACTATTAGTGATAAACCAGCTATGAGACCATTGAAATGAACAACAGGCACAAAAGGTCCAATGGTTACAGCTGCAAACACTCCAATAAAACTAAATAAGGTAACAAAAGACATCAGGAAGTCTCTTTCGTTTTCTGCTAGTACCTCTGCCAAGTATACAGGCTGTATACTGAAAGCTGCTCCAACATATAACCCAAGGAACGTCCTGCAAATGGTGTATGTCTGGACGCTTTCAGCGAAGACTAAAGTACCATAAGCTATGGGTGGAATAAGGGATAAGAATGTCAGTACTTTCTTCCTTCCAAATCGATTGACCACAAAGATGAAGCATAGTGGTCCCAGTGATGCTCCAATGTAGAAAATAGCTGCTATCAAGTCGCTTTCATCGTTGCTGATGGGGTTCCCCAAGGGGCTATCTGTGGCATTGAGAAGTTTGGGCAGGACTGGAGATGGCCACGCGTATGATAAGCAACATATGAGGAAGATGCTGTGAGCTGAAAAAATATGTTTTGTACTTTATTGATACTTTAGTTATTTTAGAGCAAGAGCCCGTGAACCCCAGACCTTCGTTGTTTTATAAAAGCTGAAAACTTGTCTACGCATGCTCCCAACACAGTTAAGAACCATGGACCATTATGACGTTTGGGTTACCCTGGCTTTGGCAAGGAAACGGTATTAAAGGGGTGTAAAATACTGATCTAAATTCGTCGAATATTAAAGTGTGATTTTTGGTATTACCTTCAGAATATCATGAAAAATCACGTCATTAATTGCCAGACACTTAATATCGTGGCAACTCGTTGCCAGACTTCCTTAATGTTCATTAAATTATATGTAATTCTACTTACGTTATAGTATAAAAGCTGATTTTTATATATAATACTTGGGTAATAGTTAGATAATGTTTCCTCATTAGCCAGACATTTTTGATAGTTCCAACCCTTTGCCAGACAAGCCTGTAGTTTAGCTGCAGGTGAACAATTTAATTTAGTTGTAGCATCGAATGTCTTTCCTTCAGATGGTTTTGAGATTCACTTAAATGATTAGTTAAATAAATCTGTACCAAAAAATTTATTTGCATCATCATCATGCCGTCTCACTCGCACCTACTCATATATATTATACTGTCTCGCGCCCGCACCTGCAGCTAACTACATGTTTGTCTGGCAAAGGGTTGGAACTATCAAAAAGGTCTGACTAATGAGGAAACATATTAATCTAATTATTACCCAAGTATTATATATAAAAATCAGCTTTTATACTATAACGTAAGTAGAATTACATATAATTTAATGAACATTAAGGGTGTCTGGCAAGGGGTTGCCACGATATTAAGTGTCTGGCAATTAATGACGTGATTTTTTTATGATATTCTGAAGGTAATACCAAAAAATCACACTTTATTATTTGACGAATTTAGATCAGTATTTTACACCCCTTCAATACCGTTTACCTGCCAAAGCCAGGGTAACCCAAACTTCATAATGGTCCATCGTTCTTACCTGTGTTGGGAGCATGCGTAGACAAGTTTTCGGCTTTTATAAAATAACGAAGGTCTGGGGTTCACGGGCTCTTAGACTATTTGGTAACTCACCTGATAAAGCTACGAATACTGTATAGTAAGACTTGAAGCAAGCTCTAAAGGTCTCCCAAGTAGCCATTTTAACTAATCACTTTTTTCCAGTAAGTCAAATGAGAAAACACATTGAACACTAGATTATATCACATTATTTGAAACTCATACCTACAGTTCGATAACTTCTTTAGTGTTTGAATCATTAATGAATAATTAAACAGAACTGTCACAAGTTTATCTTGTCGAAATTTGATAAGTACGAATCATAGGTTATCAGAGTTAGTTGAAATTTGCAATTTTATTTCCCATAAAGATATTTTGGGGTATCTCTTGGAATACCACAGACTTACTTTAGGGTCTCGAGTACTATCAGAAAAAATAGCAAAGGTATTTTTTATTTCGTGAATGAAGTTCTACTTTGATAATTATATTTCAGAAAATTTTCCTGATGGTAACTTTTTTAATATTCCATATGATATGTATTGAAATTCAACTAAATATGAGGGAATTTGTGTTTCTCCCTTTCAAATAAAACTTCTCATATATCTGAAACTTGAAGTCTTGTTACGTTAATAGATTTCCCTTTTTATCAGGTAATGAATTTCAGAATACCTAAATGAATTGTTTTTGTTCCTCATCAATAAATTGGGCGAAAATCTTCATTGATAAATGTTCGGCTTCTCACTTTGATACATCAATCAACTATTAATGATTTTTAAAAATAATGATATGCTGAATGACATCAGGATTTATCTCAATTTGGGTCAATTTACATCCGTGAATTCCCTAAATAAAATATTATATCAATTGTGGATTGATTTAGATAAAATAATGTGTGAATGATATTAATATCAGTGATCTTGAATTGACCAGAGTTATTTATGTTTCTTTGAGAGCATATCTTAAATTTATATCCTATAAAAACGAGAACTAGTCAATTTCTGTGCTTTTCTGTTTTTCGGTTTGTTCAAATCCTAAAACGAAGCAACAATATTTAAATTTCAGGATTGCTTAAGGGCTAAACTTGAAGTTACAGAATCGTTTTTTCATTGGGTTGTTAATTTTTAATCGATTCAATAGAGTTTCAATCATTTTATTTTTCTATTCCTTTTTTCTGCTTCGATTTTTTCGTTTCAGATTCAGAATTCCGAAGGCATCTTGGAGAGGGTTATCGAATGGACTAAATAAAGAAGAAATCCTTCAATATTCGAATAGTTTTTAAGTGTTAATTTTGTTGGGACGGCGAGAAAGGGTTTTTTCTACTGAGTTTTTCCCTGAGCTCTGATATCATACGAAAAAATAGTATGGTACTTCGTATGGTATTGAATTATGTTAGCTCTTGACTTCAAACGAATATATAAATATACTGACAGGTTGTCAGCTGCATTTCTCTCAAAAAAAATGATTAATCAGATAAATATTCAACATGAACATATTCATTTACTGCACGAAAGACTCTTTAGGTGTTCGAAGTGTAATAAAAACAATTCACAAATAGCTGTGCAATTGGAATTAAAAAAATATCCCAGTGGAAAATATTCAGACTCATCAGGAAACTGATTAAAATTTAATTGCCTCTCTATTTGGAAAGCGATGAATGTACGAATGATCGTGCTTTTAGGGTATACCAATAATGGCCGTTGGCTCATTTTTAATTGTCCTAGGTTCTTGCAGTGGTTCTTTTGTCATCGTTGTAGAAACTGAGTGAAAAGTAGGTGGAAAATGTACTTGAGAAATTGTATTCAATAATAATGAGTTTGATGATTTATAGATCTTGCTTATTTACTTTTGTGTTGCACCAGTGTTAAACCAATGTGAGTAATTCAATATTTTTCAATGTCATAACAGTTCTAGTTTACTATTTTATTAGGGGCTGAAAATAACAACCAATGTGATTTTCCTTCAAAAACTGTTTTTGTACAACTGTAAAAAAAATTGACTTTTCTCCTCACTGTGGATGCGTAAATGATTACTGTTTAAAAAAACCTTTTTTTAACGGTGAAAAAAAGTAAATACATACAGTTCAAAATCGTTAAAAAGAGTCTTTTTTAACGGTGAAAAAAAGTAAAGACTGTATGCATAGAAAAATTATATTGGAAGCATTGTCTCAATCATTTCATATTTCAGACGATGTAAATTCACATTCACAGTTGTACAAAAAGTGTTGTTTGTATTTCGTGCGTATAAAATTCGTGTTTTCATGGCATATTCGAGTGAATTTTTGGCCTCGACCTGTGGCCTCGGCCAAAAATTAACACTCTCATATACCATGAAAAAAACCCTGATTTTACGCACTTAATACAAAAATAACTATTTCGTGGGATAGCTTTTCGAAAAATTAGATTTTCTTATGCTTTCTATTCGTTTCTGGAGAAAAAAGGCTCCTGTAAAATTTCGATACAGTCGATACTTTTATCGGAAAGAATAAAAATAGTATCTGGAAAAAAGTAGGAACTACTGTTGTCAATTATGTTTATTAATCGAAAATAAGTTCTATTATTTGTGAAATTAAAATATTACGGATATGTTTTTTTAAGGAAATTAGTAATTAAACCTCCAGAAAGATTTATAGAACGTCTTTATCTCCTGTCACAGACATACAGTATCTTAGAATATTTATTCTATGGTACACATACGATAAAATGGAATGAACAGTGATCATAACTGCTTGTAAGTTTTATTTTTTGCGAGAAAAGTATCAACTGTATCGAACTTTTGCAAGATACTTTTTTTCACCAGAATTGAATGAAAAACCATGAGAAAATTCAATTTTTTGGAAAATCTGTCCCACGAAAACAATTTTTGAACGAAAATCATAGGGGTTGTTATTTTCAACCCCTTATAACAATTGTTTAGGATCTAAAATATTTTTGTGAGTAGCATGTTCTTAGTGCTTCATATTATGTATAATTTATGACTCAGTTTTCTCAAGAAGCCGTAAAAAAATTAAAAACTGTCAACTCGTCATCGCCTTCCAAGGCTGTATCTTGGAAGGGGAGTCGATTTCGAAAAAACTACCCTTGCTTATTTTTATCGAGAATCATCTCCTAAAGTCCCTCGTATCTATTCACAGACACCCTGTATAATAATAATAACCTCTAAAAATTCGTATGATATACAAAGTATCATGCGCCAAACTTCCATGGCCATCTGACTGATTTTATGAAAGTGAACGAACAACAATATTCAACTCCATCTTTCAGCTCTGATCAGCATAATTACAAACACAAATTCACTAAATGGAGAGTACACATAAGTTCGAGAATTTCAATATAGGCTACTGTTATAATCGCCTACCTATAACAAGGCTGTACAAACGAACAGAGGCTTTTATGGCCCCACAGGTGCTAATTAAGTTTTGTTTGTTAATTTGCAGAGCGATTATTTGCTCTTCGACTGTTCTGGAGCAGTTTTTACATCTCTAGCTTACGTATCGGTTTGTAGTTTTTGTGTTTGTGGGTTTGTCTTTCTGGAAATAATTCAACTCATGAATGATGAAGGTAAAGCAGTTTCTATTTCTCGTATCTAAGATAATACAGGGTGTCTGTAATAGAATGCGAGGGATTTAGGGAGATGCTTCCTCGGTTAAAATAAGCAGGGGTAGTTCATATAAGTTTTTTTGGAATCGACCTCCCTTCCAAGATGCAGCCTTTGGAAGGCGATGACGAGTTGACAGTTTTTGATTTTTTTAGTAGTCCTAAAAAGCACCCAGTCATAAAAATATACATAATATGATTCATTTAAAAGATGTAACTCACATTTTTTTTGATCCCATAACTTTATTATTAGGGGTTGAAAATAACAACTCCTTATGATTTTCCTTCAGAAAATGTTTTCGTGGGATATATTCGTATTTTCAATTATGGAGAAAAAAGTTTCTTGAAAATTTTAATGCAGTCGATAGTTTCTCGGAATAAATAAAAACATACAAGTAGTTATGATCACTGTTCATTCGATTTCATTGTATGTTCCATAGAATGAATATTCTGAGATATTGCTTATGTCAATTATGCTCATTAATCGAAAGAATGTTCTATTTAGAAAATTAAAATATTACGAATATAATTTTCTTCTGGAAATTAGTAATTAAACCATCAGAAAGATTTATAGAACATCTTTACCTCTTGCCATAGACATACAATATCTTAGAATATTCATTCTAAGGAACACTTTTACGATGAAATGAAATAGACAGTAATCCTAAACGCTTTTAAGTCTTTATTTTTTTTGAGAAATGTATCGACTGTATCGAAATTTTGCAAGAGACTTTTTTGTCTTCAGAGTTGATTGGGAAACCATAAGAGAATTTTATTTTTCGAAAATCTATCCCACGACAACAATTTTTGAAAGAAAATCATAGGGGGTTGTTATTCTCATCCCCTAATAATGAAGTTATGAGATCTAAAAAAATTGTGTGACTAGCATTTACTTAGTGCTTCATATTAGGTATAGTTTTATGACTCAGTGTTTTCAAGAAGCCGTAAAAGAAATTGAGAAACTGTTAACTTGTAAATCGCCTTCCAAAGGCTGTATCTTGGAAGGAGAGTCGATTTCGAAAAAAATTTATATGATATACCCCTTCTTATTTTCATGGAGGAATCATCTCTCAAAGTCCCTCGCATTTGTTTTCAGATACTGATGTTTTCCAAACAAAATTCTGAAGAAAGTGAATTTCGAGTCAAGATATCACTCCCCTGTTAACTAATATTCCCTTAATCCCCATAGAAAACCATCATGTTAACTTTCCACGAGTTATAATTTCTGGATTAAGTGAGCTTACAGCACGAACACCCCAAACCAAAAAGGGGTAGATACACGGCTCAACTGGTGAGCAACAACAACAGGAATGCTATCAGAACTGATTTATTATTCGAATGTATGCTTTGTAAAAGGCAGTTTAGGGATAATACGCCCAGAAAGGGATGTTGGTTTCACATATCCTACATAGGTACGATAATGTCCTTGCCATAAAGGCATAGGGTTGCTTGCACAGGATTTAATACTTGTTAGTAGTGCCCTAATTACGCGTTCAAGTGGAAATGATAGTAAACGTTGGACGAAGGGAAATATCTCGTTGAAAGCTTTCATGTTCTTCGATTTTATCCTTCACTATCAATTATGTTTTGATATTAATATGCAGAAATTCGATTAATCCACGCAACAGGTTTGTTCGCTTGTTTCTAGTAAAACAACGTGCTACAATTTGGAATCGGAGGAGCTAGAGTCTCGAATGTAATCGAAGTAATGGGCCAAATAGGTTGATCACCTCTCGATTTATGGTTCGAAATGTTAAATTTTGAAACTAGGGATTCAAGTTCCACTCGAATCGTATTGATATAGACAGAGAGCCAATCCTCAACACGATAACTTCCGGAAAAAACTTCTACAAAATTCGATGAAAATTCATTTGCTTGCGACCTAGCTGATAAAAGAATTTTCATACATTTCAATTAATTCTATGTTTCATAACTACAATCCCAATTGCAGCAATATACAGGGTTTTCCTTTTAAGTCGACTTTTTAGACGTTTTTGGAGACCTAGTGATTATTTCGTCCTGAAATTTTAGATAGTGCCTTGAGGATGAGGGAACTCTTCGTTTAAAATATTTTCAAGTCGACAGTTTTGCCACGTCTATCTCAAACGCATATGTACTTTTTTTTTTTTTTTCATTTATGTGTCGATTCAATACCAAATTCGCAGTACAACCTACCAAAAAATTCTCAGCCATACACTGTTGCCAAGTTATGCTCAAATTCTTTAAATTTTTCACATCTGCATTTTGAAATGCAATAAATATCTCCATTATTTTTCATGCGAACGGAACCAAACTCAGCAATCTCATAGTGTAGATTCCATGCATTCATGTGGTAGATTCAGTAATATTGATACATTGTAAGGTTCTTCAAGGATTTTGCTCCGAAAATGTGGAACTTAAAATCGAAATATTTCGAGATTTTCTAATGGCAAGCCCATATTAATTTACAGTTTTCGATACCCAATGAAAAATGAAGAGCAGTCTCTTTTTACACTTAGGTATTATTTATTTACTGAAATTCTTTACTATTTTTAGTCATGATCTATGGACATAATGCTGTGTGATTATAAGGTGAATTAATGGAATGAATTCTATGGTTGAGACCATGAACAATGAGCCAGGATTACCGAGAGTCAAAAGAGTTTTCGGAATTTATTTCCAGTCATACTTACTAATTGTGGATAACGATTGTTGAAGGTCCTACAGGTTCTTTCAATAATTTTTTGGCATTCCCAATGAATTGTGAAACAACCTGAATCGTGTTTGAATAATATGGGTTAACTTTTTCCTATGACATCCATGATCATCGAATAATTTTTTATGATTTCTACCTCAATAAGTTACCTCATAATCATAGAGCCATTTCATCGTAAACCGCGACCGTAGATCATGACTCTAAATACTGAAGAATTTCAGAATTCTACATCTATTCAACTGCATGGCAGAAAATTTTTGTTAGTAGGTTATACTGCGATTTTGGTATTGAATCGATACATAAATGAAAATATAGGTAGTTGCATTTGAAATAAGGAAGTAGATATGCGTTTGAGATAGACGTGGCTATACTGTCGACTTGAAAACATTTCAGGCGAAGGTTCTTCATCCTCAAGGCTTCACCTAAAATTTCAGAACGAAATATTCACGAGTTCTCCAGAAACATCTAATAGGCCAAATGAAAAAGGAAACCCTGTATGTCAATTAACCGTGACAATATATTCTAGTCCAGTAGGCCCAAATAAATAGTCATAGCTACCATTAAACTCATCCTCAACCCCCTTTAATATCCTCACATCCTTCTCAGTCACAATAATCATCAAGGATTAACGCTGAAAGTTCCTCAATTAGTCCTTTCTGGCATTCCGAAGCAGAAATTCAGCGTAACGCGACCACAGAAATTCTTCATAGGAAAGTGAGTGTATAATCTGATATACCACTACTCTCGAGTTCTGCTGTTAATAAGAAGTTTCTCGGATAACTTTAATGAAAGCTGCCGCGATTGTTGTCACGATTGAATTAAACAAGATTAGAGGAAATGAGAGGATGATGGATGTTTTCAGGTTTTCCTTGAATAGTCCTTTTGACGGAAAACTTGAAACTCACGAATACTGCGTTCCACTCATGATTATTTCGTAGTAGAGTGGTTATGAATCTCACGGTGTGCTTTTGTCTTGCAGTCTGGAGATGGGTACTTCTATTCCATCTATTTTCCCTAGTTATTACATACCTAATTGCACAAGTATTCTCAAATCCAACGTCTCTCTTTGAGTATTCATATTGCTTGTTGAGGTGAAGTTCTACATGATAAAAAAAGTCTCAAAATGTTTTTGTTGGTATTTTCATCATACTTTCCTGAACTAGTCAACAATTCAATTGAAATATTGAGAAGAAGAAACTTCATATTTCCATAAATAAATATCCGATTCGAATGAAGTTCATTTTGTAGGTGAATAAAAATTGATACACTGAATGTTCGAGCAGAATTTTGTGGCCATAGTTTTGACAGAACCATGAAAAATTCAATTGGAATATTGAAAAGAAGAATTTTTATATTTCAATAACAGGATATCAGATTCTAGTGACATTTATTTTGTGAATCGAGACTGATACACTGAATGTTCATGCCAGATTTCAAGAGAATCACATCATCAGAACTATAGAGTTAAATACACTTCTTAATTATTAATTTTTTCCATTATCAATTTTTTGAATAACTTTCAGAATATAATTCCGATTGTGCTGAGATTCTGCATTTATATATTTGGTATCAATCTCAAATCCCATGTAAAATTTTGAGTTAATAGTTATTGCTCCACCAGAGAACGAGCGCTCAGAAGCTCCTGCTCAGGGCTTTTCCCAATTTTTTTCATTTCCTCGCAGCTCTAAAACATTCAAGGCACCATCAGGTTTAGGTACTTTTAGTAGAAGAAAACTTGATAAGGGAAATAAAAAAACTGCTTAATAAGTATATGAATCAGCTCGTAGAGAAGTCTCTTAAAAGTTCGTATCGAAGAACCTAAAATTTGGCCGAACTAACGAGTTGAAGCTCGTCCAACATGATTTGACTGAAGATCATATGATTCAAAGACGTAGCTGTTCTGTGGGAGCTGAAACTCACCCTTAGAACCTTACCTCGAATTCGTAAAAAAGGTTGCACAAGCGTCTCCTGAACATTTGTACTACGGTCCAGAGCCTCATCGCTGGGCACTACATCTTTATCCATTGAATGAAATTGCGAAACCAAATATAAAACTCTGAAGGTACCCTCTAAAGACTGGGCAAAACACATAAACCTGCGCATATCGTCGTATATGATTTTGAGGTTATGTTCAAAAGTGAGTCTGAACTCCCATAGTACAACTACTAAAGAGGGTGATGTTTCCTCCTAGTTAGCCAAGAATCTGTAGATCTATTCTATTCTGGGCTGGAAAAACGACAGATAGGAAAAAGATCAACTCCCTTTGGAAATTCTAAAAATAACGAAAATGAATTGCTTTCAGAGAATTGTAAGAAAGTGACGAATATTTTCGAAGGTAACTGAAGATTCGTTTTTAAAAGTTCTACGTCTAAGGAGTAGTTACTGACGAAGGCTGGTGATCGATGCCCAAAACGTAAAGAAATAGAGAACATAATGATGAAAATAGCTCCAATAACAATTCAGCATTATTCATCTTCTTCTCCGTTTTCAATTTCAACACTCGGATTTGATTGCATATTGTTATTGATCATCAAGCCCCAATCTGTTCTAATTTTGCCCCAGACTTCCACCATTTTTTATCCAACCTAACGACGTACAAACTCTGTTTTCTCCATCTTCAGCTCCAATCCCATTATCCCTAATCTAATTTCAACCGTCTAAATTCCCAACAGATGATTCAGATTCTCATAGGCGCAGAAGTCAAATTGGCCAAAATTAATCCTCGGAAAAACGACCAGAAAAAACCCCAGCAATGTACGTGTTTAAAAAGTCCAATCGAGGAAAATTCTCGTTCCTTCATTCTTTAATATGGATGAAAAATACAGCAATCTCGTTGAAAATTCAGTTGGAAAATCGGGAAAACGTAATTGCGGCATTCTCATCTGGGAAATTCCCGTCATCAAGTCGTCTCTTTGGTGGAAAATTGTATCGTCGACACTAGGAAAACGCTGGATCGTTTTTTGGTCGAATGGTCTCGAGTTGCGATGGGGTTTCAATGAAAACTCATATTGATTTCCCGCGTTGTTTTCCTGTGGCTGAGTCTTAAAGATGTAACATGCGATAAATTGGGTTAGAAGACGTCGTTTACTGGTTTTCTGCATGAAATTGATTGCTTTGAAGGTTCAAGAAGGAATTTATTGGCTTTGATTCTGTATTGTCGTAGCGTTAGAGGATTGGATAGATATTGAAAGATTTTGGGTGAGATTCCGAACGAGGAGAACAATTTTAAGACGCCCTAGGTTTCTCTAGAATAAATAATCTACGTTCTGGATATGAAATGAATATTTTCCTTCATTTCAACTGCAATATATTCTATAGAAAATACACTGCGCAAAAAAATTAACGCACATTATGGAAATCTCAAATTTATTTTACAACTGAAGGTGTTCTCAATGATAATTATTTTTATCAGAATTATGCATGCATATGTTACCCACTTTCAACGTTTTTCTTCAATACAGATGTTTTTTCCCAGCTAGAATAAAAAAGATAAGATTATCAGATTTTGAATGTATTGACTCCATTCTGAAATCAGTTGTTCTCGATCAATTCTAGTGATCAATAGTTTTTTTTCGTTTGATTTTCTACACTCGATCGCTATGCATCAACGCGAAACACGTAATTTGACCCAAGAGGAATGTGCCCAAGCGGTAGTTTTGCGAGAAGAAGGGTTGACATACACAAGAATTGCAGAAAGGTTTGGAGTTTCCCATACAAATGTGTCCAGAATGTTGCAGCGATTCAGGGAGACAGGTATGAATGTCCGAAGACCAGGACAGGGTAGACCACGGGAACAACTGCCATTCAAGAACGTTAGTCGAGATGATAGCGGGAATTTGGACAAGTTTCCTTTATTTGTTCACTATCCTATTGATACATCGCCAACGTTTCGAACCCTTTGAAAGAAATTTCGGGTTCGAAACGTTAGCGATGTATTAATAGGATAGAGGCCCAGCCTATCGAAGGGCGAGTTTGGATTTTGCTAGAGAGCATATCCATTGGGAAGAAGCTGATTGGAAAGACTTCTCTTCACAGATGAGTCTAGATTCTGCCTCTACCATTGTGATCGACGTTCTCTTGTATACAGACGTCCACATGAAAGATATGCTCAGTGCAATTTCCTGAATACTACTGGTTTCGGGGGAGGATCGATTATGGTATGGGGAGAAATATTTTTGACTGCTCGCACAGACCTAGTGGTCGTTGATAATGGAGCTATGAATGCCGATAGGTATATGAGGAACATTCTTGAAGAGCATGTAGTGCCATTTGCCCCATACATTGGTGAAAATTTCATTTCTATGGACGATAATGCCAGACCCCATCGGTTGAAGTCTCTCGAATGGAATGGCCAGCAAAAAGTCCAGATCTCAATCCGATTGAGCAGGTCTGGGACAATCGCAATAGAAGGCTGAGAAGTTCAAAAAAACATCCAGCTACTCTTGATGACATAGGAATCCAACTCAGAGAAATCTGGGAAGGATTAGATCAGAACATTTCGAGATCATTCATTTTGAGTATGAACCGTCGTTGCCGAGCTGTAATTAACGCAAGGGGTGGAAATACCAAGTATTAAATCACTTATCAACATTCCAGTATTTAAAAATTGTTCATTTTTTTCTTTCACATAAGATTCGGTGAAATCCTGAACGTTTTTTTCCATTTAATGTGTCTTGTTTCGTTCAAAACCTTCCCGAGAGAACATAAAAAATAAGTTATAAAGTGAATGAAGAGTTAACTTTCATCAAAATTGAGATTTTCAGAATGTGCGTTAATTTTTTTGCGCAGTGTATTTGTTTTTTACGTACTCTCTGCTTTATACAGGATAATAAATGACCCGACGTGGAACGAAAATTACCAGCAAACACTTCATAAATTATTTAGCTTTCATTTTATTACCCTATTCTCTATTTGCAATATGAATTGAGATAGATAACTTAGTTTTTCTACATTTATTAAAACAAAAAGTTCATAATCAGTTCATCATAGAAAAAATATGCTTTTATATCTAATCAACACATTTCCAATATCCATCTTACCCCAAAAAAGACATAATCGATGAGCTTACAATGGAATTCAGACAAAAACTCCAAGACTCCGTCCTCTTGCGAAGTTCCAGCAAATTTTTTGCGTCCCATGTTACACCCATTTACTTAGATCTATGAACCCCGGAAGCTACATCCATTTACTGAAGATAAATATATTTCGGCATCGATTTTAGGATGCTCAGGCTCCCTCCAATGAAGTTAGATGTTATTGAAAAATAATTTTCAATCGTCTTTTCTTTGCTTCTTCTCTGCAAGAAATTGATTTATTGGAAGTATAATTGTATATACAGGGTGGGTTTTGAGTAAGGAGAGCCTCAATAAGGTCAGAAATATTAAAATTCAAAAAATGATGTTTACACTTCTCTGAAAGGAATTTGAGTTTTTTTTTCGATGATACGGTAGACTTTTTTATGATTGTATCAACGCAACTTCTACAAAATTTTGCTTATACTGCTTTGAAGTGGTATTGAAATTTTGAATAAACATCCAGCATGAGAGTATTCACGATCAAAACAAATTTCATTCGATTCGGATATTTCGTTGTAGAAATATTTAGATTTTTGTTCGATAGTCCGATTCAATTTTCTATGTTTTTTTGGCACAATGCAACAAAAATTGATATGAGGCTACTTATGAGTATCTTTCATGTGGCCGCAAAATTTTATTTCGTTCGTTTTTGTAATTTGGGCACCTGGAAAATTCTTGGTTCCATTTTAGAGCATTAGTTCTACTCAAACGAATGCTATATCGTTGTTCCCAAATGTCTGTGATTATCGAATTTTGAGCCAAAAGTGGTCTCAAACGATAGGATTCTACTCCATGATGACGAATTCGTCATCATATTAAATTCTGTTCGTGGGGCCGTCCGACCGATTGTTAGCACAATAACTTTCGAAGGGATTGTCCTAGAGACTTGGAATTTTCAGGGTGAAATCGGTTCCCAAATGGCTCGGTAAGGTTCTTAAATCAGCCAAGTCGTACAGGGGGTTCCATAAAATATAGCCATTCAAACTTTTTGTTCCTAAATATCTCAGAAAGAACGAAACCAATCGAAATGAAATTGAAAAGAAGAATCTAGCTCGATTCAAGTGAAATATTTTTGTGAATGAAAACTATTATACTGAATTTTCATGCAAAATTTTGTGGCCATAGTGTCAACAGAACTATAGAAAATTCAATTGGAATATGGAAAAGAAGAATGTCCATATTTCCATAACAGAATAACCGATTCGAGTGAAATTTATCTTGTGAAGCTAAACTGATACACTGAATGTTCATGCAAAATTTCAAGAGGATCGCATCATCAGAACCATAGAATTTATTTTTTGATAATTTCCTGAATATAACTCCGATTGTGCTGAAATTCTGCGCTTATATATTTGGTATATACCTCAAATTCCATATAAAATTTTGAGGTTATAGTCTACTTGCTTCACCAAAGAACGAGCGCTTAAAAGCTCTTGCTCAGGGCTTTTCTTGAATTTTTTCCATCAACTTATGAGCTCAACTGTCCAGTTCAATTCAAAGCAAAAAAATGTATGAATGATATGGATATACTTTATAATTATAAAGTAGGTATAACTTCGCTCTTACTTTTAGTTATTTATCCACTGGAAATCAATTTCACTGATATTTCATTAAATTTTCCTCCCAAAATACGTTTTTCCAGCAGTTTAACCAACGTAAACATGCAAATTTCACGGACCATTTCAAGAAGGAACGAAACATCGTTGGCCCAAAAGATACACCTCATTTACTGATCTGAACAAGGGAGAAAAGCAGCAAAATCATAATCTCTCAGCACTTTAATAGAACTGTCAGACTGCCAGAAAGTACAATAATCTTCGTATGATGGATTCGCCTACGTATTTTGTGAATGAAAGCTTTGAAGAGTGGCGTGATGTTTATGACAATCAAGATTATCGCCATGAATCGGCTTTATGTTCTGTCCAGAAAAATCTTTATTGTCTTCTGTTGGAAAAGTTAATGAAAATATTGAAATAATCATGAATCACGGTCCATTATTTTTGAATGAGAATGTTTGGTATGAATATTTCATGGAATATTTGAGATTTGTGATTCTGAAACAGCACAATATGAAAATTTGATATCTGAAGGAATTCAGGAATAGTGAAGTTAATGTAAGACAAATTGCGAAAACATATGGAGAATAAACTTATGTACCAAATACTGTTTTTTGTCGACCTGGATAAAAAAGACGAAATTGGACATTAATGACCCATTTTAATGTTCAATTTATGCTATTTTAATGTTCGATTGTCATAGGCAACCGAACGTAAAGCATTCAGAAACAATACGACTAAGGTCATAACTTTACTGGAACAAAGAAATATAAAAAATTATATCTATAATGTCAATATTATGTGTTCTGTAAAATAATAGTACATTATGAAACGAGCATAGAATGATAGCTATTATTCGCGAGGTGAAGTTTAGGCCACGAGCCGTAGGCGAGTGGCCCAAATCACCGAGATTTTAACATTTGACGACCGCTACAAAACTCTTCAATGACAAGCATTAAAAAAGTCAAATAGACACATGAGAAATTTTTGAAGAACTAGTCACTGTATATTCTGTAATAAAAAATGTTTTAATTGGTATAATAATAGTTATTAATTATACAAGGGAAAAAAGTAATTAGATTTCAGCGGAGGGAGTCAAAAGGCCGAGAGCTAAAATATAATATTTTTCCTGTGTATAATACACTATTTTTTTCTGTGACAGGAAAAAAGATCATTTAATAGTGAAAGAAATATAACTGTTCACGAAATTCCTTTTTTTCTCCTGGATACATAGAGAATAATTTTTTTGACAGTGAAAAAGGTAATTTCGTGAAAAGTTATATTTTGTGACCTGTCAAGAGATATAAAATGTCAAATTTTTTTCCGTTACGGAAAAAAGTAGATTTGGCTCTCGATGAAAAAGGTATACGCATATTTGTTAGTTGGAGTACTTTAGACTACTGAAGAAATACAAATTTAAAGAACATTATATTAGAGCTAAATCTATGCAGCATCTGACAGCAGTGATTGATATCTCATTATTCCCTTGTGATTAATGGGCATTATCATGGCAGACATACGTATAATGGACGTATTTCAAAATTGTCATTCATTCGGTAATTTGGGCACCTCGTTATTAATAGCTATCATTATACGCTCGTTGCATAATATACTAATTTAAATCAAAAAATTATACACAACTCATTATGAGATCGACGGAAAATTTTGAGATCAACTTGTTTATTAATCAGGCGATTATTGGTCTCGAACTATTAACTCGCTTGATTAAAAACCTATGTATTAATTGATGAATCCTTGAAAGAACTTCAGATTGAAACTGAGATGTTATCACCTGATTTTGTAGAATAAACAAATTTACCATAGACCTAGAGCAAAAATACGTATATCCCAGAAAACTTCACTCCACTCCAACCATATTGCTTTCTTTCTTGTCGTCAACCAATTCAAGGTTCAATTAATGCGTTTGATTACCAATTACCACCATCAGATATCGAATAGCTGTTTGTTCTGGATGACCGTATAATATCAATTATATTGAATCAAGCTGTTTACATACTAACTGCCCCTATATTGTAATTGCCACCCTTGGACAACCTAAAGGCTAGGCTTCTAGAGGGATAATGCACTTCCATAACAAGAGGATTATTAAACGTTAATGAATGTGTCCTGATTGGCCTATTTTGAACTGCAGTAACCTTGGAATGTTTAGGGAGATTTCACGTTTTCATGTTGGAGGAGCGTGGCATAAATTGTATGGCTATAGAAAAACTTGAGAGGAGGCAGAAGCACGTGCCTGCATATTGATGTTGGGAAAATATTTGATCAAATTTTAATATCTTCTCTGTTTTTTGTTGTACCTTAATCTTCTTTATCAAGTATTAATTCACTTCGTTGCATAGACATTGAAAAATATTTATATATTGATTGAAATATAATCTGGGAGGATTCTGAATTTCTAGAAAACTCTTTAGGTTTTCACTCCCAGTCTCTTAAACAGAAATAAGTAATTAAAAAAAAATTTAATTAAGATGAAATGCTCCTGCTTAAATCTTTGCGCTAATTTGTCAGGGTCGAATTGGTTTTGAAAAAATTGTTGCCTAACAGTAAAACTAAAAAGGAAATAAATGAAGAGGATAATGTAACGTTTCGGAGTCTACATCAGACTCCTTTTTCAGATAAACTTTCATTTGCAGTCTAATTGACATTGAAAGTTGTCAACACATAGAGATGTTCATTTATTCAATTTTGAAATTTCCTGATTTCATTTTTTTCAGTAAATCCATCCAAATACGATCTATTTCAACAGAACAATCAGCCAAATTATCTAAAAAAATATTCATGTTTTACCTCAAGTTATTGGGTTTATAACTATCGCAGCAATGGGATGTCTAATATATATATATAGATGGTTCTTACCACGATATGTGCCAACGCTGCAATATACGGGCCAAGAACCAAAAGAACACTGTTAGGCTACTATTAAACTGTTTTTAGGCAGAAATACATGCAATCCAAAGATGCATAGAAAGAAACCTGGAAAGACACTATCAGGGGTGAGACATAGTGATCCATTCTGATAGTCAAGCTACTATTGAAGCACAAAACTCCTATGTCATCGACTCAAAGTTAATATGGGAGTGCCGAGGAAAACCAAATGAAGTAGGCAAGAACAACAAGGTTCCTTTAGTCTGGGTAATTGGTCACACAGAAATCTTGACGACGAAGCAAATAACACACCATGCTGAAAGGGGGCACAAAAGCCCCTTATGGCCAGAACCTTTCTGTGGTACAGGCAAATGCACCAATAAGAAAAAGTTTTAAGAAAAGGAGAACTTGAAAGAAGAGCACTCGGAGGAATCTTCCTGGAATGGATAATTCCAGAAAGTTCTTTTTGAACTTTAAAACTGCAAGATCCAAAAATCGTTTAGATTTCAGTAAGAATAAGTCCTCACTGGCTTTCTGACAGTACCTTGCATATGATGAGAATTAGCTCAACAAAAACCGACGTAGTGTAGATTCTGTGGTGTGGAGTAGTTTTAGTGAAACCTAAAATGTTTTATTTAGTAACATTGTTGAAGTGAACAGACTGTCTAAAAATATACTGAAAACTTTTGAATTGAAAAGAGATTATCATGTATTTTTCCTCCTTTGAATCAGTTCGAACACTTTTGAAAGTAATGTGCTGATGAGTCCTAATAAGGACGAAATACCCATCCATAGGTATGAGTTTGATATTGGTTGATTTCAATGGATTAATATTAATATGCTTTCACTATTTTGATATTTATGGCGATGTTACGCATTAAACCTCTTTCTATTATTTACTACGGTGTCAACTGACGTTACTCTGAGCGCACCGCGTCGTGGACTGAAGACGTAAAATTTGCGAAATGCAAGTAAGCTTCGGTCAATGCGACAAATGGTAACAACTTCGTTCGAGGTTCATGCTATGGAAGAAGGTTTTCGTATGGAACTAGAGATGGTGCCTTCAGTATAATTATACCTCAAAGAAGGTGCCATTTTGCTTTGAGTTCCAAGAAATACCTTGTATCATTCAGAGCTATCCTGTGCGGATGAGTTCTAATAAGAACGAACTGGCCATCCATAGGTGCTCTGTTTGATACCACTTCCTTGGATTATGTCCTGAAAGAGGACGAGACTTGCTCCGATGTATGAGTTTAATAATATTGATTGATTTCAATCGATTAATATTATTCTCTGCTTTCATTATTTCACTATTTTTAAAAGTTTTCTACTTTTCCTTATTTTCTGAGCAATAGATGTTCCTCACAGATGCCGTACAACTTCTGGTGTCATTTGTATCTCTCCAAACCCTATCCACTCTGGCAACTGATGATAATAAATCTCAACCGAAACGTTCCAAATTAGGAGATTCCATCAGAGTTCACAGTGACGAAATCTCATTCCATCAGAATTTCAACTGTTAATTCAAGCTAAGAGCATATCAATCTTGCTTTATGTCCCCACCAGTGATTTATGTTTATTTTCGATATTTTATCGACGGTTTTCCACTGCTTTTCCAGTTTACACCCCTGATATGGATTATATGAGATGTGTTTTGACGGTCATAAATTCTCTAACGTATGGAACTTTAGGGAGTGTTTAATATTGAGGAGATTGCAGATTGTCTCATTTTTGTTTGAATTACGTCAGTAGTTTTCAATTCAGAACAGAGTTTGAGAAAGGAACATTTTTTTCTTCTGTTTATTTTTGGAGCGCACTTTCTACTTGAACGAGTGTTATATCCTTTTGCTAAAATTTCTGTAGTTTTCGAATTTCAAACAGAAAATGGTCTGAAAATTTGTGCATTTCTTTATGGAACATCTATTGCTCGAATAGTAGGGTAAAAAAATAATTGGAAATGTGGTTCATTTTTTGCAGGAAAAGAAAAATCCTACAAGATTTGAGTGGGAAATTCTTCAGATCATTTTATGTAAAAAAGTTCAAAGATGTAATAATATCATTAAACCTCAAAGCCTGAAAGTTTCATTAATGACTTGATTTGTAGGATTCCTAGGCGTATTGGGTAGTTGATTGAAAAAAGATGCGGTAAAACAAACTATTGAATTTGGATTCAGTTGTGAAATAATTATATATATACATTCGGGTTAAAAACATCCTAAAGACGTTGTCCGATGCCCAATTGCCAATGCCTTCTATTGTTGCAGTCTTCATCATTTAGTCCTTTTTCACTCATTGATTTTCTAATTCCATTAATCCATGTCGTTCTTGGTCTTCCTCTTTTTCTGTTTTCTGGAGGTATCCATCTCATTACTTTCTTTGGTAATCTATTCTCTGCCATTCTTGCACATGTCCATACCATACCAGCTGTTTCCTATCTATATATTCTGTGACTGTCTCTTTTATTTCCATAGTTTCCCTTATTATCAAATTCGGTATCCTCTCTCTTCTCGAAGTTCTGGATGCTCGTCGTATTGCATCCATTTCTGTAGCTTAATAATGAATGAAATATTAATAATCGGTGCGTTTGAAGTTTTTCTTATTTTGTCTCGTCATTACAAGGAGTAGCAAACGAGGATTTTCTATCAAAGAAAGGGTTTTCCAATAAAAGGTGTTATTTTGATATTCAAAGAAAAATGCCATTTTTCAATATAAATGATCGGATGTTTATTTCATTATAAAGAAGAAGCTATGCCGTTAATAGTGGAAAATAACATCAGGCAAATGACCACCACGACCACGCTTACAGGACCATAATTATCCTTTCAATGAAATTTTCCATAACCAAATCGCAAAGTGGCTGCTCTATGTTCACGATAGCCTCACGAATTTCATCTTTGAGGTCTTGAATCGAAGCTGGGCTATTGGAGTAGACCTTCTCTTTCACGTGGATACAGAGAAAGAAGTCACAAGGTGTTAAATCACAAGATCTAGGTGGCCAATTGTGATCACCTCTTCGAAGGATAACACGGTCCGGAAACTTTTCCCGCAAATTATCGATGGTTTCGTTGTTGATGATCGGTTGGCTTGAGTTCTTGTGTTAACTGAAGCCTTAAGACCCAAATATTTATGCAAAATACATTGTAATGACGTTTGTGGAATGCCTAATTCCAAGAACGACTAGGAATGGACGAACTTGGGTTTTCTTCAATACTTTCGGCTACAGTAACAATATTCTCGGCTGTTCTTGAGCGACGTGCACGGGTTTTATTCTTCACATCACTAACTTCTCCCAACAGCTCGAATTTTTCCACCAATTTCTTTATTGCGGTCCGACAAGGTGCTTCACGACGATCCAAAAATGTTCGACTTTTACGAACCGTCTCCGCCAGTTTCATCATTTTTATAGTGAATTTTAATTATTTTTAATGCGTTCTTGAAGCGTGTATCGTTCCATTTTTGTTAATGGCGTACTTTCTTCTTGTCAAATGTCAAAAAGTGACAGCTTCAAACGGGACATCTACTGAAGTAGCGGGCAATTCAAAATAACACCTCTTACTGGAAAACCAGATAAAGTTGAGGACCTCATTCATCCCATTTCTAGAACAATGATCGTTTATTTCTTGAAAAATCTAGGTGACTTTCGATAATTTATGCACTTTTGACTCCCTGAAATTAGATTTCCACTCTCTATTTAAGTATACAGGGTGTCTACTTTTAAAGTGGAAATTTTTCGAGAGATTTTTATACAAATGATTTGTAACAAAAAATTGTACATGTTGGATAGAGTATCTAATATTTTTGAAATGACGAAAATTGGCAATTTTCAGTTGAGCTCATTTTATATCAGTTCGGTGGGAAATGAATAAGTAGTTCAGTTTGTATGATATGTTGTCATTGAGGTTATGTCATATTTTATTCAGGAAAAAGTAATCAAAACATGAATGCCCCAGCAAAAAAGTGCCAATCAAAAAAGTATTCAAAATTTGGCGACTAGCCCATTTTACTAATAAATACTGGCATTTAGTGCTTCTTCACTCTCCAACTGATTGTGTTTCACCCTCTTCATGTTTCTGCCAACCTCTTCATTCTTAATTCCCCTTTCGCATCATTAACCAGGCGCAAAAATCATCCAGATAACTTGAAACTTCCTAGAAGTCACCACAACAAGAATTACCACTTTCTAAAGGGTTATTTCATCCCCCAGAATCCCCTAGAATCTTATCTTCATTTATAATTCGGAGCAACGAAAGAGAAAGCGAGCGATAAGTATGTCAAGGGTAGTTATCTAAATACTGATTTGTGTTCTCCGATTTCCCTTTTAACTAAACAAGGGGGTAAATCAGTTCGATATTTTATTTTGGGAGTGTTGTTGAAGGCAGAATTTGTTTGAGGAAATAGAGGAAATAATCATGTTGATAGCTTCAGATTTACTATCCAACTTTCGAAATGTAAGTGTTAATTCGATATGATCTTCTGAAGTGATCACATTTGTTATTTTTTACGTGAATTTCTTGATGGTGAAACATTTATTGAAATATTTTTTTAGCTATATGTCCGTTTTTACTTCTTGTTCTCAACGTTTTCGCCAGCATAAACTAGCTGTCGCCAAAAAAAGCTGAATTTTTGTATCAATCTTTGTTTTGTCGTCCTCAATATTGTCTTGAAAGTCTAAATTGTTATCGTGTGCGCGTCTTAAGATATTGAAGGTCAAAGTTCCTAAAAATCGGTTTTTCGCGAAAATCTCTATTTCTAGTGCTTGAATGAGATTTGTACCTATTATGAAGGTTGTAGAGTAATTAATTCATCATATCTTTTGAATATATTATTAACCAGCAGACCCAACAGACGTTGTTCTGTATACACAAAAAATCATTCAATTCGATCCAGCCGTTTAGTTGCAGAGTAGATGAATAACCTAAATAACGACTACAGCGCCATCTGTTGATCTGATCTGTGATCTAAAACATACGGGCATCAGGCAATCCGAAATACATTCATACATCCCTCACACTTCGGTACCTTCTCCTACCCGCCTAGTGCCTACCTCGGAGACGCATTTTGGTGCGATTTCATCTTCAACATGCCATATCTTTTGATGTATTTATCATAATTGAATGATGTAAAAGCAATTTCGTTCTAAATTAATTACTATGTATGAACGACGTATTTAATTGGATAAGGATCAATAGCGTAGTATTCATAAAAAAATACTCCCAAATAATGCATAATTATGGAACATACAATGAAATGGAATGAAGAGTAATCATAACTGCTTGTTAGTTTTTATTTTTGTCGATAAAAGTATCGACTGTATCGAAACTTTGCAGGAGACTTTTTTCCCCAGAATTGAATGCAAAACCATAAGAGAATTTTATTTTTTGGAGATCTATCCCACGAAAACAATTTTTGAACGAAAATCATAGGAGGATGTTATTTTCAACCCCTAATAAAAAAGTTGAGGTCTAAAAAATTAATTTTTAAGAAGCTGTAAAGAAAGTATCTTGGAAGGGAGGACGATTTCGAAAAGAATCTATATGAACTACCACTGCTTATTTTCATCGAGGAATCATCCCCCAAAGTCCCTCGCATTTGTTTGCAGTATATCACATTTCGACCCCAGCAAAAATTTCGAGGATTCGGAGATATGTATTTTTTTCAGAGTTTTCAGAAAATTTACAAATGCAATTAGTTTTTTTGTGACATTTCTACAAATGGAAAGGTATTCCGATATGTTTTATTTAATGACACATCAGATGGTTCAGCTTTCGGAAACGAAGACTTAAATTCATCAGACTACTGTGAAATGTTCAAAATAAGTGAAATACAAGGAAAAATTTAAAACTAAGTTCTTCCAAGTTTTATCAGCTATGGTGTGAAAATATGTAGTGGGCCCCTGGTAGCCATCATCTCAAAAACTTTCCCAGTTATTGCAGATTCCAAAAAGTTATCATAAGCCTGGGCATTCTGCATTTTTTCATTCTCATGACTCTTTGATAACCAAATAGTTTAAAAATTTAAAAAACTGTTTATTCTGAGCTTATGTTTTAATATAAGTAAATACTTTATCTAGTACCCATTGATTTGTTTGATCTTATTATGATTATTTTTGAATGGCAAAAGTATTCAAGGATGGTCCAATTTAGGAATAATTCGATTCAGATATGGCTAGGGCATGAGAAACAATAGATGACTACCTGATATAATCTGAACTGTTTATTGATAATACCCTCTTATATTCACTATGAAGTATACAGAAATTACTCCACCCTTGCACTGAAAGCACTCATAAATGATATGGCTCAACCCCAATTTCGTTTTCTAGGATCTTTTTAGGTGGAATCCTAGATATTCATGAGATGCATGAGTTTTGTGAACAGACATTTAGGCATCCCTTTGGTACAATCTTCTCCTAGGAACAAACACACAAAAAAATAATACTTTATTTTGTGCCTTCTTATGACATGTGTCGTGTAAACCCCAAACGCATCGTAAAGATAAGACAACTACCTGCCAAAGACTCTGTTGTTTTCATTCCATCCCAGAATGTATCGAAAAAACCTTTTATTCCGTTTTCTTTATATGGCGCAGTTCCAATTATTCCAGATACTCGATATTCCTCGTCGATTTCCCTTTTTTCGACAGCTAACATCGTGATTCATTCGCTAGAGACCTCGAATAAAAGAAAATCCCTACAAGTGTAGTTACACAGCAGCAGCAAGGGTATAATCTAAGTCTTGCATAGAAGCCTTTGTGAAAAATAGAGCCGAACGTCGCTCCGAGATAGATTTACAAGTTTTCTCTGGGAATTTCATCGTGCTGTTTTCGATTTGCTGCTCTAAATTGAATAGGAAGAAGCAGTTACTCACATCGGAGTGAAAGAGAGTAATGGGACACTTGAATAAACGAAACTGTTGATTGATGTGTTGCTTTATTTGCGAAATGGCGAGTTTTCTAAATGCTCTAGAATAATTTATAAGATATTGCCGTTCGTGCCTCAAAACATTTAGTAGGTTACGTTTCCCAGGAAAGAACTTTTATTTTCATTTATATATTTATTTATTCATTTCTTCATGGTACTCAGATATTTTATATAAATATTCTTTTGAATTGAGAGCTAACAAAATACAATACATGAAACGAAAAAGTCCCTAGCTGAGGTTGGTGCAAAACGGGGTACCATACTATTCTGGCGTATGATACCAGAGCACAGGGAAAAACCTCAGTAGAAAAAACCCTGTCTCGCCGTTTTAACAAAATTGAAACTTAAAACTATTCTAATGAATACCTTCAATATTTAGTTATAAAATACTTAATTCATGCTCTTGGGCCAGGATGGTGTTTTAAACTAGGTCTGGTATTCCAAGTGATGATTTTTCGAATCTTCTATTCTTCTAAGACCGATACAGGACCCCATTAAAGGGTAATCATCTCCCATAGATTTAATAATGATATTTCATCCTAAATATCGAATTCAATTCCGGAATAATGATAAAAAAGTGTGACAAACTTATGTCAAAATGACCTAAATGATATTTTAAGCGTGAATAATGATGTTGTGTAAATTGAAATAAGTATATTATGCAACGAGAGTATTATGATTGCTATTATTCACCAGGTGAAGTTTAGGCTATAAATCACCGAGTGGATAATAGCCATTATACGTGAGTAGCATAATGTACTTTATCCATGACTACTGAATATATTTCTGAAAGATTTCAACAAGACCCTTTTATTACAAGTGTGGAAAAAGTTAAGTTAACACATAAGAAATTTTTGGAGAACTTGTCATTGTTTATTTTTTTTAAATTGCTCTAATTGATGTAATAAAAGTAGATTAGGTCCTCGATTGACAGTGTACACCTATATTTTTTTGTTGGAGGCTTAAAAATGCTGAAGAAATATCAATTTAAATAATATAATTTTGGAGCTTAATCTAAGAAGCATTTGACATCAGTGAATAATAACTTCTTATTCACTTGTGATTGATGGGTATTATTATGGGCGAGCAAACAAACGTATAATGGGTGGATTATTACATAGTCGTTGATTATAATGTATTATGCAACGAGCGTATAATGACTATTATTATTCCTAAGGTGAATAATAGCCATTGCACGCGAGTAGAATACTATAATTAATCCACGACAACTGAATATTTTTCTTGAAGTTGTTAACATTTGGCAACCGTAATATTTCCCTTCTTACTATTGTAGAAAGTTAGGTTGACATATGAGTAATTTTGTTGGCATAGATGGCTCAATAACATTATTATTTACCATGAAAATAAAACATGTTTTTTTTTCTTTTTCAGATGGGTGTTCAAGAAACACATGATCCAACATTCCACATCACTTTCTGGAGATTCAACTAATCAATTCTGAAATCATCAATTTCTTCCACCATGAACATCAGTGGGAACGAACCTTTGGCGCAGTTTGTGGCCAATGGCACTTTTCCAAATGTGTCGAAAAATGAAAGTGACATTATAATCGTTGATACTACAGATTTTATACCACTCAGCAAAAGGCCGGAAACCTACATTGTGCCAATATTATTTTTCGTGATTTTCGTGGTTGGTACCCTTGGTAATGGAACACTTGTGTGGATTTTCATGAAACATCGAACCATGCGGAATGTACCAAATACGTAAGTCAGCTTCCTTTATTTTAATTTGCCTGAAAATATATTCATTTGTTTATTTGGACCATATACAAATGATAAGATATAAAAATTGCTACAACATTCTACAACAGAACTTTTATACCAAAGTAATGAAAATATCTATCAAAACGATTCATTACAATTCCTACCCTAGAAATTCATGTATATTTTTTAATATCCTTTTCTGTTTTCTTCTGTTACAAACTTCACAATTTTCATTACACTTCCTTTATTATCTTCTCTATTAATTTCTTGTACTTTTCGAATTGGTTTCAATTCTTTATTCCTTAGATAGGTAAAAATTTTTTGCGATCGAAATTTCAATGAAAACAATCTTTTTTTCAGATATATCCTGTCGTTAGCCATAGCAGATCTTCTAGTGATAATCAGTAGCGTACCTTTCACTGCTATCATCTTCATAGTGGACCACTGGCCGTGGGGTGAAATGATGTGCAAAATTTCAGAAACTGCCAAAGATATATCAGTTGGAGTTTCAATATTCACGCTAACAGCTCTCTCTGGTGACAGGTTTTTCGCCATAGTTGATCCACTCAAGAAGTTTCATACTAGTGGTAAGTTGAAGCATGAGAAGCGTAGTCTTTTTTTTCGAGAGTAATCGGTATAATGTATCTTGGTGCTATTTCCCTGATAATTCTCATCAGTTTTTGAGGTGTTTTATTATTTTATATATCTATTCTTGTATCTTTATCATAAATCTACCATTTAGGTACATTTGATTGATTAGATTGTGATCGATCCTTCAGAGGAAAGCCGGAAAAGGAAGTTAATCATTGACCTCTGCCCTAATCTGTTTGGGTGACTCTAAACTTTAGGACACAGGTCCTGGGAAAAGAGTATTTGCTGCCCGTTTTCCAAGAGCGTCGGCGTTTTCATTTCCCCCAATGTTCTACTGGCAGGTACCCAAACTAAAACTGGATTATTAACGCAGTTGCTAAGGTTCATAAGGATAAATAAAGGTTTTTCCAATAAGAGGTGTTATTTTGATATTCAAAGAAAAATGCCATTTTTCAATATAAATGATCGGATGTTTATTTTTTTATAAAGAAAAAGGTATGCCGTTAATAGTGGAAAATAACATCAGGCAAATCACCAACACGACCACGCTTACAGGACCATATCCTTTTAACGAAATTTTCCATAACCAAATCGCAAAGTGGCTGCCCTATGTTCTCGATAGCCTCACGAATTCCATCTTTGAGGTCTTGAAACAACTCTGGGCTATTGGCGTAGACCTTCTCTTTAACGTGGCCCCAAAGGAAGAAGTCGCAAAGTGTTAAATCACAAGATCTCGGTGGCCAATTGTGATCACCTCTTCGAGAGATAACACGGTCCGGAAACTTTTCCCGCAAAAAATCAATGGTTTTGTTGCTTGTGTGGCACGTAGCGCCGTCATGTTGAAAGTAAACGTCGTCTAGGTCAATACTATCCAATTTCGGCCATGAAAAATCATTAATCATATCTTGATAGCGCAATCCATTCACCGTAACTGTTGCTCCAGCCTCATTTTCGAAAAAGTAAGGTCCAATAGCTCCGCTAGACCATAAACCGCACCAAACAGTCACAAGTTGAGGATATAGAGGCTTTTCAACAATAACCCTTGGGTTTTCCGAGCTCCAGATGCGACAATTTTGCTTGTTGACGAAGCCACCGAGGTAGAAATGGGCCTCATCATTCAAGATGATTTTCGATGGAATTCCGGATCAATTTCATGCATTCCAACGACCCAATCAGCAAATACACGACGTCGTTGATGATCGGCTGGCTTGAGTTCTTGTGTTAACTGCACTTTATAAGCCTTAAGACCCAAATCGTTATGCAGAATACGGTGTAATGACGTTTGTGTAATGCCTAATTCCAAAGAACTATGAGGAATGGACAAACCTGGGTTTTCTTCAACACTTCCGGCTACAGCAGCAATATTTCGGCTGTTTTAGAGCGACGTTCCCGGATTTTATTCTCCACATTACTAATTTGTCCGAACAGCACAAATTTTTCCACGAATCTCTTTATTACGGTCCGACAAGGTGCTTCACACCGACCCAAAAATGTTCGAGTTTCACGAACCGTCTCTACCAAATTTTGATCATTTTTATAGTAAATTTTCATTGATTTCAATTCGGTTTTGAAGCGTGTATCATTTCATTTTCATTAATGGCGTAGTTTCTACTTGTCAAATGTCAAAAAATGACACCTTCAAACGTGACATCTACCGAAATAGCGGGCTATTCAAAATACCACCTCTTATTGAAAAACGCTTTAATATGAAATGAAGTCTCATTTGGGGAGATCAATACTGTTTTCTGTAATTATCCATAGATTTCTACTTCATCCAAAAAAAGTTCCACTACTCTATTGTATAATAAAATAATATTTAGGAGATAAAATCCATCACTTGAACGTCTGCAAACTGACGAAGTGAGCGATGAATAGTCAAGAAACTTTCCGCATTACTGAATTGACATCATTGACAGGGAACCGAACTTTGCGTCCATCTACTTGTCACATTCTTGAGGGATTATAGAACTGAAATACGGACATAAGTTTTCCCCAGGTGAAAATGTTGAGTAAATTTCCCGTTACAAGTAGATGAAAGTTATGAGATGAAAACTGAGGAGGATTCTCGAGAATTATCGAAGTATTCAATCATTTTCGGATAAGTTAGGAGCATAGTTATATTGAAGACTGGACTCGAAGTTTTTTAATAACAGGTTTCATTTGTATTCTGCACGAACTGAAGGGTGTTTCGATAAGAAAGCAGGATTTGGGTGATCAATTAAGTAAAGTTTTCTGTAGCAAAGTATTAAAATCTGTATTTATTTTGAAAAGATACATTTAGGAGCTTTAACTCGTGGCGCATTCGCCATTTTGCAATTCAAGTTCTCCGTACACGTTTCAAATTATCGATTGAAATATAATCTGGGAAGATTCTGCATTTCCTGAAAACTTCGAAGGTCTTCACTCCCAGTTTCTGAAACAGAAATAATTAAAACATTTTTAATTAAGATGGAGTGCTATTGCGAAAATCTTTGCATTGATTTGTCAGGAGGAAATTGGTTTTGAAAAAATTTTTGCCTAACTGTAAAACTCAAAGAGGAAATGAATAAAAAGGATAATGTAACGTTTCGTGGTTTATATCAGAACCGGTGTGAAGTTAGCAGCCACTTTCTTCGGAGAGATCGGCCGTTTCACCAGTGGCGTCGGGTGAAATATAATGTAGGTACCATAACTTTTGACTGGAATGAAGTAGCGATCTGAAATTTCTAGAATATCTTTCTGAAATGATTTCCAATATTATACGAGAAAATCAGATTTTTCTCCCACCCGGACTATGAAAAAAGCAGTGGAAAAAAAAGAAAATTATGATCAATCAAAAATAACCGAAGAAAATGGCCTCTACCGATGAAACTCACAGGATCTTGTAATGTCTCTATTTTTGATGTTATTCTTATGTTTCCGTGTTCTTAACTCTAAAGGTCTTGATGTCTCTCCTGTATAAGATTTTTCAGATATACAGGGAATAGTGTAAACATAATTTTTCGATTTTTATGTCTCATTCATTGGTTTCATTCTGGTAAGAATGGATCTCAAATCATTTTGTGTTTTGAAAACAGTTCTCATGTTGAATTTGAAACCAATTATTCTTATCTTTCTGAAAGGCCCGGAATATAAGGAATGACGTAAAACAAATTTGGTTGTTCTTGACAGTATTCTGTTTGTACCTGATCATCATTAGAATTTTGATAATATATTTTTTGTTCTTAATTTGAAATTGTTTTTCCTATAAAATTTATATTTCAATCGATAATTTAGGAACACCCTGTTCCTAAATTAAACGTACAAACGAAATGGGGAGATTCCTTAAGTGAGTTTAAGAAAAAAAAGTCCCATAAACATGGGGTCGCCAACGTTTCGTTTTCGAGATACAGAGTGTTGAAGTTTGAATTTTTTTTAAGTTTTTTTTTGTGTTGATTATACGAGTTTATCGAATCTTTATGAATCATCGCTACAGATCAGGAAAATTTCCATAAAAACTGACACTGAATTCATTCACCACAGCTTACAAAGTGGCCTTCCCATCATAAGTTGGATTTTCACGAGGATTTCAAGAGAATCTTTCAAAAAAATTTTTCTCGAAATCGTTGGTATATACGACAAAACTACAAGAGCCGAAAAGTTTAGTATAAGAGCAAAGCTTCTTTTTACATTTTTTCAAATTAACAGTTGCTCACCAAAAAAAATTTTTCCGAAGAACAGGTGGCAGTGTTCCAGAAAAAATATCACCCTGTAGATTTTCTATCGAAATTGCCATGTCACGTGGTGAGAACTCTCAAATGTGATATCTATGCCAAATTTCAGTTGAATATCTTGTGAAGTGTAGATATTATGAGAAAAAAACTTGAAAAGAATTCAAACTTCAACACTCGGTATCTCGAAAACGAAATGTTTGCGACCCCATGTTTATTGGACTTTTTTTGCTTAAACTCACTTAAGGAATCTCCCTTTCGTTTGTACGTTCAATTTAGGAACACCCTGTATATTTAGGAGTTTTAATTCGTGGCGCATTCACCATTTTGCAATTCAAGTTCTCCGTACCTACACGATTCTAATGGTTGAATTATTTTATGATCAGCTTGCTGTGTAAAGTGTTTTAAGAAAATTACGTGAATTTTATGGTTTGCATAATCGTCCATCTGAAAGCCCTAATGGAATAATTATTATAAAATTCCAAGAGACCGGTTCGAAGAAAGATCAAAAGGTGCAAGAAGTGGCCATTTGGCAGATATTACTCTTCGTACGTAAATATCATAACTGGTACTTCAATTACCAATAAAAAGTTTTCGAAAATGAATGCAAATTATTTGTGTAATTTTTCCTAAAAAAAAATCAATAAAAGCCCTGAGCAGGAGCTGTTGAGCGCTCGTTCTTTGGTGGAGCAATAAGACCATTACCGCAAAATGTTATATCGGATTTGAGATTGATACCAACTATATAAATGCCGAAGCTGAGCACAATCGGAATTAAATTATGAGATTAATCAAAAAATTAAATACCTATGTGAAAAATAAATAATATAATAAATTGAAATTCTATGGTTCTGATGATGCGATACCTTTGAAATTTTACATGAATATTCAGTACTTATAGTAGTTTTCATACTCAAAATAAGTTTCACTCGACCAGGATATCCTGTTATGAAATTATAGAGATTTTTTTTCAATATTCTAATTGAATTTTTTATGGTTCGAATTCGTATTCAGGGAGTAAAACCCTATTGTATTGTATACTTTCGACCCAGAATTCGAAAATTACAGACACGAAGCAGTAAAATAGGCAATTTGAAACCCCTTTGTAATATAATATACCCTAACGAAATATGAATAATCGTTGCAATTAATATTACATATCCCTACAATTATATCTCCGTTTGCAGTTTAAATACAACCATAAAACAAATTAACATCACTACGATCAGCAATTTCACAACTCTCGATTCAATTTTGACACTATCAGTTCAAGCTCATTCCTGAAATTTTCCATTAGTGGAATGAAATTTAAGCGCGCTTTGTCGATAATTACTGTCAGGCAACATTTTTTTCGAAACCAATTCGCTCCTGACAAATTAGTGCAAGTTAATTAAAACATTTCTGATTATTTCTGTTTCTGAGACTGAAAGTGGAAACCTTTAAACTTTTCTAGAAATGCAGAATACTCCTAGATTACATTTCAATTGATAATTTGAATCATGTGCAAAAAACTTGATTTGCAAAATGGCGAATGCGCCACGAATTAAAACTCCTAAATGTATGTTTTCCACATAGGTAATCACAGAATTCAACTATATCAATCTCAGTTCACAAAATAAATATTTTTCGAATCGGATATGTTTTTATGGAAATATAAAGTTTCTTCTTGTAAATATTCCAATTGAATTTCTATGGTTCTATGTACACTATTGTCAAGAAATTTTGCATGAGGCTCATTATGGGCATCTTGAACGTGGCTGCAACATTTCATTTCGATTGGTTTCGTTTTGTCTGAGATATTGAAGAACAAAAATTTTGAATGCCCATATCTAATGGAACACCCTGTCCGATTTGGCTGGTTAACAAACTCAACCGAGGCATTTAGAAACGGAACTCATCCTGAAAATTTCAAGTCTCTAGGACAATTCCTTCGAAAGTTATCGAGCTAACAGTCGGACGGACGGCCCCACGGACGGAATTGAATTAGACCACGAATTCGTCATCAGGGAGTAGAACCTTATTGTTTTAGACCATTTTCGGCTCAAAATTAGAAAATTACAGACAATTGGGTAAAACGATATAGCACTCGTTCAAATAGAACAAGCGCTGAAAAAGAGGCAATTTGAAACACCCTTTGTAATATTAGGTATTTTTATTAGTAAAATAATTAGAGTCAAAGCACAAAGGCCTATTATGACTCATATACATAACATAACATGTATATCTCCACATGGTGCACATATTGAACAATAGGTGAAAAAGAATATAAATAATAATAATATATTTAATCGAAATATGAAAAATCGTAGCAATTAATATTACATATCCCTACAAATTATATCTCCGTTTGTAGTTTAAATACAACCATAAAACAAATTAACATCACTACGATCAGCAATTTCACAATTCTCGATTCGATTTTGACACTATCAGTTCAAGCTCATTCCTGTAATTTTCCATTAGTGGAATGAAATTTAAGCGCGCTTGTCGATGATTAAAAAGTTATGATTCCGACATACAACATGGCCGATTAGGGGTTTAATAAAGATGGTTATCTTCGTTAATTACCAGTTGTTTCAACTTTAAATGGCACTCCTGAAATGGAGAACTGAAAATGAATACCGATTTTCGTGTTTCGTGCCAACATGTCGAGAGATTTAGGTGAAAATTTGATAAGGTGGGGTCATTTTGTGGATTAATGGGTAAAGGGTGATTATTTCACCTCAAGGGTTGTTTTTAATGGATATTTTATTTTCCATATAACCAAATTTTTCAACTGAATTTATTTGGAAAGTATTGCCGACTCTATTGTTTTTGGTATGTTTTTATAGGATTTAGAGGAAGGTGAATCAGAACGAAATACTCTCGAATCGATATCTACAAGCGTTTAGAATTTCGACTTCTAAATGGCATTTTTACCAAAACTCGATATTCCAAACTCCCAGAGTTTCCGTTTGAGCAGCCGGAATCGAGAATCAATCGCATATTCAATTTCAGACTGTTGTTCTCTTCAATATGAGCACATAAAATGATCATTCAAAATTTTGTAATTTTGGACGAAAAATGCATATGTGGTTGCCTCCCTGAAACGCTATATTTCAGCTTTTTACAAAAATTCTGTAGGATCTACAGAAACGGTTGTTACTGATAATTATTAAGCTCGGTCTAATGAATCGATTGACGTAGAAAATACATTGATTCGTAGCGAACTGTATTACGCAGACGCTCTCGAACGCAACTCGAAAATGGAAAATGCAAAATCTATAAATTGAACTTATTTAGAAAGTATGGCAGACATTGTTGAATTTGGTATGTTTTTGAAGGTTCTCGAGTTAGCTGAATTAGAAAAAAATACTTTCGAATCGATATCTGCAAGCGATTAGAATTTCGACGTTCAAATGGCATTTTTACCAAAACTCGATATTTCAAACTCTCATAATTTCCGTTTGAACAGCCGGAATCAAATATAATATGCATAATCAATTGCAGACTGTAGTCTTCTTCAATATTAGCATATAAAATGATCATTTAAAATTTTGAAATTTTGGAAGAAAAATGATGGGCGTTGAACCCCCTAAAAAGCTATATTTCAGCTTTTTTCGACAATTCTGTTGTTACTGACAATTAATAAGCTCGGTGTAATGAATCGATTGACTTGGAAAATACATTGATTCGTAGCGAACTGTATTACGCAGACGCTGTCGAACGTAATTCGAAAATGAAGAATGCAAAATCTATAAATTAAATTTATTTGAAAAGTATGGCAGACTTTGTTGAATTTGGTATGTTTTTATAGGTTCTCAAGGTAGCTGAATCAGAAAAATTTACTTTCGAATCGATATCTTCAAGATTTAAGAATTCCTCCATTCAAATGGCATTTTTACCAAAACTCGATATTTCAAACTTTCATAATTCCCGTTTGAACAGCAGGAATCCAATATGGATTGCATATTCTTGTTCAGTCAGTAGTTTTCTTCAAAATACGCACATAGAATGATCATCTGAAAATTGAAATTTGGAAGAAAATTAACAGAGGGGTTCACCTCCCCCTAAAACACTATATTTCAGCTTTTTTCAAGAAATTCTGTAGGATCTACAGAAACATTTACTACTGACAATTATTAAGCTCGATCTGATAAATCGATTAACGTAAAAAATACACCATTGAGGAGTGGAATGACAGGCAACTCTATTCTATGGATTTTTCCCGATATCACAATTCAGAGTCCGTCTGCTGGTAAATGGCGTCCATTATAAACCTGCTGTTTGTCGCCAAATATGCAAATCTTTATTATCCCAGATCTCACGAGAAAACTCCAATATTAACCCATAAAATTTCCCGCTGATATTCCAAAAATTTTACTGCTCTCAACTGGAAAACTCTCCCAAGCATCAAAATTAAATACGAAGCAGTAAAAGAGGTGCCACCGGGGGAAACCCCCAGACTGCCAATTCCAAGCATTGCCAACATTAAGCGCGAAATATCCCTGAAAAAATGTACAAGCAAAGCCCTCAAATTTAACGTTGGTAATAAACGAATGAGCAGTTGGCACCTCTGTACTGAAACTTTTAATACCAACGTACGAAATGAATAATCAGATGCTCTGGGAGTTATCTTGGTGGAAATTCCAGTTGCAGGGGGACAGAGGGGGAGAATTTTCCGCCGTATCGTCCGGGAAAACGGATGAATTTTCTCATGCGGATGGTCCGCGGAATAATTGAATAGAAGAGATGTGATTTACTGAAATGTTTGGAAGATTTATGGAGGTATTTCTGGGTTATTTTGAGGCGATGGAATTTCATTTCGGGAAATCATAGTTGAGTAATGTCTTGGAATAATCAGGCAGTTTTAATCATTCGAAAAGGTTATGAAGATGAGATGGTATTTATGTTTACGTTTTATCTTTTCTTGGCGTTTCTGTGAGATGGTTTTCAAAGGAAAAGCGTACAGATTAGGGGGAATAATTATTATTTGTTTTACAGGCTTCTTGAGGAAGTGTAATGTTTTTTATTTTATCTACAGGGTGTCTCATTTAGAAGTGATCACCCTCGATAATTCGAAAACGAATCAGAATTTGTGAGAACACTCATAAATGTCGATGTTTACGGAATCAGGTCAGTTTTTGATGGCATATGGCAACCGCAGTTTGTGTTCTATAAAGTGAATATTCATGAAGTTACAGGGTGTTTTTCATAAAATGGGGATGTTGACTCATGTTACGAATTCATATAAATTGAGGTTTTCCTCATAGAAGGGAGTTTTACAATCCTAAAAAACCATTTTAGTGATCTTATTATTCTCGTTGAATTAAATAAAGCTGATTTAAATTATGTAATTTATTATCAACTATCACGTGACTGCGAACGCCAATCAGAGGTAATCGACGTCACTATCCAGGTACTGTCATTGCAAATTCGAATGTTCGGTGCTCAGTTCAACAAAATACATTCATAGGCCGGGTTCCACAAAACTCCAATCACCTTCATTATTGAAATGTCCTCATTTCTCTGCAATTTTCAGTTACCTAGTTCGTTACAAGAACGATAATCTACAATTTTCTTTATAATGGAGATAGGATTCATCAAGGGTAATAGTAGTAACTTACCGAAGATAGATTCCCTTATGGTCGCAAGTTTATTTGCTGAAAACAAGGATTTTGTGTAGCGGAGCTTAAAAACGTGAAAAAGTCTTTGTAAGTAGCAAACTTTTAACTCATATTTATTATTACAAATAAAAGAAACACCTCATTCAGCATTTACAGACCGACCTATTCATTTTGAAGGCTTAGATTGAACCTTTCCACAAGGGATAGGGCAAAATCAGTTCGATTTGACAGAAGTCAAAGTATGTTCACTGGATAATGACGTAATCATCAGAACGTGACAAAATTGGGCATTTCCGCGGGAATTTTGAATTGCCTTTTCATTTACTCATTTTGATTGGTAATTTACAATATTTTTGAGGAAAAAGTATTTTTTTCGTGTTTGTATAGGGTTTATCTTTAAAATCAAAAAAATTCCAAGAAGTAGTCAACATCCCTATTACGGTAACGTTAAAACTAAATGAAACATTCATCCTATACAACACAAACTACAGGTTCATAAAATTTGAATCCATGCATAAATTGTGCTAAAAAACTAGATACTTTTCCAATTCATTATTGTATCTCGAAAAAAAACTACTGTTGTCAATATTACGGATTTAATTTTCTTCCGGAAATCAGTAATTGAATCTTCAGAAAGATTTTTTTTCCCTTGGTCCCCAATGGTCTTGACGTTAGTCATTGACCAGCAGATATATTTCAATCAGAAAGATTTATAGAACATCTTTTTCTACTGTCATAGACATACAATATTCATTATATGGAACACTGGTTGTGAGTTTTTATTTTTTCCAAGAAAAATGCCGACTGTATCGAAATTTTGCAAGACTTTTTCCTCCACAATTGATTCATGAGAGAATTTTGTTATTCGAAAATCTATCCCACGAAAATAATTTTTGAACGAAAATCATAGGGGTTTGTTATTTTCGACCCCTAATAATCCTAATATTGAAGATATGAGATCTATAAAAATTGTGAGAGTATATCTTAGAATATTCATTATATGGAACACTGCTTGTGAGTTTTTATTTTTTCCGAGAAAAGTGTCGACGGTATCGAAATTTTGCAAGACTTTTCCCTCCAGAATTGAATGGGAAACATAAGAGAATTTTGTTATTCGAAAATCCATCCCACGAAAATAATTTTTGAACGAAAATCATAGGGGTTTGTTATTTTCAACCCCTAATATTAAAGTTATAAGATCTAAAAAAATTGCGTGAGTAACATCTACTTAGCACTTCATATTATGTATAGTTTTATGACTCAGTGTTCATAAAAAGCTGTAAAAAATTCAAAACTGTTAACTCGTCATCGCCGTCTAAAGGTTGTATCTTAAGGGGGGTCGATTGCGAAAAAAAAATTATATGAACTACCCCTGCTTATTTTCATCGAGAATTAATCGCCCAAAGGCCCTCGCATTTATTTACAGACACCTGGTATATAGTAAGTTCCTCTGTCCCACCCCGTATTCATCCAGGGAAAAAGATTTTCCCCCAGTTGGCACCAATGATTCTTCGACGAAACGCCCCCCACCCTGTCACCGTCATATTTACATTAATTAAAGGCCATCATTTTTATGACATGCAAGATGGAAACTGGATAGTCCTTCGCTTTTATGGGGCATAAAATGCGGTTAATGGTTTTCCAGAAAAGGAAAACTCAAGGAAAACCCCTGTCTCGTCCTCTGAAATTAATCAAGGAGTTGTGTCTTCTGAATTCTTTCATGGTCGTTTGGAAGGGTTGAATTCAAATGAAACAGCTCATTTAGCTGTCGATGCGACTATATCTTTTGATGTTTAATTGCTGTTGGTGATGAAAGTTTGGTCTACCACGACGTTCCTTCCTTTTGAACTCTGGATGGTTAAAAACTAATTTTGAGGAGAACGATATGCTTTTTGATTGAGTGCAGTTTGCTATTGGTAAACAATGTTCTATGTCCTGTAAGGCTTTGTGCGAGTATGTTATGATAACACCCACAGCAATATCTTGAAAACCATCAGTTCATTCGAAGAGACCAGAAAAATGTACAAGTATGAATTGAAATGGTATATTCTGGAAGGATTCTGCATTGTTCAAAAACTTTATAGGTTTGCACTTCCAGTCTCTGAAACAAAAATAAAAAAAAAAATTTAATGAGGTGGTCCTGCTAGAATCTTTGCACTTATTTATCTGGAGCAAATTGGTCTTGAAAAACTTGTTGCCTAACAGTAAAACTGAAAAAGGAAATAAATGAAATAGACAATGTGACGTTTCGATGTCTATATCAGACACCTTCCTTCAGACAAACTTGTAAAATCTTCAGAACTTTGTGTTTTTTCCTTTGCATTCTAATTAACATTGAAAGTTGTCAATACATAGAGATGTATATTTATTTAATTTTGAAATTTCCATATATCATTCCTTTCCTCAATAATTCGATTCAAATACGATCAATTCAAACAGAACAATTGGCCTGATTATCTACTTTATCTAACAAAATTCATGATAACTATAAAAGGAAAATTAAGGAATCCACATGTATTTCGTTAGATGAAGTAGATAAATTTGGCCAATTGTTCTATTGGAATAGATCGTATTTGGATTGATTTATTGAAGAAAAAAATGACATCAGGAAATTTCAAAATTAAATAAATCAACATCTCTATGTATTGACAACTTTCAATGTCAATAAAACGTCAAATGAAAAAACACACAATTCTGAAGATTTTACAAGTTTGTTTGAAGAAGGTGTCTGATATAGATACCGAAACGTTACATTATCCTTTTCATTTATTTTCTTTTTAGTGTTACTGTTAGGAAACAATTTTTTCGATACCAATTTGCTCCTGACCAATGAGTGGAAAGATTCTAGCAGAATCACTTCATCTTAATTAAAAATTTTTTTATTTATTTCTCTTTTCAGAAATGAAAGTGAAAACTTATAAAGTTTTTTAGAAATGTACAAGTGTCACAAGTCACACAAGTTGCCTTTCTGAGTTTTCATTTTACTTAAATGAGTGCTATATGGTTCTGCCCAAATTCCCAGCCAAAAATGGCTTAAAACAGTTCGAAAAAACTCGTAGTGTGTTCCATAAAATATGGAAATTCAAAATTTTTGTTCCTCTATATCTGAGACAGAACGAAACCGAAAGAAATGAAACCTTTCTGACTCAAAATAACTCAGATATTAATATCCTGGATTTTTTTGCAATGTTTATGAAACACCATATATTAATAAAAAGGAGTATAAATTTATGCATGTTAAGAATTGAGGGAGAAAGCAAGATTGGACAATTTAGAGGGATGGCTTCTGAGTAAACCCGAAATTGGGGAGATGAAACAATTTGATTTGATTCAGTTTATTCTCTGACGTTTTCTCTGTTCGCAAACTTTAATGGTTCCATTTATTTCGTCTCGTGAATATAAACTAAGTATTTTTGAAGGTTTAGAGCTAAAAGCCAGACAATTTGTGCACTTGTTGCATCTACAGGCCATTTGGTTTTAGACGTGTTAAACTTAATGGCTTCATTATTCATTATTTTTGTGGAACAAGATATTCATGACAAAATGATTTTTGTGGACATGATTTAAGGAGAATAACTTCACAACATTGATGAGAACAATTCTGATGTCTTCAGGTTATGATTATCTGCCAGAAAAACAACCGAACATATTACTTATGCCAATGCAAAAGGGTGGCGTGAACTGGAGGTACATACTCTAGTGGTTGTTTAGTTCCTATAACACCTGTTATTTCAAGAACAAAACCACCTGAGAGATTGTTGTTTCATTCCTGGGAAAAAGTTCATTCTAGAATGGTAACATACGAAAAAAACTCATTGGTCACAGTGCAAGTATGTCTGTCGAAACAGTAAAAGGAAACCAGAATTCGCATTGTCTCTGATAGTCAGATATCAGATGACACCTAGGCAACTAAGTCTTACTGCTTGTGTCTTAACACACCAGGTGAAAGTCAAGCTAAAGACGGAATTTACCCTCAAAAAAGACTCAACAAGCTCTATAAATGTAAAAAAACGAGTTAAGGCTGCTTATACTGGATTTCTCCCAGAGCACTGTTTTGTGGGATGACAGCTGTACAAGATCAGTAAGGAAAGCTGTGGGTTATGTGGATCAGCCGCGGAAATTTTAACACGCATTATGCTAATGCAATGTATTGGCGCAATCCAGACTTACGTAACTGAGTGGCGTGACTTTGGCAACAGCCGACATAAGAATAATCAGAAAATAATAATGAGAGCTTTAACGCGTAACATCGCCATGAATATCGAAATAGTGACAGCAAAGAATAATATTAATCGATTGAAATCAACCAATATTGAACTCATACTTTGGAGCTAATCTCGTCCTCGTTCAAGACAAAATGCAAGGAAGTGGTATCAAACAGAGCACCTATGGATGGCCATTTCGTCCTTATTAGGACTCATCAGCACAGGATAGCTCTGAATGATACAAGGTATTTCTTGGAACTTACAGCGAAATGGCATCTTCTTTGAGGTATAAATATACCGAAGACGCCATCTCTAATTCCATACGAAAACCTTCTTCCATAGCATGAACCTTGAACGAAGTAGCGAGATGTTTACCATTTGTCGCATTGACTGAAGCGTTCTTGCATTTCGCAAATTTTACGTCTTCAGTCCACGACGCGGTGCGCTCAGGTTAACGTCAGTTGACACCGTCGTAATATAAAATAAAAAGAGCTTCAACGCGTAACATCGCCATGAATATGATAATAATGAAAGCAGAGAATAATATTAATCGATTGAAATCAATCAATATTAAATGGTTGATTTCAATCGATTAATACTTTCTTTCACTATTTTAATAATCAGAAAATTTGTTACTGAACTAATCGACCACCATCAAATCTAATCTTATCTACTTAAAGTGTATCAAACCGATTTTCAACCACAGAATAGTTCATCATGAGATTATAGAACAGTTTTCATTGCAAATTCCTTAGTTTTGAAAAATTATCTATGGAATATTTCAGCAGAAAAACACCTAATTCATTCAACATAAAAGCAACTGCAAAAGATATCTAAAATATTCTCTTTCTACTTACAGGTGGAGGCAGAAACGCAACACGCATAACCCTCTGCATAGCTCTATCCATATGGGCCCTAGCCATCCTCTGCGCAACCCCAGCAGCTATAGGCTCTCACATCAAAAACATCCACGTTCCACAAACCAACATCAACTTCTCCATATGTTACCCCTTCCCAGAGGACTGGCTGGACGGCCAATACCCCCGAACCATGGTACTGTCGAAATTTCTGGTACTTTACGTCATCCCTCTTACCATCATTGGTGTATTTTACATGAACATGGCGAACCATCTCATCATAAGTACGAAAAACGTACCAGGAGAAGCGCAGGGAACCCAAAGACAGGTGGGTAGATGGTGTTACTCATGGATCAGTTCTAGGTCTCTTTTTATTCTGAGAATATCTTAAACTGTATGGTCCTTGAGTTTGAAACGAAATATTTGTTTAATTTTTAAACCAAGATGTTAATGCAATCAACCATATTGTAGTAGATGGTGTTACTCATGGATCAGTTCTTGGTTCCTTTATATTTTAAGAATCTATAAGATTTGCATAGTTTTTGAGTGTGAAACTAAATATCGGTTCTATTGTGAAACCAAGATGTTTATTCAACGTTTAACACCTTTTTTTATATTTCAGATAAGGGCAAGGAAGAAGGTGGCCATCACTGTGCTGATATTGTGTTGGCGTTCGCTATATGCTTCCTGCCTTTCCACACGTATTTTCTGTTCTTCTACTTTTATCCGAATTTCAACGACATATACAATGCGTTCTGGAATGCCTTCAGAATCATCTCCTTTTGCCTCTGCTATCTTCACTCTTGCGCCAATCCAGTAGCTCTTTATTGGGTCAGTGGGGCCTTCAGAAAGCACTTCAACAGGTGAGTTTTGATATTTTGAAGATTGAGTTTTCTTGGAGAAATTGGCTTATAGGTTTCTGCCTAATATATAATATTTCAAGAGATTATAATTGAAGACTTTTATTTTGTGAGACTATAAAGTCCGTATCGAATGATTCATACAGGTTTTGAAATTAACATCTGAAACATACGATATACAATGCATCAGACAAAAAATTTTTCCGTCCATTTGCACAGATGAATAGTCGAGACAATCACGTGCTGTAACACACTGAATTCCGTTGTTTTATTGCAATATTCTAGTCTTGTCTCTGTCTTATCGTTGGGAGGAGCATAGTTCATTAGGTATGGAAGGCAACAGTAAATACTTGAATCGAGTATTGTTGAGCAGCCTGACAATTGAATAATTCTATACGTGTACTGCAGGTTTCCTACCATACTGCGAAAAGAGAGAGACAAGACTAGGTTATTACAATAAGTCAACGGAATTAATTCATTCAATTACAGCACGTGATTATCTCGACTATTCATCTGTGCAACTAGACGGAAGAATTCTCTGTCTGATGCATTGTATATCGTATCTTTCAGATGTGAATTTTCAAATCTGTATGTAAGTTTACATTAGATTATGGTCGATAGAAACCATGGCTAGCATTTTGCACTGCGACCAATGGTATCTTTTCTGCTACAATACAAGATCTTCATTTTGCCCAGAAATGTAACCTTTTTCGCGAATTGATCATTTTCAAGGAATGGCTAGCGCCGTCCATTATAGTTAGTTTGGTGGCACCAATACCTTGCATTGGCATAATAATAAGACGTGGTCAGTGGTTTTGTCCACCTGTAGATGTCGGAGTTACCTCGCCGATCTTATGCAAGTGATATCTCACAAACCAGTGACCTCAATTCGTTTTGTGACAACGATATAGCTTATTGAGTTTCCTCTTTTCTAGGTGCAGTTCCTTTGCTTGTGTCAGACCTGTTTTTTTAGTCCAGTAAGATTATTCTCAGTCTTTGCACTAAAACTACTGCATTTTTGAAATGATTATTATAACACAAAAAACTCCATGTCTCAGTTCATGCCTCAAAAAAAACCTAGTGAAAACTGCAAGAGTAGCACACTGAAGCACTTTAAATCCTGAAAAATCAAATTTGTCCTTCCGTTCCTAAAAAAAGGGATTTGAACTTATCACTTTATTTCTGATGTAGGTATGGTCCGTTCACGAAAGTTTTAACGCATAGTAGGCGTTTGTTTATTCATCTGAAGTTGGTAGTATTTGCTGTCATAACGTAAAATAAAGTCAACGTTGCCGAATGCACCCTGCCTCGTCCGACGAGCTTGCTAGTTATCAGAGATTTCTATGCAGTATTGACAACATTGCGTATCAATCTGACAAGAAAATAAACAACATAACCTAAAATTTTAATATACACAGTGAAATATGCCAAATTTCCATGGCCAACCGACGGCTCAACCTTTCGTGAACTGACTATAGGTACCTAAAAATAGTATCGGTTTTTGCTCCCTTTCACTAATCACTTGAACTGTCATTTTCAATAGTAGATATTTGCAGTGGTTGGTACATCATATATGGTGTTAGAATCAAATGAAATGAAAATTTCCAACGAGAATAAGTCCGTAGAAGTGCCTAAAGTCTGAAAATTGAAAGCAAGCACTAGTAGGTTGTTCTTCGTTGAATTAAGAGAAGGAGGTATCAATCATTGCCTGTCTCCAATTCGATTCCACAGCTAATTGACGTAATCAAGAAAGTTTTCGGGAAGTTTTGATCAGCGGAAATCAATTATTCCTCACTCAAACTAACTCCTTCTGACCGAAAACGCGTACAAACACAGATGGTGCATTTCCGTGGTTATTTTCCTCTCCAAACGACAAAAGTTCTCTAGTTATTCCCAATGAATTGGACTGGGTGTCCAATTGCAGAGAAGGGATTGCAAAAAGTTAGTCAATTAAAGAGATCACAGTGGTTGTTATTAGTCTTGTTAGGCTGACACTATGTAGGATTTAGTTGAGAGAAGCTTTATGTTCCTGAAGGCTCAATATTTGTCGAAGAAAACTGATGGAACGTTTGAGTGACCTCAGACCGTTATGTGCACATGATTCAGGATTTTTTCCTTCCTGGGGCTTTCAACCCCAGCACGTTCACTTGATTTAGCTCCTTGCGATATTTTTTATGTGGTTTCTTGAAGTTTTCCGACATTTCCGAAACCTATTAACGCAGTGTAGGTACCTATTGACAATCATGGACACTCTGCTGTACCCTGTATTATTCCGAATAGATTCAAAACTCTTCAAAATTCTCATTCTAATCAGGTCTCAGAGGTAAAGAGTTTTCCAGTAAGAGATGTTATTTTGATATTCAAAGAAAAATGCCATTTTTCAATATAAATGATCGGATGTTTATTTCATTAAAAAGAAGAAACTTTGCCGTTAATAGTGAAAATAACATCAGGCAAATGACCACCACGACCACGATTACAGGACCATATTCTTTTAATAAAATTTTCATAACCACATCGCAAAGTGGCTGCCCTATGTCATCGATAGCCTCACGAATTCCATCTTTGAGGTCTTGAATCGACGCTGGGCTATTGGCGTAGACCTTCTCTTTCACGTGGTCCCAAAGCAAGAAGTCGCAAGGTATTAAATAACACGATCTCGGTAGCCAAATCACCTCTTCGAGAGATAACACGGTCCAGAATCTTTTTAACGAGCCAATCAGCAAAGACACGACGTTGTTGATGATCGTCCGGCTTGAGTTCTTGTGTTAACTGAACTTTATAAGCCTTAAGACCCAAATCTTTATGCAAATACGGTGTAATGACGGTTGTGGAATGCCTAATTCCGAAGAACGACGGGGAATGGACAAACCTGGGTTTTTTCAACACTTTAGGCTACAGCAGCAATATTCACGAATGTTCTTGAGCAACGTGCACTGGTTTTATTTTTTACATCACTAGCTAATTACAACAGCTCGAATTTTTCTACCAATTTCTTTATTGTGGTCCGACAAGGTGCTTCACGACGACCCAAAATGTTCGAGTCTCTGCCAAATTTTCACCATTTTTATTGTGAATTTTAATAATTTCAATGCTTTCTTGAAGCGTGTATCGTTACATTTTTATTAATGACGTAGTTTCTCGTTGTCAAATGTGAAAAAGACAGCTTCAAACGTGACATGTGCCGAAATAGTGGGTTATTCAAAATAACCCCTCTCATTGGAAAACCCTTCAGAAATGAACCCCTTATGATGATTTCCGAACGTCTTACTCCATTCAGAATTGGAGCACCCAAATGTGTCCCACACGATACTCCAAATCCTCAAACTACCGACTTTAAAGGCCGTATGACATTATGTAATTTATGATATCGTTTTCTGTACAGTCGTCAATGTCGACAAAAACTGTACAGTGTATAGGAAACTTTACGTCCATTAAATTGTGTATGACACTATGTAGGTTTTCGATATTGAAATTAACAAAAATAACGCCTCTGATTGTTGGTAGAGCTGTCAATTGTTTTAGGACATCCTTGAAAAGTTTTTATATGCTAATGGATCTTCTTGCAAAAGCTCATTGTTCAACAAAGTTAACACGTTCGAAGTCGAACGACTTGTTCTCATTTGAATCCACGGCCTAATCCATTTTCGTTTTGGCTTTTTCCGATAAATAAGTTTGCATATAGTTTGAAATATCATAGTATATCCAACTACAGCTGCAGCACCTGCAGCCATTTCGTTTATCTCCATTATAATAGGAAACCGAATAAAATAATTTCAACTTCTGATTTCAACTAACCAAGGAATGAGTTAAGGTTAGGCTCAACAAAAATGAACACGACACGATATTCGATCTATTGCGCAGGAACTGTACAGAAATATGATACGGAATGGTATTTCTGTACAGCTTTCGATATCGAAAACTACATGCTCGTATGACACTATAAACTACATAATGTCATACGGCCTTAAGGCGTAAATGAAGCAGGTTCTTCTAACAGAAACAAGACTCAACAGTCACGATCTTAGTTCAGCCTTTTCGCGAAAATTTTCTATCAAATTCTCTCACAATATCCGCAATATTTGTTGCAGCATCAGACACATAACTTTCCCAAGTTGACTGCAACTGGATATCGTCTTCACGAACGTGATAAGACTCCTCGCCTCCCAATTTTCGGCTAACCACATGGGGTAAATTGACTGTTCCGATCAGAAGATCAGCTTGCCAATTTCTGAGATCGCTTATGAAATATGAGGAAAGTAGGTGGATTTTGCGGGATTCTAAGTGTGGGTTTCGGGTCCAGAGCTCGTGTGGGACACATTTGGGGTGCTCCAATTGGGAATTACGTGGTTTAAGAGATAACACATTCGGAAATAATCACAGGGTTTCATTGCTATATGTGATAGCAGATTGAAATGGGGAATTAGAGAAAGCACTGACGTTAATTCGGGATAATATTCGATAGTTCTTGAAATCAATTATGATTGAGAAAAATCTTCACCCTGGCGAAATCTAGGACAGTCTTAGTTCTTGGACTGTTTGACATACATACAGCGTGCCAAAAGTCAATAATTAATTATTGTACGGAGATTACCGAGAAAAATTCTAGTACCAGTCAATTTTTGAATTAAAAAACAATTAGTCTCATGCTTCTTTGAATTTGGTATTTCGCAACGCTCTTTTTTCAGTTTCCGAACGGGAATATATGGAATGTGATACATCAAATGAAAGGTAATTTGATTACCTACTTACTCATTCATTCAGTGGCAGCTGCTCAGAGGAGGCAGAGGAGGCCGGGGGCCTACCCCAATTTCACTGCATTTCATTCGATTTTAAATTCAAGTTCAAATACGAAATAATCACTATCTATATCTTTATTATTTCCATCATTCTATCTACTATCCGAATCTCAAACTAATAAACATATATATTTATTACTCAGCGATCCAAAACATTCATACATTATCTGCAACACACAATACAGCGTAACGGATAGCAGGCAAACCGCTTTGCGAAGGAGGCTCGCCTCCACGAGTCGAGATTCGTTAAAATTTAACATTTCAAACTTCTACAAAAGAAAGGTGCGGGAACCAATCAAAATTCAAGCTGTAGATCACGTGTCGGAGGCCCGGCTCCTCAGCATTATTTTCGCTTCTAGGCGGACGAGCTTAGCAGAAACTGAACGTCCGATCGGCCCGAATCAACCCCGGCGATCGTGGATGGGATCAGTTTTTGTTTTGATTGCTTCCTTATTATTGAAGAATTAATCCTCTCATTTTGTGGTTTTGTGACATTTTTCGGAAATTTTGTAGGTAAGATTTTAATATTTCAGCAAGAAAGATGAAAACGGAAAACAAGAAGTGGGAATTATAATGCAAGTAGTGAACTTAAAGGACGCAAAATCCTGCAGATTTTTTTAATAATAAGTTCAGTAAAATGCCTCACGATGATGAAATTTTCATAACTAAGTAATTGAGACACCTCGACCAGCAATGCCAAATTTAATTATTAATTCTGCTCATAATCGTTCGTTCTGCATAGATGGTATAATAAATGCAGTGGCTGACAGGAAGCCAGTTCGAAAAATAATTTTGTTGGTTTCCCTGAGTAATAATTACTAAAAGAATAATCGACTGCTTGCAGTACTCTCCCATAAACAAATTGTGAATTATTTCCTGATTTTTTCATGAAAAAAGCATAGTATAAGTTGCTTTTGGAATTTAAAATCGACGGGTGCAGGTATTTTCCTTAATAATTCTTCATATAAGAATTATTAATGAGTTACGTCACATTTTTAGCACGCATATTCAAGTTAGGAAAAAAGAATAATTGAAATTTTCTAAACATACTTTAGAATTGATAAAAAGTCCCGTCAATTTGTAACCGTATTAAGTTTCCGAAAAAACTCAAAATCGGCCAACGACATTCAGTGTTTGGGTCATCCACCATGTTCTCTGAAAAGATACTGAATTTTTTCATCAAGCTTCATTTCCTACTGCATCTGAAGGCAACGAGTTACATCTTCACGAACTTTTTCACCCCAAGAAAACTGGAAGAAGTTTCAACAGAAAATGATGATTGACTTTGTGAATGCTTGGGACAGTTTCAATCTACTAGAAAAAACTGACATTCTTTCGTGTCATCCGCGATAGAATTTTGAATATGAATTCGTTCAAAAACAATTTCTGAGATCTGGAAAGTTAAATGGATGATATTGGAACCCGTAAAAATGCATGCAGAAACTTCTGAAACAACTTGGAGATTCGAATATTTTTCAGGGTTAGTCCTAAAATGCTTTCTGATTTATGATATAAAGGGTTAAACCAACAGTTTTAAGATTGTCCATATAGTGTGCAGTGTAGATGACAATTTGTTGTATCTGAGACAAAAATATTGAGTAATTTATCATTGTGAATGTTTCTGGTTCAACCAGAAAGTCCCATTCATATTGGAGAACAATTAAATCAATACATCATACGAATATTCAATTAATATAAATTGGTTTCCACGTACAATTTCGAAATCGTCTGACAACAATAGTTTCTCTGAATTTCATGTCATTTTCAAATAATAAAATGGAATTCATTTATTTAATTCATTCTGTGTTCCTCCCTCATGACTTGAATATGGTCGATCAATCACGTGACAAACAATTCAATAAATATAACACCGTCGACGAAATTGCAATTGGTTATTTCCAGTGTTTCCCGGAAAAAGGATCATTTTAGAAATAAGGATAGACAGAAAACCATTGCGTGACGCACGCGTTAGCATTTAATTGATTGGTTGAAGGTTGAATTACAGTTTTAAAACGATGCGAACTGGTGGCTTTGTAGTGAATGATTGTGCTTGCTTGTACGTCATCATGGCGCGACGTTTGAACTTACGAGTATAGAAATCTCATTTTCAATATTTCATTGAGATGGATTAGTTGAAATATTGAGTGAATGATTGGATTTGTATACAGTGTGTTTGGTCATGACTCAGCGATAATTCAGGTCATCAGAAATACCTAATATTATCGACAAAAAACACTCAAATTTGGAAGTTTACCCCTTTAGTTTTGGAGTAGCCCCTAATTAAATTTACTTTTTTGTTTTCGTTGGCCCTTCCAAAAAATATCGATTTCTTTGGACATAAAGGTCCTAGAGATGTGAAAAAAAGTTTTTTGAAAGATGATACTACCAACCTCTCATCGAAGTATAACAATATAAAAATATTCAACTTAAAAACGCAATGAAAAAAGTCTTTAAAAAGTTTCAGTAAAAATATGTACTGATTTTCTTAGTGATCCGCAATAGTACAAGAGCTAGCACATTGAAGTATATTTTTTTCAATGATTTAGCACGCAAGGATATTAGCTACAAAACAACACTTATATCATTTCTATAAGTTACATAATTTGAGAGTTATTGCTGCTCGAACATGATCACTACGCGAGCAAAAGACACAAGACTACAGAGCAGAGGTGGCCATTTTGAGTAATTTTTATGATTAATTTGATTGTTTGATCATTAAAGATTATCGAAAGTACAGTACTTAGTTTTTTTTAAATTTATCAATTTTCATAAGAGTAATGCTCGAATAGCGATAACTATCTAAATATGCAACTCACAGAAATTATGTTGGTATCGTTTTGTAGCTAATATTCTTGCGTGTTAGTTCAGTGAGAAAAAATTATACTTCAATGTGCTAGTTCTTGTACTTTTGCGAATTTACTATGAAAATCAGTACATTTTAAACTGAAATTTGTCTAAAGAATTTTTTTATAACACTTTTATGTTATATCTTTTCATATTGTTCCACTTCAATAAAAGGTGGTAGTATGTATCATCTTTCAAAAAACATTTTTTTTACATCTGTAGGACCTTTATGTATAAAGACATCGATATTATTAGGAAGGGTCAACTAAAATAAAAAAGTCATGAACAAACACACTGTATATTTAACACCTCTTTCAATGCTGTCACAAGAAAAAAATTTTAACATCTGAAATGCTCCTTCTGCTCATTCAATATCGTTTTCGATTTGTCATTCGACATTTGTTAGAATCACTGTGTATAATCTCTCCGAAATAACCTTTTTCCCTTCCTAAATCGAAACTGGCATCATGAAAAATTACGACAGGGGCGAACAGTATCACCTTAATATCGATATCCAGAGTTTTTATTAGCAAACCATGAAATTGTATAGAAAATACTACGTTACGCAATATAAGGCCTCGTGCCAAAATGTCATCCAGTATTTATTTTATAACGTATATAATATTTTATAGGCATTCAAACCTTTACAGTCAAAATATGGCAGAGCGCAAGTAAATAGTTCAAGAATGATATGAATGGAATTGAGAAGTCCCGATCGTAAATCGTTATTTCTTTTTTATGGCAGTGATGTTCCTAAATTTATAGCAGCGGGAGTGAAGATGGAAATTTACCTGGGTATATGAAGAAGAATAAAAGAAGTAGACTGTGTATTCAGCCCGTTTTCCATTTAAAAATTTTATTCCAAGGAAAATGGGGTTAGAGTTCCAGGATTATATGTATTTGGGAACATTTTTTCTACTGAATTTATAATCCCAGAATGGACGCAATGCATTGAATAGAAAATGAAGGCTATCCTAAATTCAATTCAACAGAGTCTTATACAGGGTATCTCATTCAAAATTGTCCACCGTCAATAACCGAAACACGAATCAGAACACTCAGAGAAGTCGATTTTTGATGACTGGAAAAATCTGGGATACAAAACTTAATTCTACCAGCAACCCCCTAGAGAGGCTACAACCCCATCAGGAATTTAAATGAGGAAAGAGGGTAGTTTTGATGATTGAAAGTGATAATGTATGTTTCATTTGGTTTTATCGGTACCATAAATCCATAAAAACACCCTGTAACTTTGTGAATATCCACTTCATAGTACACAAACTGGAAGATCATACTTATTTGAATCCAAGCATACATTTGTGCTACAAAACTACCCATTTTCCTTTTTCCTTATTCAAATTCCTGATGGGTTTGCAACCCTCTCTAAAGGGTTGCCAGTAGAAACAAGCTTTGTATCCCAGATCATGGGAACGGTTAATCGCAAAAAAAAAGAAGTGGTAGTACAATTTGTAGGAAATTTTATGTACTTCTTCCTTTTGTAAGGTTTCCACGAAAAGTCGATAGTTTCCGAGTAATAGCAGAAACTGACCAAGAATGAGATTTTCATTCTTTTTAAATTTTTTTTCTACGTTTCGTCACGAAATTTTGTTAGCAAACCTCAAATTCGGATTCAGCACCCCAAAAAACACAAAAATGAAAAAATCAACTACCACAAAACTTTCCTGCCAAAATCACAATTCGACTGGATCATATGGCAATGTGTTCCCTTCAGAAAAACTCTGGAAACAATAACTCAAAACAATCATTGAAAGACGCCAAACTTCTTGCTATTCTCTCGATTTCCCAAGAACCTCAAACCCGAAATATTTTCTCCGCTACATAATGCACCAACACACCCTAATTTCCATATGAAAACACATCAAAGACCATTTTCCAGAGTTCCACTACCCATTATTCAAATCCAATATAGGTCGTGTCGTTGAGGAGGAAAACTGCGAAATAACTTATCCGAAGAATTTCCATATGAAACAATACTCAAAGAAATGCATCCATGCCAAATGGCAGTAAAACTCCAAATTTACGTACTCTTTTATGCTTGGTCGATAGCACTCCCATCTTTTGTAATACATCAGGGTGATGGGATGTCCATACAAATAGGCCCTATCCATTTGCTCTTCAGCTATTTTTCGCTTAGAGGTATGCAGACTAGGAGATAAGGAATTTCCAATACCGTTTACTGCGGCTCAGATCATTCCCTTATGTGACATATGACATGCGATTTAGCACATGTTCATAAAATGTTATGAAAGCAGTGTGTGGAGAGAAAGCTCTTGAGTATGTTCTTGCATATTTTCCAACTGTGCTTCTTTTGTTAATTGACCAGAGTTGATATTTTTGGAAACCAAACAAAATTTTGGTGAACTGAAACTAATTGGAAAAGGCAGAGAGTTCAGCCAAAATTGGCCATTCAAAATTTGTGATCCTTAATATCTCAGACAGAACGAAACCGGCCACATGCAAGATATTCATAAAAAGCCTCATACGAAATTTTGTGGCCATAGTGTTACCAAAACCATAGAAAATTCAATCAAATAGTGAAAGCAGAGAATGATATTAATCGATTGAAATCAACCAATCGCACCCCCGGTGCGACACTGTCACTTTGCAGAAATATAGTTTCTCAGGAGAAGCTTTTTATACTTTGACACGTCACAAAACAATAACTTTAGAAGATAGAGATGAGACAAATATCTTTTACTACAATAGTACAATGTCAACTTTTAACTTCACTTTCGGTTGAATAATGATCACTAAATACCGTAAAAAAATTTACTATACGATTATTTAAACATTTAAACCCTCTCAAAAGTGACATCTTGGCACTATCGAAAAATTATAATTGTAGTTGTGTCACACAGAGTTATGAAAAAACGAGTACAAAATTGTTTATTTCAAATCAATAATGCACAGTTGTTAAAATATTCAAAAACTCTTCGAAATGAACATAAACATTTTAACAGTTTTCATTGATGTAGTTCAAAAATATTCAAATATTGGAGAAATAATGTCACAAGTATTGCTTCTTGGGTCACTATTGCTCCAAAATCGAGAAAATATTATGACACAATTACCTTAGTAACAGTGTAGCTTCCAGCGTAACCGTGTTTCGCGCCAAAACTACAAAGACACTGTCTCCCTCTTAGGAACTATGCGTACTAACAAAAGTAACTTTATTGCACCAAGTAAAGGGTGCTTTGGACTACTAATACATATTTTTTGCATTTTTTTGCATAAGTGACAGTGTCGCACCGGGGGTGCGCAATATTAAACTCATACTTTGGAGCTAATCTCGTCCTCGTTCATGACAAACTGCAAGGAAGTGGTATCAAACAGAGTACCTAGGAATGGCCATTTAGTCCTTGTTAGGACTCATCAGCACAGGATAGCTCTGAAAGATAGAGGTATTCTTGGAACTTAAATCGAAATGGCATCTTCTTTAAGGTATAAATATACCGGAAACGCCATCTCTAGTTACATACGGAAACCTTCTTCCATAGCATGAACATTGAACGAAGAAGCGAGATGTTCACTATTTGTCGCAAATTTTACGTCTTCTTATTCTTTACTACGGTGTCAACTGACGCTTCGGTCAATGCTACAAATGGTATACACCTCGTTACTTCGTTCAAGGTTCATGCTATGGAAGGAGGTTTCGTATGGAACTAGAGATGGCGTCTTCGGTATATTTATACCTTAAAGGAGATACCATTTCGCTGTAAGTTCCAAGAAATACCTTACATCAATCAGAGCTATCCTGTGCTGATGAGTCCTAATAAGGACGAAATGGCCATCCACAGGTGCTTTGGTTGATACCACTTCCTTGCATTTTGTCTCGAACGACGACGAGATTAGTTCCGAAGTATGAGTTTATTAGTGGTTGATTTCAATCGATTAATTTTATTCTCTGCTTCATTATTTTTGTATTTATGGCGATGATACGCGTTAAACACTTTCTTATTCAATCGAATGTTGTAAAGAAAAATCTTAATATTTTTTCAACAAAATCTCCGATCCGAGCAAAATCTGTTTTCAAGGATGAAGATTTTCATACTGAATCTTCATGAATTCAGAATTCGAAGATTCGTTCGAGGAGAAATTCTGCAGTGAAATGTTCAAAACACATTCAAAGCTGTACGCGAAAGTTTGTGGGAGTTGCTTTAATACAACTATAAAAAAATCCATATGGATATGAAAAAAAATTTCAATATTTCTATGAAAAAAACTTTCGATTGAAATGAAATCGAGTTTGAGGATGTAAATTGGCCAAGTAAATGATCATGCGAAAGGATAGTGAAATCGAAACAATAGAGACTTGATATTTCTATAATTATCAACTTTTTACATATTTCAGTTCCTGAAAAATCTAAAAATATAATTCCGATCGTGCTAAGATTTCACACTCAAGTTCTATACAAAATTTTTAGGTTATATCCCTATTGTTCCCCGATGACCGAAAGTTCAAAAGCATCTGCCAGGACTTTTTCTTAATTTTTAATTTTTTATTCTTAACTTTTATATAAGAATTATTATACGAAATTCGGCGACAACCGTTTTATATCGAAAAAATAGTTTACTGTTTCGAAATATTTTTTGTGGAAGAACAAGCTTTCAAAACAGAGATAATTATCAAAAATGCAATCTCAATATCGATTTTAGGTACAAGCGAAAACCGCCAAACATCCATCTTAAAAATAGAATTCGGAACCAAATGAAAAGTTTCAGTAGATAGAAACATTCAATTCATATTCCAATAAAGCCTGGCTTGAATATCATTAAAATTCCTATTTATACGAGCAAGATATTGAAGTGCCCCATCAAAATTTCAGTTCCCCAACTTTATGCGTCTACGATTCCTAGGAAAATTGAATTTGAATTTTCATCTCTTTATTCATGACTTCGTAATAAATGACAACGAATATTCATCCTTTTCTTGGACGAAGACGACGCTAGGACATAAAAGCTTCCTTAGGGGTAGCAAACAAGCAATTTTATTATGCTGCGCCCTTACTATTCAAACATTGAGATCAGCATGTACTGATTGCTAACACTCATAACTTTTATAGAATGAATGTATCAGAATTCTATGGTTCTGATTTCAAAAACCTTTCAAGAATTTGCATTATCATCCACTTCACCAAGTTACATCCCCGAAACTCGATTTCATTTCAATCGAATGTTTTACAAAGGAATATAAGAATTTTCTTTTTGCTGAAAGGTTTTCCAATAAGAGGTGTTATTTTGATATTCATACAGAAATGCCATTTTCAATTTAGATATCGGATGTTTATCACTACATAACATAAAACAAAGTCGCTTTCTCTGTCCCTATGTCCCTTTGTATGCTTAAATCTTTGAAACTACTCAACGGATTCTGATGCATTTTTTTAAATAGATAGAGTGATTCAAGAGAAAGTTCATATGTTTAAAAATATCCATTAAATAGTGAAGAAGTACTGTTATTTTTGAGAGAAGCTATGCCGTTAATAGTGGAAAATAACATAAGGCAAATGACCACCACGACCACGCTTTCAGGACCATATCCTTTCAATGAAATTTTCCATAACCAAATCGCAAAGTGGATGTCCTCGATAGCCTCACGAATTCTTTGAGGTCTTAATCGACGCTGGGCTATCGGCGTAGACCGTAGACCTTCTCTTTCACGTGTCCCCAAAAGAAGTCGCAGATGTTGAATCACAAGATCTCGGTGGCCGATTGTGATCACCTCTTCGAGAGATAATACGGTCCGGAAACTTTTCTCGCAAAGATCAATGATTTAGTTGTTTGTGTGGCACATAGTGCCGTGTTGTTGAAAGTAAACGTTGTCCAGTTCAATACTATCCAATGTCGGCCATAAAATCATCTAACCATCTCTCGATAGTACAATCCCTTCATCGTAACTGTTGCTCCGGCACTTCTTTAACACTTTCGGCTACAGCAGCAGTATTCTCAGATGTTCTTGAGCGACGTGCACGGGTTTTATTCTTACATCACTAACTTGTCCCAAAAGTTCGAATTTCCCACCAATTTTTTTATTGCGATCCGACAAGATGATTCACGACGACCCAAGAATGTTCGAGTTTTACGAACCGTCTCTGGCAAATTTTCACAATTTTTATAGTGAATTTTAATAACTTCAATGCGTTCTTGAAGCGTGTATCGTTCCACTTTTAATAGTGGCGTAGTTTCTACTTGTCAAATGTCAAAAATTCAATCGTGACATCAACCGAAATAGCGGGCTATTCAAGATAACACCTCTTATTGGAAAACCACTTTTCTTGGGTGTATTAACGCAATCCTCTCGAGTGTTATCGTTCTTACAGCTGGCTATTTCAGATGTCGGAACTACTTCTGAACTTTAAACCTTCTATGACGCCTGAATTCTTCGACATGTTTGGTGTTTTATGAAATAAAAATATGTACTTATGAGAAATAACTTTAAACTTTTTTTTTTGAAATATGTTTTTTTTTTCAGATATCTCTTATGCATAAAAACCAAGAGATCTCGCTGCAATACCTGCCAAGGTCACCACGCCACCTCCATGTCCATGTCAACCAAAAGAAACCAGTCCATGTCCTGCAGCAAGACCTCTAATTTCTCCATCAAAAAGAGGCCAAGGAATCTAGAGAACAACCAAGAAACCTCCATTATACTTCTGCCAAGTGGTCCAGATCAAGCTTGTACGAAAATGTAGAAGAATGGAGAAGAACAAACGAAAAGGACCAAATCGAAGAAGTATTATAATTAATTTTTCTATTTGAGAGGTTTACTGGACACAAACCAGTTGATATTGTATAGTTTTTTTTCTGTTTTGATGTAACCAAAGTAGTAAATTCTTTCAATTTCATTGTCCTGATTTAACATTTCGATTGGGAAGGAAACTGTGAATTTCATGAACTTGTTTAACAGAAAATTTGAGGTCTTAAGGTCTATTGTGCCCCCCATCAGAGCTGTTTTCGAAACTGAGCAACAGAGTCCTCTACTTCTAGAGCAGTGGCGGCTCGTGAGATTTCAATCAGAGGAGGCCCAAGACCACGCAACCAACAAAATTATTTATTTAGAACTGGGCTTCCTGATGTCCGCCATTGTCATTTACGAATTTCCGCAGAACGAATGATTATGAGCAGAATTAATAATTAAATTTGACATTACTGGTCAAGGTGTCTTAATTACTTGAGTTATAAAAATTTTATCATTGTGAGGCATTTTACTGAATGTATTTTTCAAAATTAAATCTACATGATCTTGCGTTTCTTTAAGTTCACTACTTGCATTATAATTCTCACTTCTGTTTTCCGTTTCCATCTTTCTTGCTGAAATCTTAAAATCTTACCTACAAAATTTTCCGAAAAATGTCACAAAACCACAAAATGAGAGGATTAATTCTTCGATAATAAGGGAAGCAATCAAAACAAAAGCTGATCTCCATCCACGATCGCCGGGGTTGATTCGGGCCGATCGGACTTTCAGTTTCGCCTAGAAGCGAAAATAATGCCGCGGATCCGGGCCTCCGACACGTGATCTACAGCTTGAATTTTGAGTGGTTTCCACAATGTTCATTTGGAGAAATTTAAAATGTTACTAGTCTCGACAAGTGGGGGCGAGCCTCCTTTGCTAAGCGGTTTGCCTGCTATTCGTATGGATGTTTTAGATCGCTGAGTAATAAACATATGTTTATTACTTTTCAATTCGAATAGTAGATAGAATGATGGAAAAATACAGATATAAAATGTAATTACTTTTTATTTCAACTTGAATTTAAAATTAAATTCAATGTTTTGAAATTAGGGAAGGCCCAGCCTCCTCTGCCTCCTCTGAACAGCCGCCTCTGTTCTAGAGTTTCAATGAATTATAATTTATCATGTTCCAGACATTTTATCTGCTGTATAATAGGACATTCCTCCTCTTCTCCATAGAATCGACACTTGTAAGTTTCTTGTGAGTGCCGTGCCAGTGAAGAGGAGTAACTTGTTCGTACTGAGATCCAAAGACTTTTTCGAGCTTGCCGTTTTAATTTATTGGAATTATCCATTCCCGGAAGATTCTCAAAGAGTGCTTCTTTTTCAGTTCTTTTCTTTCCAAAAACTCTTTCTCATAGGTGCATGCTCCTATACCCATAAAGGTTCTGGAGCCAGTAAGTCCTTTTCTAGCTAGTGTGTTAGCTTCTTCGTTTTCTTCGATTCTGTAGTGACCAGGAATCCAGATTGGAGAGACCTTATTGTTCTTACCTACTTCATTGAGTTTTTTCGGGACTTACATACTAGCTTCGAGTCGATGATATAGGATTTCAGAGCTAAGCTTGATTATCGAAGTGGACCACTATGTCACACCTTGAGAGTTTCTGTCCAGGTTTCTATCTATGCATCTTTCGAAAAAACACCCGTTAAGACAGTTCTAGATGCAAAAAAATATTAATGCACTTTCAATGAGCTGAAGAATCGTACTTAATCTTGCAAAATTAGATACTAAATCAAGAAGTGTAAAATAGAAACAGAATTAATCAAGCAATGAAATTGAAATTGATTACTATTGCAAAGTGCACCTTTTCAAATTTTTTATACCTATCTGTTGAAAAAAATTATATGTCTGCCAACTCACTGGATGTTGAAAGTCCACACCTAACAATATAGCTTTAAGCTTCGAACTAAAACGTAAAGTATTATTTTATTCCTTTTGATTAGTTGAGGCGAATATAAAATGTATATAGTACACTTTAGAGATGTATGTAACTTATCTACATAAGCTTATCGGTTACTTAACTGTCAGATATATTTAATGTTGAATAATTGTGCCCAAAATATATTTGTTGGAAAATATTTGGGTGTTCATTTACCCACATTCACTACCTCTGTTAGATGCAGATAAAAAGTCAAGCGTTTTTGTAAATGTACGAGGGCAATTCAAATATAAACGAGACTTTCCGATTTTCAGAACAATAGGGGGGGAACATTTCTGATTTTTTGTTGTTGGGTAGGTTTCTCAGGAGTAAGGGAAGCACGTCGGATTGCCTCACGACACTCTCGGTATCCACTGTGACGATTTTTGAGCAAGAGGTTCCTCCGTCAAGTGCACAACATGTTGTAATCAAGTTTTTCTCGCCGCAGAAGGCGTACAACTGGCCCAAAATTTGAGGAGATTGACTGCCATGTTCGGAGAAGAGACACTGTCGCGAGCTAGAGTGTTTGCATGGCAAAACAGTTCGTGGAGGGTCGTGATTGTGTTGAAAATGGGAGGCATGACCGCAGCGAAAAACATCAGTAGTGTTCGACAGCTTATTGAAGACGACAAGACGTCGTACCACTTCTGAAAATTGCAAGTTAGGTTATGGGAGCACCTACTCCATACTCACAGAGGAGCAAGGGTACCGTAAGGGTGCGCCAGGTGGTTTCCTCGCCTTTTCACAGCTGACCAGAAATTGCATCGTTTTCAGGTGTGTGGGCGTCTTCTTGCACTACTACACCCCAGAGTCTAAACAAGCGAGTTAGGAGTGGAGAGAACTATACGTTGCGCAATTGACAGAGGAACTTCTTGCTTGAACATTGTCACAGTGGACACCGAGAGGGTCGATGAGGCAATCTGACGTGCTTTCTTACTTATGACAAACCTACCCAACAACAAAAAATCAGGAATGTTCTCCCCCCATATTGTGCCTGAAAATCGAAAAGTCTCGTTTATATTTGAATTGCCCTCGTAGCTCGAATACAGAAAAATTTTAATTTGTCGGAACTTCGACAACACTTCGAAAATACTTCAAAAATTTAAAAGCTGAAACATTCATTTCAGTATAATCCAAGCTGAACCTTCTTCATTATTCACCCTACATTTCCAATAACCTAAAAAAACTCCTACTTCCAATAAAACTTGATTATTTCTTCCGAATCAATTCATCACAGGAATTCCTCCATTATTTAACCTTCATTTACCCGGTTCTCGAGCAGATTCCAGGACAATCATTCAAAATCCTCCCACGTTTTTCCAGAACAAAATTAACAAAGTTTCCCATCAAACCAATTTTATAAAATCTCCTAAATTCTGTCCAATCAATCCCGTTTTATAAAACAACGACTTTCGCTTGATGTAACGATGTAAAATCAGAATTCGAGTCTCCCCTCTTCGTCAATTTTGATTGCTCAAAAATCGGGGATGATAATATATTTTGCGAAGTAATAATTACTATTAATTGAGTTTTCTTTTCTGCCAATTCTGCCTGGTGAATTTTCGTGGAATTTACTTGGAGTTTCAGAACAGGAAGTTGTTTTGGGCTAGCAAGATAAGTGCTGGTATTAAATTGAAATAGAGTGAAGCTAGGGGCGCGAAAATATTTACATCAATAATTGGGGTAAGATAAGAAGTTTGGCAAATCTTTCGTTTTCTGTTGTTTTATTATTTTTTTGTAAAGGTTTTCCAATAAGAGGTGTTATTTTGATATTCAAAGAAAAATGCTATTTTTCAATATGAATGATCGGATGTTCATTTCATTTTAAAGAAGAAGCTATGCCGTTAATAGTGGAAAATAACATCAGACAAATGACCACCACGACCACGCTTACAATATCCTTTTAATGAAATTTTCCATAACCAAATAGCAAAGTGGCTACACTATGTCCTCGATAGCTTCACAAATTCCATCTTTGAGGTCTTGAATCGACGCTGGGCTATTCGCGGTAGACCTTTCTTTCACGTGGCCCCAAAGGAAGAAGTCGCAAGGTGAGATCTCGGTGGCCAATTGTGATCACCTTTTCGAGAGATAATGCATTTAATGACCCAATCAGCGAAGACACGACGTTGTTGATGATCGGCCGGCTTGAGTTCTTGTGTTAACTGAACTTTATAACTTTATAAGCCTTAAGACCCAAATCTTTATGCAAAATACGGTGTAATGAAGTTTGTGGAATGCCAAATTCCAAAGAACGACGAGGAATGGGACAAACCTGGGTTTTCTTCAACACTTTCGAATACAGCAGCAATATCTCGGCTGTTCTTGAGCGGCGTGCACGGGTTTTATTTTTCACATCACTAACTTGTCCCAACAGCTCGAATTTTTCCACCAATTTCTTTATTGCGGTCCGACAAGGTGCTTCACGACGACCTTAAAATGATCGAGTTTTACGAACCGTCTCTGCCAAATTTTCACCATTTCATAGTGAATTTAATAATTGCAATGCGTTTTTGAAACGTGCATCGTTCCATTTTCATTGATGGCGTAGTTTTTTCTTGTCAAATGTCAAAAAATGACAGCTTCAAACGTGACATCTACCGAAATAGTGGGCTATTCAAAATAACACTTCTTATTGGAAAACTCTTTATGTTTGTCACAACTTTTCATAATTGTTCCGAAATTTTTTCGATATTCTGGGCAGAATACCTACCGCTTTTTTAATTTACGGAAGGTAATTTCACAGTTTTATGGGTCTGTTGACAATTTCGTGAAAATTTAATGTTCTGAAAGATCATCACTCAGTAATCCAGACCTGCTTTGACGAACTCTCTTTGCTTCAAAGCAGCTCTATTCGAATAGCGAGAGAATCTCAAAGAAAAGGTTGAATGTGTGTGTTATTTGTGGTACATATTTTGTTTAGGTGTACCATTCTCGCTGTTTTTCAGTTTCTCTCTTATGAGATTCGGTTGTTACTCCTTGGGTGTCCTAACCGTTTGTCCATATGAATTGTACTTAGGCCAGCCAGCTCTGGACACTTTAATACCACGAGTCCAGCTGTTTCTGCTTCTGATACACAAAGCCTACAAATCTGTTGACTTTCCCATACGCTACAAATATGATTGTACCGACAGTGCCTCATCAGGAGTCCCACCATCACCAAGCTCAGCTCGTTGCCGCTTCAGGAGCTTTCTGAAATAAGTAGGTTAAATCATTACGAGTTTTTGGACTGAGGAAGTCCAGGGCTGTTTCTCCAAAGTTATTCAACTGCCATTGCTAGACCGCTGCCTTCTATTGGTCTTTCCATGCCCACTGAAAGGCTCAGGCACAGCAAGTGTTAACCTTAGTGGAACGACAGGCTGTGTTATGTTCATTGAACTCAATAAACACATGGAACGGCCTCGCGATGCAGCAAAATCGACTAAACGTGTGTCCACAAGTGTGGGAGAGGGATGGGGCAATTGAGGAATCATTATCTCTTTCTACAGTGTTTTTGTTTACATTAGAACTCCATAACTCTCCATTTGAATCGGAGGATATTCCCGCTTTATGAATCGCGCCAGATTACGATGGAGACCCCCACCATTCTGGGATCATCATTACACTCTAACATTATCTCAGTCGGCCTCACTTCATCCGGATCGCGAGGCCGTTCCATGTGTTTATTGAGTTCAATGGTTATGTTAGGTCAAGTTAGGTTAGGTTAGTCAGGTTAAATTAGATAAGCTCCATACACGAGGGACTCCAGCCTTGTGGTTTGAGAACCACCAATTGTCGACAGAATGAGAGAAAGCAATAAATAAACAGCAATAAAATAGAACTGATACGTAAAATCCAGCATCAAACACCTTTCTCGCCACTCCAATGCACATAAAATATAGAAACAACAACCTGTCATGTTTCGTAGGCGATTCTGAAAAGCACTTCGAGCAAATGGAAGCAACAGGTTGTGTTAGGTAACTTGCCTGATGGGATATCAATTTTCACAGTTGGTAAAAGGTTTTCCGTGCGTATCGTTTCCCTAGCCAGCTGTATCTAGTATGTTTTCCTCAGGCGCTTTTATTGAATTTCAACAAAATATTAGATTAGGCCTGATTTCTGTGAACTGAATTTCTGTGTGTGGATGAAATTGGATAGTTTGGGTCTTTGATTTTCATTCATTCCTTGGTCACAATTCATTGACTGAAAACTGTAGAAACTTCAGAGTAGGGGTTTATCTTGTTATAAGTAACTATCTAACAATGAATTGAATAAGCGTAAAAATTGCTGCAGAGGTTTTGATGCGAAGTTCTCCTTTTTGTTGAAATTGCAATAGATTAGTTCTGAAGAATTAGGAGTAGTGGTTACTAATATCATCTCTAGTTTTCCTGACGATTTAGATGAAAAACTTCACGATGAATGTTTACACTTCAAATCCTACTTAGCTCAGTTAGAACAACCTCCAAAACTCTACACGAAATGAGTACCTTCATTAGAAGTGATAAACGCTTAGTGCCAGTATTTCCCTATATCGATGTTATAATAAAAATGTTTTTATATGCACTCTTGCAACGAACTGTTCAGCAGAGAGGTCTTTTTCAGCATTGAAGCAAATTTTAACGTATTTGCGATTTAGCATGTCTCAAGAGTGTTTGAATTCTTTGAAACGTTAGATTGTTTTATTTCCAGATGGAAAATTGTCTTTGTCCACTGCGTATTCAGAAAATTTTAATTTTTTAAATTCTCTTCACTCAGAGGGGCGGCAAATTGTTTTTGGCCTAGGTGGGGAAAAGAGTTTAATTCGGCCCTGCTCAAATCGCAGGGGAATGTTACCCCCTCAACAATCTACTCAAGGAATACCCTGTATACTTTCGTTGTATGAAAATCATTTCTGAATTCCACAAGCGAACGAATCAGAGATGATTGCATATTCGTACTTTAATTTCATCCACGAAAGAGCGCATCAAGAGTAATCAAGTGGTTCAGATTGATGTAGCAATTAAAATATCTCGAGTTGCTGCGAAGAAGTTAGATGAAGTGGACGGAAACTGGCAAAGGCATCCTGAGGGTTGTCGTCATTTCCGGGATACCATTCTTCCGGATAATAGAGGGACTTGTTCGGTAGAATTTGATTAATCGATTTGAAACGGTGGTGACATGGAATTGTGGTCACTTTGAAATATTCTTACTTGGTTGAAAAATTGTTGTTGGGGTAGAGAATTTACTGGGGAATGATGGGAAGTTGGCAAAAAGGTTCATTACTTTCTATTTATAATTTATGAATTCTGTAAGTTGGTCACAAGTTTTTTTTTCGTTTTTCGAGGTTAATTTATGAAGGGATTTCCAATAAGAGGTGTTATTTTGAATATCCCGCTATTTCGGTAGATATCGACATTAAAATTCTTTATAAAAATGTGTGAAAATGTGGCTGAAAGGGTTCGTAAAACTGGAACATTTTTGGGTCGTCGTGAAGAACCTTGTCGGACCGCAATAAAGAAATGGTGGAAAAATTTGAGCTGTTGGGACCAGATAGTGATATGAAGAATAAAACCCGTGCCACGTCGCTCAAGAACAGTCGTGAATAATGCTGCTGTAGCAGAAAGTGTTGAAGAAAACCCAGGTTTGTCAATTTCTCGTCGTTCTTTGGAATTAGGCATTCCACAAACGTCATTACACCGTATTTTGCATAAATATTTGGGTCTTAAGAATTGAATTGCCTGCACAGTAAACGAATACACTAAAAAGCTTTTCAGGAAAAACAATTGCAGAACATAAATAATAAACCAAAGATTAACATGACGAGTAAGTACCTAGCTGAATAATAATTAATAATTTATGGTCCATGATCTGCATTCTTTTAGCTTCGAAAGAACCTGTGTAAGTGTGTAGCAAATATCTGATATTCAGTGCTAAATAGCACCAAACAAGACTGAAATAGTGCGATTTCACAACGGAACCGATCTAACTCATATCGTATTTCACACTAATGAATCTGTGAAAAATAACTGAGTCAGTGTTAAAACACACTGGATGATCAATTGAGATCACACCGCTCTAGTGTGATTTAACACCAAACAATTGCAAAGTAGCAACGAACCGAATTTAAATCACTATCGCTTCAGTGTCAAAGTTGATCTATTTATATGAAAAAAGCAACTCCTTTGAAATCATGATACTCACCAGAAAAGTATTGAACGTCGGTGTTATTTTAGAAGGTGCGTAATAACATCAAAATATCAGGACCTCTAAGGAAATACGGCCAGTGTTAACTGGTGTTTGAAAATTTCTTAGAGTGAGCAGTGCTATAATCTAGAATGAAATTTACCCCAGGTCCCTGTAATAGACAATCAGTTAGCATTCCATTTTTCCTCAGCTTTTAGGTATTATTCTGCTCCATTCTCCTCAACGCCAACTGTGAATTCACAACTTTCCTCGCTTTCCCAACTAACTATTTTCCTCGGAGTTATCTTCGATGACTGTGGCTAGCCACAGTTTCCCTGATTAGTCTGGGAATTTACCCAGATTTATTGCTTTGGAGGAACCGCGAATAAGTCTGCATTCCTGCATTCCCAACTTCATTACCGTTAACTTTCAGTCGTTGTTAAATAGAAAGAGGAAACTATATGAAAGTTTAGAAGCGGGTTTTATGATTTTCCGGCAATAGGATATTCCGTGTGAAGTGGAGGTTGCTTTTGAAGTTTGTTAGGTGGGGGTAAAATGGGATGAGAAATAGTTTCTGTAAATACAGAAACGGGTGTTTGGATCATCAAAGGATCCAGAAGAAACCTTCAGAAAATAGTATAACCAAATGTTATGAAAATAATTCTTTGAATACTTTCCTTTTCGAAACTACCTTGTGATGCTATGATCAAAAAAATAAGCATGCTTTGAGAAAAAGAATACATTACCCAAAACTTCAAAGTGAATGCGGTCAAATGGTAGATATACAAATTGTTCTAAAACCACTATAGGGTGCCGCGCTGGAGTATGCGTGCCAAGAACCAAGTGTACACTATAGTTAGGCTTCTATTCAAGTATTTTACTGGAAGTCAAGATAAGCATAGAAAGAAAGCTGAAATGAAACTATCAATGGTGTAACATAGTGACCCATTCTGATAGTTAAGCTGATATTAAAGCACTGAACTATCTACTATCTTTGTTATCTACTCAGAGCTAAGATGAGAGTGCCGAAGAAAACTTAATGAATTGAAGCACTCTGGAGAAGTCCTCAAGGAATGGATAATTCCAAATAGTTCTTTCTCAACATAAAACTGCAAGTTCCAGAAGGTATTTGGATCTCAGTTAAAAAAAGTTACGTCTTTTCACTGGCTTTCTAACAGAACATTGTCATCTAAGGAAGCGTATGATGAGAATTTACTTAAAAGAAACTGACGAGTGTAATTTTTGTGGGGAAGAGAAAAAATCTACTGTGCCATTGCAAACCTGTACAAAGAACATCTTGGGCAGGAGAATTATAGGAAGAAAAAGAATTTAGCCGTCTTGATGTACACTCAGAAACTGGAGTTCTTTGCAGCTCTGGAATTAGAAAAGGTGATGTGACAAAAGAGCCTCAAGGTCGCAGTGTATGTAATCTCTTTAACAATATAAAGGGTTTTCCAATAAGAGGTGTCAATTTGATATTCAAAGAAAAATGCCATTTTTCACTATAAATTATAGAATGTTTATTTCATTATAAAGAAGAAGCTATGCCGTTAATAGTGGAAATAACATCAGGCAATGACCACCACGACCACGCTTACAGGACCATATCCTTTTAATGAAATTTTTTATAACCAAGTGGCAAAGTGGCTGTCCAATGTCCTCGATAGCCTCAAGAATTCCATCTTTGAGGTCTTGAATTGAAGCTGGTCTATTGGCGTAGACCTTCTCTTTCACGTGGCCTCAAAGGAAAAAGCCGCAAGGTGTTAAATCACAAGATCTCGGTGGCCAATTGTGATCACCTCCTCAAAAGATAACACGGTCCGGAAACTTTTCCCGCTAATAATCAATAGTTTCGTTGGTTGTTTGGCACCTAGCGCCTTCTTGTTGAAAGTAACGTTTTCCAGATCAAAATAAGGTGTAATGACGTATAATTTGTGGAATGCCGAATTCCAAAGAACGTCGAGGTATCGACAAACCTGGGTTTCTTCATCACTTTCGGCTAAAGCAGCAATATTTAGGCTTTATTCTTCTCATTACTAACTTGTCTCAACAGCTCGAATTTGTCCACCAATTTCTTTATTGCGGTCCGACAAGGTGCTTCACGACGACCCAAAAATGTTCGAGTTGACGAACCGTTCTCTGCCAAATTTTCAACATTTTTATAGTGAATTTTAATAATTTCAATGCGTTCTTGAAGCGTGTATCGTTCCATTTTCATTAATGGCGTAGTTTTACTTGTGAAATGTTAAAATATGACAGTGACATATGCCGAAATAGTGGGCTATTCAAAACAACTCTTATTGGAAAATCTTCGTTGGGGATATCTATAGAAAAATGTTCAGGGCTTTATCAAAATGAAGTTTTGCCTTTCGCGGGCTCCTTCTCTACTCCATGTTAAGCATTTGAAAAAACAATAATACTTTTTTTTGAATTTCCTCCATCCAGACTCACTACTTAGGATGTGGCTATATTTCTCGAACAATTCCCTTCGATATAACCTCATTACTTCCAACTGAAAAACCTAAAATCCCTAAAAGTTCGTTGCAAATTCCCATGATAAAAAATCTGAATTGCTCTCAGCCGTCATCGGAAAAGAAAACTCCTGGGGAATATAAAAACTTTATTAAATTCCATGGAAAGTCAAGGTTAATAAACCTTACAGATTTCTGCCTCGAAAACTGTATCGAAGCAATATTGTATAGTAAAACAGTAAAAGCCTCTTGAGTATATAAAGATGGTTTTTTTCCTAAAAACTACCGCAGGAAAGTGACCTCTGAACCGTGAAAATAGTCGGAAAAGTTACTTTGGAGTTTTAGAGGATGTATACAAACTTCCTAGTGAATAATGGTTGGCTTTAGGTTTGAAATGAGAAGTTTTAGAGGGATATCCGGCTAGAACTGATTTCAAATCTTGATCCCCTAAGTTTGTGGAGTCTAGAAGTTTGACGCTGTAATTATGAATCTTGAACGAGAGTTTATATTCGAGAATGTAGAAAAAACTTCTCATTGAATGCTTTTGTTTTGCTTCAGGCAAAATTAATAATTTATGTACCGGGTGATTGATTCAAATTGTCTGTAATACAAAAGTTTCACAGTTGACTGAAAATAGTAGGTATTTAAATGCCTATGCTTTGTTTTAAAAGCCTTGTAGATTTCTCCTGGAGTTTTCTGAAGCTTGTGGATTATTCTTATACACCTGGCTTTCCACACAACCCAAAGAAAATAGTCCGACGATGTCAAATCACATGATCCTAGTGGCCAATTGACATCACCGTTTTTGGAGATTATTCTTCCAGGGAATGTTTGTCTCAATAAATCAATAATTGTGTCATTTGCAAAGTGGGGTGTAGCGTCATCCTGAAACCAAATGACCTCTAGATCAATATTTATAAATTCAGGTCAGAAAAATCGATCAATTTTGATCGATAACCTACAGCTCCACCTGCATCATTTTCAAAGAAGCAGTGGCGTCTCGTGAGGTTTCAATCAGAGGAGGCTCGAGACCACGCAACCAACAAAATAATGTATTTCGAGCTGGGCTGAGCGGGCGGTCAGCCACTGGCATTTATTATACCATTTTACGCAGAACGAAAGATTTGAGCAGAATTAATAAAAAAATTTGGCATCGCTGATCGAGGTGTCTTTATTACTTGAGTTATGAAAATGTTATCATCGTAAGGCATTTTACTTAATTTATTATTCAAAATAAAATATACAGGATCTTGCGTTTCTTTAAGTTCACTACTTGTATTATAATTCTCACTTCTTGTTTCCATTTCCATCTTTCTGGCTGAAATATTGAAATCTTACCTACAAACTTTTCTGGAAAATGTCACAAAAACCAAAACCGCACACAGAGAGGATTAATACTCGTTAATAAAAAGGCTGGAAATCAAAACAACAGCTGATCTCCATCCACGATCGCCGGGTTTGATTCGGGCCGATCGAACCTTCAGTTGCGGTTAAGCTCGTTAGCGTAAAAGCGAAAATAATGCCGCGGAGCCAGGCCTCCGACTCGTGATCTACAGCTTGAATTTTGATTGGTTCTCGCATCGTTCATTCGAAAATGTTACATTCTAACGAATCTCGACTCGTGAAGGCGAGCTGGCTTCCCTGAGCGGTTTGCATGCTATCCGCTACGTTGTATTGTGTGATGAGGATAATAAGTGAATGTTTTAGATCGCTGAGTAATATTATAACTTTGAGATTTGGATAGTAGATGATGAAAATAATACAGATTATTTTTTATTTGAACTTGAATTCAAAATGGAATAAAATGCAGTGAATTCAGGGGAGGCCTGGCTTTTTCTGAGCAAACGCCATTGTGAAGAAGTAAGTTCCAATAACATCACCTGCCTATAATGCTTACCAAACTCTAACTCGTTTGGGATGCGTATGTTTTTCATGAATAATTAGTAGATTTTACTCACCTAGATGAGACAATATTTTTATTAACATAGTCACCAAATCTTCTATGCCTTCAAAACTTAATCCTTGTGTGAAATACGCCATGTTGTGGACCCATCACCAAGTCCAACTTATTGTGAACGTCCTCTAATTCAATTTTCAGTGTTTTCAGGAATACTGTTACGAACCAAATCGCTCAATGAAAATATTATACAGGGTGTAACTGAATAAGTGTAAAATATTTGAGGAGGTGATTCCTCATCGAAAAAAAGATAGGATCTTTCATATAAAGAAACTTGTTAAGATACAGCCCCTCAAGAGTAGTACATAAAATTAAAAAATTTATTTCCGATAGCCTGTTTCATTCTAACAAAAAATGTCTCTTGAGTTTTTTGTCCAAAATAAAGCAGTACGCAGTAAAAAAACTATCTTACGAACAACTACAGAGATAGATCGTCAATTTAATTGTCACTATCGCTAAAAGTGTCTAGAAACTAGATAGATAAGTTTCGCATTTATGACGATCTATCTCTGTAGTTGCTCGTAAAATATTTTTTTACTGCTAACTTGTTTATTTTGGGCAAAAAACTCAAGGGACATTTTTTGTTTTGAATGAAACAGGCTTCCGGAAATAAACTTTTAAATGGTAAACAAATAATAAGACAAAAAGTTACATTGGAAATAAACTTTGGGGGTTGCGTTTCCCACCCTTACAACCATGGGGTAAACCAAATACATAACTGGATAAGTGTCTTTTTGCTAGTAGGAAACGTCAGGTTAATTTCAATATTGTAACTTTTTGGTGCTTGTGAAAAAAATTATTAAACAAATTTTATGCACTCCCTTTGAGGGGCTGTTTTTAACAAGGGATGGTTCAATGAAGTTTCTTTATATGAGAGATCCTATCTTTTTTTCGATGAGGAATCACCTCCTTAAATATTTTACCCTTATTTAGTTACACCCTGTATAGAAAATATTCACCTCTAACAATATTTTTAACTCCACAAATCATCATTTCTTGAAACCAATGCTATCCTCTCAGACCAGATCTAACCATTCCCTCAATTCCCGTGTTAATTTACATTCCAGAACATCGTTGTGGAAACGAAACCTAGAACAAATCAACGCAATCTCGAATAACTCAACTGACTTCATCCCCATTCGAGAGATGGATTGCCTCCTAGACCCTGAGCCACTTTAATCAAGTTGGCGTTTATCTGTCCAATAGACCTTCGCCTCCTACGATTTTTACGTCTAAGTAAGACTCAAGGTGAAGGATGCAACTAGATTACAGCTTGTCTGATCTCTTCGTGTTCGTGAATGTAGAAAAATTTGGATCATTAAGGGAGATTAGGAGGTCTTTGGGCCGTTTGGCATTGGATGTTAAGTCGATGTCGCTATGATACGACGTTTCATTGGGAATAAAGGGATTTTCTGGAAGGATTGGGAAGTTTCAAGCCAGTGGCTCTCGATAACGAGCCTTAAGGATCGATATGAGAGTATTTTCACTTGTTGACTGCCTACTATGACTGACTCTTAAAGGGGCTTAGAATTGTGCGTTTTTTAAATGATGTTATGTTTTTATATGGCTTCTTATATGATACAACAACGCGTCCAAAATTGTTGAATTATTCAATAATAATTAGTAGAGACCGGATTATATGCATTTGCATATTTGCATATGCTATTGCATATTTGAGACATCTTCAGCGGTATTTGCATATTTCAGCTAAGATCCAGATATTATGCATATAAATGGTACATATTTACTATATTACTACCACCTTACGTCAAATTTGACAATCGTTGAATTTTCTGGAGGAATTGTGATTCTTGCGCCTTTTTCTAGTTAAATTGTGATTTTTTCCTTAATAATATACAATAAAATGGTATCGTGTGCTGTGAGGCTTTCTCCAAGCAGAAAAGAGACAGATAAGAAGAAAATTAGAGGAAAAACATATCACAGGTAGGGATGAGTACTGAACAGATCCGCATTCGAAATTTTTGCAAGTCTGTCTTGGTAATCTGATATCTTTTTATATGTGTATTTTATCGCCTGAAGAAAAATTGTTTATTTGATATTCAGTTGACCTTATTTGAACAGGTTTCCTAAAGACCCAAAACGTCGTATTTTTTGGATGAAATTTGTGAATAGAAAAAACTGGCAACTTAATTCAACCCTGAACTTTCCTCCATATTGGTCCCCGACTTAACCCCGCCCAATGGTACTACTTTTCATTACTCAATTGTATGTTGTAGCGTCTCTTCTCTATTATATCTCGATGGTTGGATCAGACCAAAATCCACAAAATATGGAGTAATAATAATAAGTATTGTGACTTTTGTCAGATTTGCAAATTACTTTCATCGAATTTCGGAACGCATAATTAGTAGCCAAGCGCTACGAAAGTATCCAAATAATGAGTAAAATACGCCAAATGCTTTTAACGTTGCCTTTGGCATTTCCAAATTAACTTCAAGAAAAGAGTGAAAGAATATTGAAGGGAAAACCAGGTTTCGAAGATGTGTCTCTTATAGCGAGTTTTATAAATGGGACGGCAGTTTTACCTGAAACCATAAGGGAGAATATAGGGCCAAGGTTCAAATTCTCCCAGTTACGACCCTGGATGTGGAGCGAACTTTTTCCACATACAAAAATATTAGAATTACACAATTGGACATTTGGAACAATATTTAATTGTTCGTTTAAAAAACATTGAATTAAATTTTAATACCTACCATATTATTAAGAGTTATGATAATATGTTGATTTTGAAGTGAGAATCACTTTTCTTTTTTTTTGAGTTCCCGAAAGTGATTATTCAATAATGCATATTCTGCAAATTTTCTTGCATATTTTGCCAATTTTCTTGTATATTTCTGGCATTTTTTATACATATTTGTAAGCACATAACAACGTTTTTATGTTGCATATAATCCGGTCTCTCATAATCCGAGTTCTGTGAAAAGTGTTCTTAGAAAATTACGTGCATCCATAGATGTCTATAGGGGTCATCAGTATGAACAATAAACAAAGAATGCTCTCTAAAAAAAACCATGAATATCTCAAATAAAAAATATATACAATAACTTTATCATTGTATGGCAATGTAGCAGAGCAAATCTAAATCTATAGGTGGGATTCTACAAAAGTCTGCGACGAATGTCAAACAGTGTCATCGTTTTTCCATAACAAATTTCAAAAAATGAATTGTGACAATATTGGTTTGTCTTAAAGTAAACTTCTATCAGAACCTATCATTGACATCTGAGATAAATCGAAAACAGAAATGTTATTCTTGTATCATTCAAAATAGATGAATTGATTTAAATTCTAACGATTTCCAATATTCAGAAATCTAATTTCGTATCCACAACGAAGAACGTCCATAAAGGAAGTTCTTAGTAACAGTAAATTACGGACTGAAAGCATCGATATGTATTTTGATTTTATTGTTCGTTATTACAGCACATAAGGTAACAAAGTTTGAATAATTCATGGGCTCCCACGATAACCGTGCTGCATATTTCTCAGCATTCGTGAAACACAATGATGATGTCACTATGTCAAAGACCTTTTGTGTTAATGTGGTACGAACAATGTTTTATCATTAAAGAAGACTGAATTTTTCTCGAAAATGTAACAGTGAGTCAGTAAAATCATAGAAACAAGTATTGAAATCTTTATTGATTCGGAAAACATAAAGGATTTTCCATTAAGAGGTGTTCTTTGAAAAGCCCGCTATTTCGGTAGATGTCACATTTGAAGCTGTCATTTTCTGACATTTCACAAGTAAAACTACGCCATTAATAAAAATGGAACGATACACGCTTCAATAATGCATTGAAATTATTACAATTTACTATAAAAATGGTGAAAATTTGGAAGAGACGGTTCGTAAAACTCGAACATTTTTGGGTAGTCGTGAAGCACCTTGTCGGACCGTAATGAAGAAATTCGTGGAAAAATTCAAGCTGTTAGGATAAGTTAGTGATGTGAAGAATAAAACTCGTGCACGTCGCTCAAGAACAGGGGAGAATATTGCTGCTGTAGCCAAAAGTGTTGAAGAAAAACAGGCTTGTCCATTCCTCGTCGTTCTTTCGAATTAGGCATCCACAAACGTCATTACGCCGTATTTGGCTTAAAGATTTGGGTCTTAAGGCCAGTTAACACAAGAACTCAAGCCGGCCGATCATCAACAACGAAACCATTGATTTCCGGACCGTGTTAAGCCTGGTTCTCAGAGCTTCGACGTGAAACTCGCGACAGTTGTTCCAACAATCAGAGAATATCAACAAAACTTCCCCTGACCCCCTCCTTTTGGTTTCTGGTTGTCAAAATCTGTAGCGACACGCCTCTTTTGTAGTTGAAATGAACCAACTTCACTTGTATTTCTGCGACAGCGAGGGAGAAAATAGGAGTAGTGGGGATTGTCGCTGGCTTCACGTAGAAGGTCTGAGAACCAGGCTTTATCTCTCGAAGAGGTGATCACAATTGGCCACGTTAAAGAGAAGGCCAATAGTCCAGCGTCGATTCAAGACCTTAAAGAAGGAATTCGTGAGGCTATCGAAGACATAGGGCAGCCACTTTGCGATTTGGTTATGGATAATTTCATGGTCCTGTAAGCGTGGTCGTGGTGGTCATTTGCCTGATGTTATTTTCCACTATCAACGGCAAGGCTTCTTCTTTATAATGAAATAAACATCCGATCATTTATATTGAAAAATGGCCTTTTCCTTTGAATATCAAAATAACACCTCTTATTGAAAAACCCTTTATTCGATTCAGCAGCTATAGTCTGTTCAAACGTAAGAAGGAGCAATAACAACAAGTTTGGCGCAGCGGTTAGGAGGGGCTTCGGACAGTTACTTTCCGTCCAGAGTCTATTTCTACATATTCAGTTGAGTACCACCATCCACAGTCCGTTCCTAGTACAATCCTGGCAGTCTCTTAGGGCGGTCAAAGAAAGCGTTTTTATGACCGTTTGACCAATAGGAGTTTTATTGTGAGCAAACAAGACGATTTTGTTTGTTTACAAAGCTCCTTCTTACATTTGAACAGACTATAGAATTACAGTTTTGCCGACTTATTACGCATGGACCAGTATTTTCCCAAATAATCAACTTAAATAAGCAGACAATCTTAACAAATATAATTATCCATAACACCATAAATTACCATTCCCCACACCAAATTCCTCAGCATCATAAATAAGATCTAATCGAGTCTATATACACATCCCAGATGTTTCTTAGGTACCATCTCGATACGGAAGTCCTTCCTAATGACTATACAGCCCGCCTATGATATCCAAGGGGCTCCATACGCCTTGGGCAATGACTTTGCCACGTGCCGAGACATCTGCTAGGTGCTGCTTCTAGAAAAGGAAACGGCAGATGTTAATTTCGAAGGTTGCAAGGTACCAGACGGCAGCGGGGAGAATGGCTAACATATTCGGGGGGTTCTTGAAGAGAATTCTGAGAAAAAAGCGTGGTATTTTTTCTTTGTTGGGGAGGAAACAATGAGAGGTTGCGAGGGATAGGTGATTTTAGTGTTGAAAAAAATGACGCTTAGTTAATGATAGGGTAAGTTGTGAACTGGAAGTTAGTTTAACGTGCTTTCAAAAATGTTGGGAAATACAGGGTGGGGTAAAGAAACAGGTTAAGAAATTCAATTAAAAACAAAATCAATATCGAGTTGAATATTTTCCATAATAGAGAACAACATTTAAATATCGATTGAAATATATTCTGGGAGGATTCTGCATCTCTAAAAACTTTATAGGTTTTCACTCCCACTCTCTGAAAGAGAAATAATTAAAACATTTTAATTAAGATGAAGTGCTCCTGCGAAAATCTTCGCACTTATTTGCCAGGAGCAAATTGGTTTTGAAAAAATGGTTGCCTAACAATAAATTAAAAAAAGGATAAATGAAAAGGATAATGTAACGTTTAATTCGGTGTCTATATCAGACACCTTCTTCAGACAAACTTGTAAAATCTTCGGAATTGTGTGTTTTTTCGTTTGCAGTCTAGGTAATTGACATTGAATGTTGTCAACACATGGAGATGTTGATATATTTAATTTTGAAATTACCCGATATCATTTCTTTCTCCAATAAATCAATCCAAATACGATCTATTCCAGCGGAACAATTGGGCAAATTATCTACTTCATCTAACAAAATACATGTGGATTCCTTAATTTCCTTTTTATAATTATCAGGTTCCGTCATCAGAATCTTTGTGTTGTTCCAGTTCATCATAATATGATCTCCGCTATTTGAACATACTTGATCAGCGATTTGTGATCTTGTAATGTCTCTATTTTGATGTTGTTCTTATGTTCCCGTTTTCTTATCTCTAAAGCCTTGATGTCTCTCCTCTATAAGATTTTCCACATATATATTGGCAACACAATTTTGGATTTTTGTGTCTCATTTATTGGTTCGTTCTGGTTAGAATGGATCTCAAATCATTTCGTGTTTTGAAAACAGTTCTTGAACATAAGTTTCAATTCAACAGAATTTGGAACCAATTCTTCTTATTTTCCATGAAAGGCCAGGAATATAAAGAATGACGTTCAACAAATTTGGTTGTTCTTGACGGTTTTCTATTTGTATTTGTCTCTATTTTGGATGTTGTTCTTACGATCCGGTTTCTGATCCTTTTAATTTATTTCCTATTTTAGTTTTACTTTTAGGCAACAATTTTTTCAAAACCAATTTGCTCCTGACAAGTAAGTGCAAAGATTTTCGCATCTTAATAAAACGTTTTAATTATTTCTGTTTCAGAGGCTGGGAGTGAAAACCTATAAGTTTTTCAGAAACAACATTTAAAGTATATGTTGAAACCATTGTAGAGATGATATCTGGAAAATTCTGCTCATTATTGTTAACTTCGTTAACCGATTTTGGAAATTTCGGACAACTTTTTACAGCATTTCGATGGAAAGGTTTGCAATAGCCAAACGAAGGTTGTTCTTCAAGTGGGCCAGGTCTTGGGACTATCGTTTTAAACATGGGATTTTAGATATACGCAGGGGAGAGAGCACGCGTTTGTGCTGAAGTGCTGAATACCCAGGGAATCATGAAACAACTTCTGAATCATGATGACGTAACATCCAGAATTCACTGGAATGTCTGTTTGTATTCTTCGAAAAAATATTTATAAATAATCCAACTCGCGAAAATGCACGCCAAATAGTGACACGTTGTGACAGCCCCTGCATTTTTATGGGGATTCTAAAATCACAATTTTATAATAATCCTCCCAGGATGCGTTTTTTAACGTGTTCTTTCGTGCCACGATACAACGTGTTTGCGCAATTAAAAAACATGCGGATAAATAAATTGTCCATGAGTTGGCAATTTAGACCGATAAAATAGATTAATTATTTCTATTTGCCCAATTGCTCTCAAATAATTAGGGGATTACTCAAATTTATGTAGATGGCCAGATTATCTTGATCTGGGAAATATTTCAGAAAGAGAATAAACTCATTAAGTTCAAATAAAGATTACTTGGCTTCCTCCTGGATTCTTAATTGCATAATGAAACAAATTCGCAGCGAGAAATATCCCAGAACAACGCTGGTAGCTTAAGTGGTCGTTATTAATTCCTAATGAATCAACTTTAATTTTTTGGTTGATATAAACTGTATTTCACAAGGAAAAAATATATGCTCAATTGTATTATGTCAATTAATGGCGAAAATTTGACAAAATGATAAAGCTCATTCAAATATGCGCAAAATAAACAACCCGATAAACCCTTCAAAATAGAAATAATTTTTTTTTTTATAATAGTCCGCAAATAATATTTTATCGCACACATACAGGATGTTCTGATTTATTTCTGACAATCTGAAATGGGTGATAGATCACATCATTTTAAGCAAAAAAGTTTATATAAACTTGGGTTCGGAAATGATTCGTTTCCGAGATACAGGGTGATTAAGTTGATGAAAATAATTCGCGTTTTCTTTAATATGTTTTGGCTGCTTCGAAATCCTTTCATGAAAGTTCGTATACAGGGTTTTTTTGGGACGATAAATTCAAATTTGTGGTCGATTTATTTGTATTTTCTAGAGGGCACACCGGCAATCATTTCAACCCATGTTAACCGTTGCAATTCTTTGTGCTACACTGTACACCGTTTTGGACTTAAAGAATCGATTCTCTCATCCTTTTTGCTTAAAAAAGGTATACCTCATCTAAGTCGCTAAGAGTAATCGTTGCATAGAAAAATTCATTAAAACCAAAGGGACGAAATGATTGCCAGTGGCGCCCTCTAGAAAATACAACGAATCGACCACAAATTGGAATTTCTCACCTCAAAAAACCCTATGTACCAACTTTCACGCATTATTTGAATCGGTCGAAAGATATTGGAGAAAACGCGAATTATTTTTCAACTTTAACACCCTGTATCGGAAACGAAGCATTTCCGGACCCATGTTTATAGGAACTCGATGTGATCTATCACCCATTTCAGTTTGTCGGAAACAATCAGAACACCCTGTATGTGTTGCCAAAGAATCACTTTTTCACAAAAGACAAAGAGGAACCAAACCTACTCTGAAAATTACAATTCTCTAGGACAATCCTTTAAAGAGTTATCTCGGAAGAATGGAATTTGACCAGGTATTCATCATCTGGAAGTCGAACATTATGGTTTGAGACCATTTTTGGCTAGAAATTCGAAAATTCAGACATTCACGCAAATGATATAACACTCGTTTAAGTAGAACGTACGCTTATAAACGTAAACGTTTAATAAAAACTATATTCTCGTGAAACATGTCAAAAATACGATTTAAAACCGGAATGGCGAACAATTAATCATTAATATTTCGCAAACTATTCATGTGCTATGAATTCTTCCCAACGAACCTCGCGTACGAAAAAAAACAACAATTTTCCCCATGCAATCCTGTGAAATTGTCGGGAAATTCATGAAAATCCAGTCTGAAAATTATATTCCATTTATGACCTATTTTTCCTTGATGGCGCTGGAAAAATTCAGTCTCGCTTGGCTATGGAAGAACGCAATTACCACCTCTTTATCTATAGCGGGGGCTACTTAGTTTCCAACCCCCCTTCCCTTGCAAAAACGGTTTTCATCCCCCTATCTGACCTAGAACTCCAGTTTCGAACAATATGAAAATTCGTATAGTCATCGCTTCATTTCACCCTGCAATATAATCGAACTTCGTCGCTGACAGGATGTCTGAAAAGTTGACAGTTCAAGAAAAACTGACAGGGAATTTCGGATCGATATATGTAGGTTGGCGACATTGATTCAGAACTTCAAACTTGACAGGTTCCATCTGGTGTAAGTAAGATCATTGTTTAAACAATGGTAAGATATAGTCCGTTCACGAAAGTTTGAGGCTTGAGCGAATAGTGGGCTGGGCGATTGTTTATTTATCTGAAGTTGGCAGTATTTGCTGTCATAACGTAAAATAGAGTCAATGTTGCCGAATGTACCCGGCCTCGTCCGACGAGCTTGCGAGTTATCAGGGAACTCAATACAATATTGACAACATTGCGTATCAATCTGACAAGAAAAGGAACAACATAATCTAAAATTTTAAAATACACAGTGAAATATGCCAAATTGTCATGGCCAACCGACGGCTCAATCTTTCTTGAACGGATTATACCTAGTGCTGAATTTACTGACAATATTTCAAAAGAAGTTTAACTAGAATCCATTGATTTCTATTATACAGAGTGTCAAAAAAGTAACGTGACTCGTCAATAATTCTTACACAAAGAATTATTAGGGAAAATCCTCGAATACGTTTTTTTGTTAATATTACATTTCTCACCCACTCTTCTTTATTTTTTTCGAATGGGGATATACGAGTATATGGGTTGTGATACATCAAATGAAAGGTAATTTGAAAACCTATTCAGCGATAGCGCTAAAGTATAATTGGATTTGCCATTTCATATTTGAAAAAATAAGAAATAAGTTATAATTTGTGATTGGTGAGACCATTCGTCTTTCACCAAGAATTATTAGAAAAATTCACGAATTTATAGATCTGTTATTTCAAAAGCAGGCCTCTATATTCTTTTTTAATTTTGAAATTTCTCACCCCCTACTCTCTACATCCCTCAACTCTTTTTCAAACAGAAATGTATTGATTGTGATACATCAAATGAAAACTAATTTGATTACCTATAGTCCGTTCACGACCGTCGGTTGCCATGAAAATTTGGCATATTCCACTGTGTATATTACAATTTTAGGTTATGTTGTTTATTTTCTTGACAGATTGATACGCAATGTTGTCATTATTGCATAGAGTTCTCTGATAACTAGCAAGCTCGTCGGACGAGGCCGGGTACATTCGGCAATGTTGAACTTTACATTATGACAGCGAATACTGCCAACTTCAGATAAATAACCAAACGCCTACTTTGCGCTCAATAATATGTGAACGGAGTATACTCATTTCATTTGATATGTCACAATCCATATATGCCTATTCAAAAAGAAGGTGCGTAATGGGAAAAAGATTTCAAATTCAAAAAAGCATAGGAAAACCAGCTTTTGAAATTACAAATCCATGAGATCGTATATTCAAGTGGAAAGGCAAGAAGAAAATGTACAAAATTCATACGAGCTTAATTCTTAAAATGATATTCTCAAAACTTCTCATTCAACTAAAAATCACCCTATGTGAAATTACATATAACCATTAACTTCCAGAACTCAGAAGTCTTTTCAAGGGTTTCTAGGCAGAATTCCAAGAAAAACGTGTGGAATTCTCGTCTTTGTATGTTTGACACAATACGAAGTATTTTGCGAGGAATTCTTTTGAGTAGACTGTACGTAACCGTGCTGATAGGGAAGGTAGGTATAACATGTATAGGTACTAACATTCTTGTGCAGTCAGTTTTGCCGACGATTGTTTGCACTAGAAATCGGAATTTGGTTTTCAGGAGAAATGAAAATTGCCACGTCGTATGAGAATAGTTTGGCCCAGAAATGTATAAAAACTTCAGTAAAGGCGAGTGCACTAGGAGTTTGGAATAAAAAGAAGGAAATTTCTAGTGTATTAACAGTTGAAGGTTCTGAGATACAAGACGCTTTATCAATACATGTTCACATTTTAATCAAACGAACTATCATATAAGGTGTGCCAATAAGTGTCAGTTGCAGGAACGTCCATTAAAATTTAAAGGTCCATTAAACTCTTAATCCTCCATTATTACAAGGAACTAATGGAGGATTAAGGGTTTAATGGACCTTTAAATTTTAATGGACGTTCCTGCAACTGAGCATTAGTCGTACAAAAGTTTCAATATATATTTTTCTCATTAAAAAAAATTTTCCCTCATATTTTCACAGATAAGTCTCAGGCTAAGAAAATATTTCTTTTCTGTAGCATTGACTCATTTATATTCTAAATTGAATAAATTTTGACATTAGGTTAAGACATTGTATTATTATTTCAAATTTTGCGAGGATTTTGTTGTATTTAAGAGAAATAAGAGTCCCTACCACTTGAGTTGTAAATAAAATTAATTCAGTGGAATCCATTTTCTTTCAAAATCAACATACAGTGGAACTCCTCTATGACGAACGTCTGTATAACGAATTTCCCTGTATAGCGAATTTCGTACAAGACACTGCACTTTGAATCCGAATTCCATGTTTAAAACACCCTCTAAAACGAAGTAAATTCTCTCTATATAACGAATTAGTCAAATAACATCACTCTTTGAATGGGTATTGGTGAGAAGGTATAATGGTGGGTTTTCCGAATTTTTCCGGGCGTAAGTAATGAATACCGACCATCATTACGGCGGGCAGAGAGATCCTTCTGAAACAGTTTTAAATACACCCCTAGCTGTTTGGTTTCAATCTAACCATTACGCTAGTGTGAAAAGTTGTGCGAAAATGTCTAAAGCAAGTGATTAAGTTTGAATGATAAACCTGAATTTATCAGTGAAGTCGACCGCGACATTGCCTACTATAAAAACGAATTTTCTGTATAACGAAATTTCTTTATAACGGATTTTTTTGCGGAATTAGCGCTTTCGTTATATGGAAGTTCCACTGTTTTTCCATTTCCTGAACATATCCTGACATAATTTCCCCCTTTTGCTGTACCGTACTTCGAAATTATTGCTTTTGCGAGAGCATCTCACAAAAATTTCAATCCAACGTTGTTTTTTTCTCAAACACAAATACAGGATGAACATCTGAGAACTGACAGAAATATCCAATTTTTTCCAATGCGTCCCAAGATTTTTTCCCATTTTCTTCGATATTATTTGATTTTCTGGAGTTGAACATCTATAGCAGATGTTATCAATGAGTCCAGTCTTTCAGAAATAGTTAAATCACCCTGTATCTGTGAACGATTGACTTCATTCAGAATCGAAATATTTTCGATTTCAAAGTCCACTAGAAAGGTTCTTCAGGTCAGTGAATTATGGCTGACTAGTTGCTGGATATCCTGTATATTATTGATGCATACTTTTTTGTTTTAAGTCACTGAAACACTCAGATGAACAATTTTAAAACATTAAAAATCACCTGAGAAGTACCTATATGGAAAAATAGTGAATACAACTCTATTTGAGTTATTTAATCAACTAGGTTATTAAAGACAGCGACTAATGGTCAATATATTTCAACGCGTGAGCGGACCGAACGCGTTAATAGCTCGAGACCATTAGTCGCTCGATTAATAACCGAGTTGATGTAGTATTTAGTATGAATTCTTGATTGGAATACATTCCCATTTTGCAAAAGACTTACATTCGACATAATGAAATTTCTATGTATCTATGTTCCAGTAGAGTTTTGACATTTCTCGTAGTGCTTCTGAATACTTTGTGAACGGTTGCCATGAGGATTGCACATTGAAATAGCCGAAATTGAACATTTAAATGGGTCATTAATGATCAAGTTACACATTAAAATAACCTTTTATTTCGAGGTCGGCGGAAAAGTTTATTTTTCTACCGGAAATATTGTCAAAATTTAAAAAAAGTTCATATCTCTTTATGAATGTTCCATCCTCTTACGCTTCACCAATTTTCTATATATTACTATGGCAAAAATCTACAGATAAACCAACGACATACTTCTTGGAACAGACCAAAATAGAACCATACAGCCTACGCCAATGAATTCCAAGAAAGTCAACAATAATCGTACCTCGTAATGGTTCAATGAGAATTCTGGACCGAATAAAGCAGCTGCCAAATGTCTGTCTGCCTTTACACCTGCCCCCAAACCCCGAAAACGTAACGTTACGATTAATCTGTGCTGGTTTAAACAGTCTTCGTTGAATTGTGGTAACTTTCCAGAGAAGAATCAGATCACGAAATATTCGAAGTTGAGAACTTTGAGAACTGTGGCTTTTTACGAGAAAATCTTTCAACTTTCGATTTCTGAAAAGGGATTGGCATTTTTCATGAGCTAGTATTAGAAGAAGCCTTTTGTACGAACATTTTATGAGATCTGTTCGAAAGAAATGAGGAATTTTGAATTTTTGTTTAAAGCATTTTTTTTTCGTCGATATTCCTATAGTTCGTTTCAAAATGATTGTCATCAGAGCAAGCCATGAAAGTCCAGTCGGGGCTTTATTTCTAGTTACTAAAAAGTCACTAAAAAATTTCTGTGGGTTCATCAGTCAGAGAAGGGAAATAAATAAACATAACCTAGAAATATATTTAATACAATATTTTTATTTTCCAAAGCAATTTCTGAGTGAGAATGTTCCTGATTCTTAAATACCATTAGGATTGTGTAAATCTCTAAACCTACAGCAGTATATAATTTCTGACACTGTATTGACAAATTTTCGTATTTACCATCATTTGCAGCTAAAGAGCGAAGAAAGAATAGGTATAGCCCCTAAGCTTGTGAATATCATGAAAAATAAACACAGTCATTTATATTTCAGTCCAGTTTAATCAATGGGATTCAGGTTTTATTACTATGCCGCTGCCTCAATAACAAAACTATAAACTATCAAAGTACTCTAATGAGATGTCATTCATATAATTCTCCGATGAAGATTGAGATCTATTGAAGATAATTAAGATATATTTTCTTTTCTCTGACAAATTTATTTGTAATTATAACTTAAAATGAGTGTGTTCAACTCAAATTCAACTGAGATAGCCAAACTGGTGAAACGAAACAAAAAGAACTTGTTGATACTTTGAAAGGTGTGGACCAATTTGTCATACATAATAAGACAAAAACACAAATTAAAGAATTTATTCAGTATGTACATTAATTGTACCACATTGTATAACTTTAATAAACTTATCACCGATTCTGTCTGTTTTAGTAAGAGGAATATTTCATTGAATAGCCAAAACATGAACCGAGTGTGTGTGGCAAAGGTGTTAAAATTAAAGTGAAACATGTGGACCACAAGATGTTATCATTTTTGTATGAAAATCATACTTGTTTTAGAATATACTATTGCACAGATTAAATAATGATTTCATTCATTCATATGCCTTGGTTACTTTTGATATGAATAATTGAGTATTGTTTGTTGATTTAACATATCCATTATATTAATTAAGTACTATTTCTTCAGATCCCCAAAAGATGACACACAGTTTTCCCTAAGTCTAGAATAGAGAAATGGTGAATATTTGGGCTTTTATTGGAAACGATTGTCAATTTAGCTTTTGTAGGTCTTGTCGGTGTCATTTTAGATAAAAGTTGATTAAGTTCCTTTGAGTGTTTGGAATTCAGAGGAAGCAAAAGTTAAAATTTTGTTTCAATCCTTATCGTATGGGTAAGGAACACACTTAACATTGCTTAAAACTGACAATTTACAGTGAAAAACTAAAATAAGCTTCGGTACAAAATTGAGAAAATTCATTCAGAACATTTCAAAAATTTTATTGTTAATTGGAGACAGAAATATTATATGCAATCATAGATTCATTGAAAATAATTATTAAAGTACAGTAGAATACTTATAGACTTATACATTTTACTATTTATTTACATATTAGAATTATCTTCTGAATGCAGTGCTCCGAAGCGAACATAACATGTAAAATAACTGTTGGAGTAAACATCAAAATTGTATTAACAATTCAACTTTCTATAAAATCCAACAAAGGATTCAAATATTTTTAAGTTTATCATTATAGGAACTTATGTTCTTGTAGCCCTTGCCGAATTACTTTTTTATGAGAAGCAGTCGTAGGTATATAATCAACTCTGATTGAATGATATGGTGCATTACCCATGATAATGACACACTTTGTATCAAATAACTGCAGAGAAGGTATTAATTGTTCAGTAATCCATTAATGAAATAGTTCCCCATTCATTGCTTTATGCTAATCCGTATCATTGGTACCACTGTCAAGAATTAGATCACATCCAGGTAAAAATCCATCAAATACACTCATTGTTTTTGATTTTAGAAAAAATAAAGTCGTTTAATGTCTCTTTGAAGGTATAATCATGTGGAATAGGTTTCCTTCCAGTGCTAACTCTGGCTCTAGCAACTTGCCTTCTACTTTTTTCTCCGAAATTCTTCGGACAGTTCTAGGAGAAATCTGAAATTTTAAACTTATTTAATCAGAAAACACATTGTACATGATCGTTTACCTGAAAAACGAGCCCAATGCCATTAATACTAGCCGAAATATCTGCTACACACCGATACACTGCCTGGCGTTCCCTTGCAGTAAGATGAGAGGAATCTGGTTGTATTCCGGCCGTTTGCAATTCAGTAATCAAATCAAAGTAGATTTAAGAGATATTTAAATCCACTTGTCGATTAAATCAAGAATATAAACTGATATTAACAAATAAATTCGAAATATCTTCACTAGGTTAACTCAAGCTGGAAATAGTCAAAGTCAGTGATATTTTCAACACCAACCTAAAATCGGCAAATCGAAATTCACCGAACGGACCGATACCAACATATTTTCGACTTCTCACAGCCGCCCGAGATGCCAATCATTTTGAAATGAACTATACTAGGGTTGCCAACCGTCCTTTATTTCAAATGGACAGTCCTTTATTCTGAACCTATGTCCTTTCCTCTTTTGAAAGGTATCGAACTGCAAATGTCCTTTATAATCCGAAAATATAAATAAAAACATTCTAGTAAGCACAATACCACAAACAAAATTTCAAAAATCACCATACACCATGATACGCCATCCAAAACAAAATAAATGAATAAATTTAAAAAGCAAATTACTTAGTTTATCCCATTTTGACGTTTAAAGACGACAATATTCAACCCATGGTAACAAGGGTAAGTTGACGTTTATCCACTGAGTGAATAGGGATGTTGACCACTTTTTGGAATTTATTTTATTTTAAAGATGAACCCTATACAAACACGAAAAAATTACTTTTTCCTTAAAGAAATAGTAATTGCCAATAAAAATGAGTAAATGAAAAGACAATTCAAAATTCCCGCGGAAATGCTCAATTTTGTCACGTTCTGATGATAACGTCATAATACAGTGAACATACTTTGACTTCTGTCAAAGCGAACTGATATTGCCCTATCCCTTGTGGAAAAGTTCAATTTAAGCCTTCAAAATGAATAGGTCGGTCTGTAAATGCTGAATGAGGTGCTTCTTTTATTTGTAACAATAAATATGAGTTAAAAGTCTGCTACTTACAAAGACAATTTCACGTTTTTGAGCTCCGCTGCACAAAAATCCTTGTTTTCAGCAAAGAAACTTGCGACCATAAGGGAATTATCTTCGGTAAAAGTTACTACTATTACCCTTGATGAATCCTATCTCCATTATAAAGAAAATTGTAGATTATCGTTCTTGTAACGAACTAGGTTTTCTGTCTCTTTCAGCTTTTAACTTCGTAAGTTCGAATCATAGATATGATATATTATATATTTACTATGGTTCAAGTCACAGAACCGTGGGTTTCACAAAGCTTGATTGGCAATCAAATCGTTTATTGAAGTAAGTCGATGGTTTATGTCAAAAATGAACTGAAAATTGCAGAGAAATGATGACATTTCAATAATCAAGGTGATTGGAGTTTTGTGGAACCCGGCCTATGAATGTATTTTGTTGATCTGAGCACCGAACATTCGAATTTGCAATGACAATACGGATAGTTTGACGTCACTATACGGATTACCTCTGATTGGCGTTCGCAGTCACGTGATAGTGATAATAAATAACATAATTTAAATCAGCTTTATTTATTCAACGAGAATAATAAGATCACTAAAATGGTGTTTTAGGATTGCAAAAATTTCCTTCTATGAGGAAAACCTCAATTTATATGAATTCGTTACATGAGTCAACATCCCTATTAATTTTTTTTTAATTCACTAGTGGAATAAAATGTTCACCACTCACTTTCGGCATCTAAAAAGTATTCTAACTCCTCTCTTGTGAATACCTTCCACTTCTTTGCTACGTATCCCCTGGAATGTTGCTTCAAAAAGGCGGTTACTTGGTGAAATCTGCCGATGTCTATTTTTTCTTTCAGAGCCAACATTTTCTTCAGTTGCGAATAGTAGGACCATAAAGACGACGACTTAACTTTCTTGGATTGTTCGGAAATATACGCCAAAATTATTTTTTCGTTGACACCCAAGGGCGGATTTACGGGGGGGGTAATGGGGGTAATTACCCCCCCCATGAATATCGAAAACCTTTGAAAAAGTTACGCAACTTGGTGCACAAATTTTCATTTGTTTGTTTTTTTAATACTATTACTTTACTACTATTTTTTTCTTATTATATTGTTCCTCCTAAATATTTTGATTAATTTTTTTTCAAGTTTTGAACCTGATTTATCGATCTTGAATCATCACTACCCCCCCCATGAAAAAAAGCTATATCCGCCCTTGTTGACACCTTTGTCTTTTTCATTATTTCTCCAGGCACAAAATGCCGTATATTGCTTTTCGTACAATATTTTTGATTCAAATGGAATAACTGCTTCTGCTGCCTCATTTGCTTTTTGTATAATGCACTCAGGAACTACAACCTCGTCGTCACCGCTCAACATTTTTTCGAAACAAAAATTCTTTGACTGTTCTATAATTTTCATTGACACTTGCAAACAATTAATAACATAGTGCCCTAGCAACCATCGATCGAAGGAAAATCTCGTTATGAATTTTAATTATACCTAATATTTCCTCTAAAAAGTATTCATTATTTGAATTTTCATCAAAATGGGATAAAATTTTGTATACGACACGTGAGTTAAAAATGTTTATTCACTCACTTGTTGTATAAATAACTATTATTTTTGAGTTGAAATAATTAACATTATTAATATATTTCATAATTGTGTTCAATGACCATGTTTTTTTATAGTTTTTGAATGAAGTTTTTAGTAAAACTTTGTTTTATCTTGGAGACACTAATTGAACCATTTTTTCACACAAAAAATACGACCTAACCTAAAAGATAACTCATATTTCAAAGCTTTTTATTTGCCCATAAAATTTTCTTCTTTTTGCTAATCTTTTCCCCGTCCCCGGTTCTCGAATCGTTGATGTCCTTTATTTCAATAGCTCAGAGTTGGCAACCCCACTTCCTACCGTAACGAGCCGTCACTGATACTGTTCAAGAACGTTCGAGCATTCTTTTTAATGATAATCAGATCACCTGCTCAAAAATAAAGTGATTATAAGACTTTCCCTTTAATTATCTCGGCTCTGAGTGACAATTAGCCAAATTTTTCATAAGCAGACGTTTCACCACATCCAATGAGTTCCTCGCGCCAAATTTCAATTGTCCAAGTTATACCTAAAAAAATCTTGAGCTTTCGGAAATCTTCTTCAAGAGGTTCTCTTAAGAGTATGTTCTTAAATACAGTGGAACCCCCATAACGAATCCTATCTGTACAACGAACCTTGAATCTAAATTTCATTTTAAAAACACCCTCTAGTACGAATTAAATACTCTCTATAACGAAATATTCAAAGAACATAACTTTTTGAATGGGTATTGGTAAGAAGGTATAAGGGTGGGTTTTTTCCGAAAATTTTCCGGGCGTATGTAATAAATCCCGACCTTAAACTAAACCATTACGGCGGGCAGAAAGATCCTTCTGAGAAAGTTTCAAATACACCCCTGGCTGTTTGATTTCAATTTAACCATTACGCTAGTGTGAAAGTTGTGCGAAAATGTCTAAAAGCAAGTGCTAAAGTTTGAATGATAAACTTAAATTTATCAGCGAAGTCGACCGCTACATTGCCGACTATAGAAACCATTTTCTGTATAACGAAATTTCTTTATAACGAATTTTTTTCTGCGGATTTAGCGATTTCGAATAGGGAAGTTCCACTGTATTAACTTTGGACAATCAGCATATAAGGCATTAATATTTCTATCGAATACAAAAACTAAACAAAACCACCCCCAAAATTTCTTATGAGAACGATCATATCCAAAACTCTCAACTCCTTTCTATCATCAACAAGGACCATCTGATACAATAGAAGCAATTTACCACTTTCTTCAAGAACATACCCAGGCTCGACTGGCTCCAAACAACCCATGGGAATCTCGAAATAAGACTTTTCCATCGCCACCATCAGAAATAAAACCCGTGAGAAACAACCCCGGGGCCAAATTGCATAGGATTCGAGTTCACCCCCTTTGTGACCGCTTTCATTCACAGGGTAGTCGTTCAGAAATGTGTAGATCGCTGAGAGGAGCAATAGAAGATCACATAGTAATAATAAGGGATGACGTGAACCGACGAATATAGGCATACCGTAAATTGGGGATACTTTGTGACTAGTGGGTAACTTTGTGACAATACGCAAATCGTAACAAACTGCCCAATATTTTCCAAGTTTCGCGCGCATAGAGAATTTTTCCTGTCGCCGGGCGACAGCACATATCTCAGCCCAATCAAATATATCTTCATAAGTGTGGTAGGCCTATCTAATAACTTGTAGACTGTCATGAGAAGAGCATACCGATTCTGTCGATTTTTTCAAAAGCCGGAAACTTTCGTCTGCACAGCCAAATCTGAAATTTTGTCAGTTAAAATCGTAAATAGGTTCATTTGCTCCTGTAGTTATCATATTATATTCGAAATTATAGTCAAGAATCATTGATTTTAATATCTTTTTTTCGAAGAAAACAAAAAAAAGTTCGCAGCATGGGGTAACATTGTGACATGTCACAACGTTTTCCAAATAATTACATATGATTTTTTTTTAATTTTTTGCATGTAGACTGCGACCAAAATCTTGCCAGAATGCCTCAAACATATAAGAGACGCTTGGGAGCAAGAGCTTACAGAAATCCCATGTTGCTGAAAAAGCTGGTACAAGATATTTAAAAAAAAAGGTGCAGAAAATTTAAAAGCAGTATAAGCTTTTTAAGAGCAACGAATAATAAAGAATTCCATTTTGCCACAAGTTGAGGATTTTTGCGTGATTGACTACTGGCAATAACTAAAACAAATTTTGAAGGAAAAGAGAAAAAAGGGAAAGATTCTCATCACAAGGCTTACCTTATCACTTAGAAATTTTGTAATCCCAGGAAAATTTTGCAGTTTGTAAAATTGTGAGTGTGTAGTTTTATGCCTACTCTCATTCAATCTTAATATTAAACTCTTATTCAGCCCATTACATGTTTTCGTTCTTGTTCAGAATATTAATTTTTGTTTTCAATGAATGTTGAAGTTAATTCGTGATTTTTTATCCAAAAATTATGAGCACATACTTTTTTTTAATTTTTAGTAATTTTATACTCAAAAGGTAGGGGTATTATTGTGCTCTGATTCGAATAATGCTTTGTCACAATGTTACCCCGAAGCACGGGGTAAATTGTGACAATTTCGAATTCGAAAAAGACTATATCAAAATAATTTTTTCAACAATATTATATTCTCATTGTGTACCGAAAGGACAGATATTTACTGTGTATTTTTTTCACCTTTTATCTGCTCAAGAAGTGTTTAAAAATGTGTGAAAACCTCAAAAACTGTCACAAAGTATCCCCGTTTTACGGTAGTTATATTATTCTGGAAGTGAAAATCTAGGTCAGATAAGGGTTGAAAATCACCTTATAACCCCTTAACTTTTATAGAGGTTCGAGTTGAAATGCGTGAAAAGCATTTACCAAGTACAGACTAGTTACGTTAATATCGATTGAAATATAATCTGGGAGGATAATGCATTTCTAGAAAAAATTTTTTAGGTTTTCACTCCCAGTCTCTGAAACAGAAATAATTAAAAAAAATTTAATTCAGATGAAATGCTCTTGCGTGAATCCTTGCACTAATTTGTCGGGAGCAAATTGGTCTTGAAAAAATTTTTGCATAACAATAAAACTAAAAAAGGAAATAAATGAAAAGCATAACGTAACGTTACGGTGTCTATATCAGACTTCTTCTTAAGACAAACTTGGAAAATCTTTGGAATTGTTTTTTTTTTCGTTTCTAATTGATGAAAAAAGAAACAATTACAAAGATTTTCCAAGTTTGTCTGAAGAATGAGTATGATATAGACACCAAAACGTTACGTTATCCTTTTCATTTATTTCCTTTTTTAGTTTTACTGTTAGGCAACAACTTCCTCAAATCAATTTGCTCATGACAAATTAGTGCAAGGATTTACGCAGGAGCATTTCATCTTAATTAAATTTTATTAATTGTTTCTTTCAGAGAATAGGAGTGAGAACCTAAAAAAGTTTTCTAGAAATAGTTACGTTAACCCCTGACATAAGTAAGTTGGTCAAATGTACGCGCTTGTAACAAAATAATACTTAAAAAAATTAATTCTATGGTCCACATGATGCGAAACTCTTGAAATTTTGCATAAACAGTCAGTAAATCAATTTTCATTCACAAAATAAATTTATCCCGAGTCGGATATCTTATTGTGAAAGTATAAAAATACTTCTTTTCAATATCCCCATTAAATTTTCTATGGTTCTTTTTACACTATGGCCACAAAATTTGAAAGAAGCTTATTATGAGCATTTTGGATGTTGTCGCAATATTTCATTTCGATTGGTTTCGTTTGAGATATTGAGGAACAAAAGTTTGGATGTTCATATTTAATGGACACCCTGTACGATTTGGCTGGTTAACAAACTTAACCGCTGCATTTGCGAACTGAACTCACCCCGAAATAAAACAATAAAAATCCCAGCCTCTAGGATAATCCCTTCGACAGAATTGAATTTGGCCACGAATTCGTCATCAGGACTCTTATCCTATCGTTTGGGACGATTTTCGGCTCAAAATGCGAAAATTACAGACATTTGGGCAAAACTATATAGCAGTCGTTTAAACAAATTGAACATAAAATGGGTCATAATTGTTTAATTGGGTATACGTAAACTAACTTTTTATTTCGAGGTCAACATAAATAAATATGTAACATACAGTGGAACTTTCCTATAACGAACGTGTGTATAACGAATTTCTCTGTACAACGAATTTCGTACAAGACATTGCACCTTGAATCCAAATTACATGTTAAAACATCCTCTTAAACGAAGTAAATTCTCTTTATGACGAAATATTCAAAGAATATCACTCTTTGAATGGGTATTGGTAAGAAGGTGTAAGGTGGGTTTTTTCCGAAATTTTTCCGGACTCACGTAATAAATCCCAACCTTAAACTAAATCATTACGGCGGGCAGAGAAATCCTTCTGAAACAGTTTTAAATATACCCCTGGCTGTTTGGTTTCAATCTAACCATTACGCCAGTGTGAAAAGTTGTGCGAAATGTCCAGAAGCAAGTGCTTAAGTTTGGATGATAAACTTAAATTTATCAGTAAAGTCGACCGCGACATTGCCGACTATAGAAACACATTTTCTGTATAACGAAATTTCTTTATAACATTTTTTCTGCGGATTTAGCGCTTTCGTTATAGGGAAGTTCCACTGCATATACCTACCAATAACATGAAAATTTTGCGTCTTTTTAAGTTCACGATTTCAGTTCCATCAATCAGTAGATATCCTGATTAGAAAATCATCCATATAGGAAAAAGCGTGCAATAATTTCGGCAGGTATGCAAATTAGGTATATATCATAAGGAAAAATTGTACAGATAGGCATAGTTAGATAAAACAAAACAAACGTTAACTACTTCAGGAAACATTATCGTGGCAATAATGTATGAAAAAGCGTAACACTTTTATGGCTTATATTTCCCAACAACACCACCAACTCCGATATAAAATAACAAATAAACAAATCACAAAGATAGCAGAGCAATAGAAAAATTTCTCGTTATGAATTCGTGGAAGTTTTCCATTTCCACGACTTCTGTTTTCCTCGTGATTTTCCAAGGTCACTTATCGGACAATACCATGAATCATGAAATGTAGATCTGTTAGGACGTTGAAATTTATGCAGGAAACCTTGAAGAGCAAAGAATATAATCTGGACTCTTTGTATTCTTCGCCACTACCATTATACTCGTGAAGAATGAATGAATGAAAGGGATATGGGTATATTGCTGGTAGTTGGGAGAGGACCATTTGGTCTAGAAAGGCTTATTTTTAGTGTTCATGGACTCATGGTTTGCTTCAACTGGTATACGAATACTTTCGGCTGATTTCACATATTCGAAAAACTGAGTGCAATAATTCTAGGGAATATACATAATTCATGGTTTATTTGATTGATATTAGAAAAATCATGTTAGTCTCGTATTCTCAAAATACAGGTGTCCCGGAAAATGTGGGAAATCTCTCGGATTTAGATAGAACATAAAGAATAAGATGACCATTTCCCCATATTTTTTTTCCTAGCGGCCCTCCCTACGGAGATACGACCTCCTAAATGACGCCACTGGAAACTCATTTCAGTGGAATATTTCAATTACTTACTTCCTTCATTATTTTTTTTCATTTTATCGACACCGAACAAGAGAACCTTTTCTTTATCTTAATGTTCAAGGTTTCCAAATTTGTTTTTTAGCACCTTATCATACAGGGTGTTAAAAATGTAAGCATTAAAATGTATAACCCAGTCCACCCCTGGTAAACTGAACAAGCTAATTGAAATTTGGGTGCGGTGATTTAAGAGGTCCTTAATACTATCTATTAATCATATAAAATTTTCATCAAATTATATCGAATAGTTTGAAACTTATTCCACTAAAATGGATTTCGCTCCACTGCTTTTGATATGTATTATGTATTTATCTGATGTTCAATAAAGTTATTATTATTATTTCAAGTGGCGTCATTTAGAAGGTCATATCTTCGTAGGCAGGGCCGCTAGGAAAAAAATTATAGGAACTTGTGATCTTCATGTTCTATCTGAATCCGAAACATTTCCCACATTTTCCGGGAAACCCTGTATATTCGTATAGTCCGTTCACGAAAGTTTGAGCCGTCGGTTGGCCATGACAATTTGGCATATTCCACTGTGTATATTGAAATTTTAGGTCATGTTGTTTATTTTCTTGTCAGATTGATACGCAATGTTGTCAATATTGCATAGAGTTCTCTGATAACTCGCAAGCTCGTCGGACGAGGCCGGGTACATTTGGCAACTTTGACTTTATTTTACGTTATGACAGCAAATACTGCCAACTTCAGATAAATAAACAAACGCCTACTATGCGCTCAAACTTTCGTGAACGGACTATAGACAATAATTTGACAACAACTGCCAAGTTTTGCCGAGGGTAAACTCGAATAAACTGCTGACAGCTTCTGCGAAATAGTTTTTCCACCTAGAAACCATTTGTAATTCAAAATTGCGTATTTCTGATTGGTGGAAATAACGATATTTTTTAATATCTACCATTCGTCAGTTCCCAGAATGAAAAAAACCAACCAAATTTGGAAACGTCAATTAATTATCAAGTAAACGAAATGAAAAAAAATTCCTAGATTTTTCAGAGAATTGCTTATCACTACCGTATGAAATCCAGGAAAACAGTATCAAATTTAACTGGAAAATTCTAATCAATTCAAATGGACAAACATGTTGCTATATTCATCCTCATTCAAACCAAACCGATATAAAATCGTTCTGACATCCATGTTATTCAAACTGAACACGATTTCATTCAGCAATAACTTTCTGTTGACCCGATTCGACTGTTATATTCTCAGTAAAATTTCCCTTCGATACTAAATTCGAATTTATTGGCCTACTATTGAATTATTGTCCTATTCTGTTCGAGGAATATAAACCAATGATCTGACAGTATGAAACTACTAGATAGAGCATAAAACCTAGAGCAAGCATACATTCAATATTGCATGAATATTTGACGGTCAGAAAAATTAGTCAATCAATCAAAAACGGCTAACAACGATAGGTAGAAATTAATGCTCGAAAAATACGCGTTGCTTCGAAAAAAGTCTATGACATGACTCGAAGCTAATATGGGAGTGCTGAAGAAAACTCAAAGAAGTAGACAAAGGCTAGAACAACAAGGCTCTTCAGTATGGGTTCCTAGTCACTCAAAGGATCAAAGGAAACGAAAAGGCTAACACACTAGCCAGAAAAGGAGCAGAGGTTTAGGCAAATGCACCTATAAAAAAGAGTGTTTGAAGTAGAAACTAAAGAAAAAGCCCTCTGAAGAAATCTTCTGAGGATGGATCGTTCCAAGAAGTTTCTTTGGAACTTTGAAACTGGAAGGTCCAAAAAATATTTGGGCCTCAGTAAAAAAGAGTTAGGCTCCTCAATTGTGCATCACTGGAGCTATGAGAACGGGCCCAACAAGGGCAATTGGGGTCATTACGAATATCAGACTTCTACATCTAGTTATTGATAGGATAGCTCATGAGGCTATCCTCAGAATATCCAAAGAAGGTACAGGTAATGAGAGAATAAAGAATCAGAGTCTGGTCCTCTCTGAACAACTATATCTCATCTGCGAACCTCCCTAGTGATGTAATGATCAAGAAAGTGAGCACTGAGAAAAGTTCAGCACATTGCTAAGTAAAATAGAGGAATGAAAAATACACCGACTATTACCCCAAACAAAATACCGTAAAATGGTATACAGATGGTTCCAAACCTCTACAGGAGCTGGCGCTGGGATATACGGGCCTAGTACAAGTGTGCACTGTCGCTAGGCTCCTGTATAAGCGTCTTTCAAATATTAGCTTCTGAAAGATGTCTAGAAATAAATCTAAGAAGAACTAGAAGAAGTGCGATATAGCCATACACTCAGATAGTCAATCTGCTATTAAAGCACACATCGACTCAAAGATTATCTGGGAGTGCCGGAACAAACTCAATGAGGTAGACAAGGTCTTTTTAATCTGGGTTCACGGCCATTCGGGAATCAAAGAAACGAAGAGGCCAATATACTTGCCAAAGAGGGCGCACGAATGTCACTCATTGACCCAGAACGCTTCTGTGGTATAAGTTAATGTACCTATAAGAAGAAGTTTCTGGAGAATGAGAAAGCCGAGAAGGAAAAACTCTGGCGGAATCTCCCAGGGATGGATCATTCCATTAAAACAGCAAGATCCAAAAGATATCTGGATCTTAGCAAGAAACAATTATACCTCTTCACTGGCTTTCTTACAGGACACTGTCCCTTCAGGAAGCACCTGTTGAGGATGGGATTATCGAACACTGACGAGTGTAGGTTCTGCGGGGAAGAGGAAGAAACCCTCATTCATCTAGTCACGGAATGCTTCGACATTGAGAGCGTAAGGAGGAAATTCCTTGGACGAGAAACTTGTAAGAGTGAGGAACTAGCCTCGTTGCAGCCTTCGCAGATCTTGAGAAGAAAGAAACTGGATGAGAAGCATTCTGGAGAATTCTTAAATACAGCAGGCATTATAGTCTGTTAAAAAAACAAACGCTAAAAGAAAAACTATTCAAACTATGTTCACACAGGAATGTGCGACTGATCTATGTATCAGTAACGCCATAATAATTCAAAGCTCCCTTTCTATTCAACATTCCAGAACAATTCACCATTCCGCTGAAAAAATACCGCCCTACATCAACCACGAACAAAGAACATTCATTTCAATAAAAAAGAAATTAAAAAGTCTCAACCGAATTCTGGGAAATAATTTTTTCCAGTACTTCCTGACCCTCCATTATATAACTGCATCCTCTTTTTTCTACCGTGAGACACATTACAAGATCGTTTTTCACGAAGCAAGCCAGCAAATAGAGGGCGAGACATTATATATCCATTAAAACGGCCACTCACCCCTTTTCATTATTTTGGGGGTCCTGGAGAAAGTTTTGGGTTGTGATAACTCTATTTCATCGAGTTCTGGGTTGGTGAGTACGCTTGCTTTGCGGTTTTCTGAGGCAATAAGTTTAGGGCAAGTGCTAGTTGTAATTTGGACGATAAATCAGATAGCTTTGACGCTCCGTTTTGATGTCAAGAAGGGTGGATTCCTTCAGTTTATATCGACGAAGTTACACTACGAGAGTTGGCCTTGATGCAGCGTACCAAACAAGTAACGTAACTCGTCAATAATTCTTGTACGAATAATCTTGCACCCGTCGGTTTTTTATTTCAAACGCAATTTATTCTATGTTTTTTGAATTTGATATTTCTCTCCACCTGCGCCTCGCTTGTATCCTGAAGCAATGCGACAGAGACGAATTTTATATCAGAGAATCATCTAAGAATTTAGATCCCGAATTTACGGAACCTAAATCTATTGAAAAAAATCTTTCTCTTTGCAAGACAATTCACCAGCTCATGAATGAATAAAAACGATGGCAAAAATCCATGAACATGTCCGAATTTCTCATCCCCCATATTCTCCAGATTTAGCTCCAAGCGATCATTATCTGTCTCCAGTGAAAGAAATTTGGGACGGATAAAGAGGTCAAATGGGAAACTAAAGAATCGTTTTGGGTTCTTTTACTAATCTTATAACTCGAAAGGCATCGCAATGTTGAAAAATCGTTGGATTAAGCGTATCCAGCTAAAAGGAAACTATATTGAAAAATAAAAAGTAAGTTTGGACAATTTGTTAGGCTCACTATACAGCGTGTCCCGAAAAATGTGGGAAATCTCTCGGATTCAGATAGAATATAAAAAATGAAGATGACAAGTTCCCATAATTTTTTTTCCTAGCGGCCCTCCCTACCAAGGTACGATCTCCTAAATGACGCCACTGGAAATCCATTTTAGTGGAATAAGTTTCAAACTAATCGATTTAATTTGATGAAAATTTGATATAATTAATAGTATAAGGACCTCTTAAATCAACGCACTCAAATTTCAATTAGCATGTTCAGTTACAAGGGGCGGACTGGGTTGTACATTTTAATGCTTACATTTTTAACACCCTGTATGATAAGGTGCTAAGAAAAACACATTTGGATACCTCGAACATTAAGCTGAAGAAAAGGTAGTCTTTTTCAGTGTCGATAAAATGAACCGTTTGCGAAAAAAAAATAATGAAAGAAGTTAGTAATTGAAATTTATTCCACTAAGATGAATTTCCAGTGGCGTCATTTAGGAGGTCGTATCTTCGTAGGGAGGGCCGCTAGGAAAAAATTATGGGAACTTGTCATCTTATTTTTTATGTTCTATCTTAATCCGAGAGATTGGCACATTTTCCGGGACATCCTGTATATTGAACGCCCTTGTATACCTACATCTGCCTGTGGAAATATGTTGAGCTCTGTTTTGCTGACATTGAATTGTAGTTTGTTGGTGTTGTACCATTTCTCTTTTTTTCATAATTAATTCACAATTGCGTGCCACGTCTCGAATGAAATATATCTGCCGAAAATTGGTAGCACTTCAGTCCTAATCCAACACTGTTATTACTTCATGTAATAGCCTCCAAAACGAATTCCGCCATTCATAAATGACGTAAATCAATTGAAACAAATTCAATATTTCAACGTCACACATAATGCCAGCAAAATTATATCAATTGAACGAGAAATTCCTTCATTCCCCGAACCTATTAAATCCTTCCAGATATATTGAACTTTTTCCACCCTTCCACGAAAAAATCAAAGGATGAACGCTTTTTCCGAACGACACAATGAAGGCCAGTTTTTATTCCGAATTTCACTTTTTTCCCTGTTTGCCATGGAAACCTATGATGACGCCTTGCTTTTGACAATACAGGGAGGAAGAATTAATGTTGTTTCATAATTCAAGACCCAATTGAGACGTCAACCCTTATAATCTTGCTAACAATAAAGAAGGGTTGTATGCGCCTGAATTTTTAAAGTTATTTACACGATCCATCAAATGGATGTTTTGATACCAGGGTCGAACCGGAGAAATTGAAGGTGTGAAATTTTCCGACATACGCTGTGACATGGAATTTTTTATAATCCAAGAAATTTTTTTATAATCCATTGAAATATTAATGTTAGGTGGCACGAATTTTGATCAAGTTGTTGATTTGGGTAGAGGCCATGTCAAAATTTGACTGAAATATGCAACAGAAATTATAGCATTCCATTATGGAATGTGATCGGAGGTTTATGACACTAAAGGGCCCACTCACTAAGATGGAAGCGCGAAGACTTGAATGCGCGTTGTACGGGGTACAGTTAAAACAGTGTGTTTGTGACGTAAATTTGGAATGCGCAATTATCTCCGTCGTGTGTCGTGTGCATTCTTCACCGTACGTGGAAGAATGACCAAAAACGACCGTGTATGGGAAACAAGTCTGTGCACGTTTCATATTTTGGCAATACAGTGTCGGGTTCCCTATTTATACATTGAACATTGTTTCCTAAATAACAACACACGCCATTGCCATTAACATCAGATCTTTTTTCGACGTCATCTCACGCTTGTCGCACATCCAAACCAACACGCAAAAGTGTATGTGTGTGGGAAATATGAATGCACACGTTTGCTTTACAGCAAACGTGCAGATACTTAACTGCGCATTCTTCCTTCTTAGTGAGTGGGCCCCTTTTTAGATCAAGATTTAGATTGGACTTGATTGTGGTTTAGACAGTAATAAAAGGCGTTTCAAATTGTGGTGTTTTCAAGATTAAATAAGACACATAATTTGCATTCATTTTCGAAAACTTTTTATTGGTAGTCGGAGTATCAGTTACATTTATGTACGAACAATAATATCTGTCAAATGACCTCCTTTTGCAGCTCTAGAGACGTCCGCTCTTTTGTTTACATTTTCAATGACATTTTGACATAATTGAGGCTCTATCTCACGTCCGTCAGTTCAGGAATCGATAATGGATGGTTTTCCATTTTCATAGACCTGGCTTTTCACATAAACACAAAGAAAATAGTCCAGCTGGTTGCTCATTGATGTAATTGAGAAATGAACGACGGTTTAAATGATCTAATGGCTTCAGTCCCTTTGTTTTTTTAATCTCATATGACTTCAGAGCTAAATCCTTATGTAAAATAAGCCATGTTGTGGACCTTCTAAGTCCAACTTATTGTGAACATTGTCTAAAGGATATTTCAAGGTCTTCAGCAACAGTTTCACTGACAAAATCAATATTTTCTTGTGAACGACTGTATTTTTTACTTTTTTGGTCTTCCAATATGTCAATTTCAGGGTGAAAGTGAGCAATTGCTGGTCTAGGTGTCTTAATTAATTGAATTATGAAAATTTTATCATCGTAAATCAATTTACTGAATTTATTATTTACAAAAAAATCTACAGGATGTTGCGTTTTTTTAAGTTCGTTACTTGCATTATAATTCTCATTTCTCGTTTCCGTTTCCATCTTTCTTGTTGATATATTAAAATCTTACCAACCAACTTTTTCGAAAAATGTCACAAAACCACAAACCGCACGCTGAGATGATTAATACTTCGTTAATACAAATGGAGGGAATCAAAACAACAGCTGATCTCCATCCACGATCGCCGGGGTGGATTCGGGCTTATCGGACGTTCAGTTTCGGCTAAGCTTGTTCGCCTAGAAGCGAAAATAATGCCGCGGAGCCGGTCCTCCGACACGTGATCTACAGTTTCAATTTTGAGTGATTCCCGCACCGTTCATTTGAAGAAGTTTGAAATGTTGCCTCCTTCGCTAAGCGGTTTGCCTGTTATCCGTCATTAGATAGCTGAGTAATAAAATATGTTTATTACTTCTGATTTGGATAGTTGATAGAATGATGGAAATAGTACAGATATAGAAATGCAATTATTTTTTATTTCAACCTGAATTTAAAATTGAATAAAATGCAGTGAAATTAGGGGACTTAGGGGAGGCCCGGCCTCCTCTGCCTCCTCTGAGCAGCCGCCACTGCTATACCATATTCAGTTGAAACCCAGCAAAATCTCCACGAAAATCCGAAGAAACACCTGGTGCAAACCACGCGTTCCCCATGGGTAGGTAATCCTGCCACCGTTTCAGGGCCCCCATTGGTACACCGGTGCACACCGGCAGTTGTTTCTCACAAGAAGCTCAACACACACCGGCGTGCAGAGACCCAGCAAGGTCCAAACAACAAACAGTCGATGCACAGGATGTAAAGGATGTAGTACCATGTGTGATACCTCGCCACTTCCTTCCTCGCTGGTATAACGTACTACCAGAAGGTACCATCGTTGGTTCGGTTAAAATTTCGGTGTTCCGTAAAAGTGTGAATATTGTGGTTTTTGTGTGGAAATGGAAGGATTATTTTTGTGAGGGTTAGTTTGATCATATATTAATTTATTGCATCAACTAGTGATTGTCATTGATGTACCTAAATACAGGTAAAAATTTTAGGACACAATGAAGTTGAGAAGGATAATCAAGAATTATTAAACCAACTCGTTTATTAATCTTGCGATTAATATATTAATATTGAAATCAAGAGCTAACATAATACAATACATAAAACATACTATTTTTTCGTATAATACCAGAGCTCAGGCAAAAACCCCAGTAGAAAAAACCCTGTCTCGCCGTTCCAACTAAAGTAACACTTAAAAACTATTGGAATATTGAAGGATTTCTCCTTTATTTAGTCCAACTGATAACCCTCTCCAAGATGCCATCAGAATTGTGAATCTGAAACGAAAAAATCGGAGCAGAAAGAATGAACAAAAAAATGAAATGATTGAAACTCTATTAAATCGATTAATAAACGAGTTGATTACAAGATTTTTCCGTCGACCGCATTGTAAATTAGATAGAAAGTCTTATTAGAAATACATTCTTATTTGCACAAGACATACATTAGTCATAAAACTGAGGTTTTATTTTGAAAATAATGTAAACAAATAAATATAATAGAAAAAAAACTATAAATCAAATAGAAAGTTATAATACAAGTTCAATGAGCCTGCTGAACGAAATTATACGTTATTTTCTCTAATTCACTGAATTTCATTGATATCAATCGAAAATTTCCATATTATCGTTTCTGTATTGAAAAATTGATTTGCGGATCATTTAATTGACATACAAATAGACAATTTCTTGAAAAGAAAGTTTCCAGTGCCAATATTGAAAAATAATTATTATGAAAACTGTTCTTATCTGAAATATTATTGGGCTATTTAGTTCTACAAGGTTTTTTAATTCCTTTCTTATCAATTATCTCTAACCTCATGTTTCTTATTTTGTATTTTTGATTACTGTTTTACATTCGCTTTCATAGAAAACTTGTACCGATTTTTTTTCGAATTTTTTTCTATATCCATTACAACTATTGATTTTTATAGTAGGTATTTCATATTTATCTCTGTTATACAATTTGTTCATTTATTCAAAGAATTGTCATCATTATTATTATTATCTGTCTTCTTTTGCTTCTGTTATTTGGCCCAATAATTTTCCAGATGCCAATATCATGAACTTTTATCTACAAGATTACTGAAAACTGTCTTCATATATGTACATGGTTTCATCAAGGATCTATTTATGAACACTCTAAATAATTACAGCTGATTATGTGAAAAAGTTATGGTGCTTTCCAGTAAAATATTCCTTAAATTTTTACTTCCCGGGCGATTTTTCTTTGGGAAAGTACCATTTTCTATAGTCTAGTCCAGAAAGTACGTACTTCCTGGACACATTGCATTTCGCAATAAAATATGGAAAGCAGCAGCGATAGTGTTATTCTACACTGTTGCCGAAAAAATATTTTACGCAACACGCCCGAAAATAGTTTTTTTTTACTTTTTTGAAAAAACTTGCAACAACTCGTTTATTTATTTAGCGATTAATGAACTAGTTGATTAAATAATTCCATATTGAAATCGAACTTTTATTCTCTAAGAAAATTATGCAAAGAGATGTATATTTTTGTACAGTATTCGATGCTCTGCTTCTTCATTTCACGGTCACCTTCGTCACTAATAAATCCAACGTTCACCCCCTATTCGATGAATCATTGTTGAATCACCCCCTAACATAGCATGACTAGCACCTACGTTTCCAAATCATATTACCAACTTGTCTATCTTATATTCCCCAGGTCAGATGTCTGCAAGTAAAAACTCGGCAAAATGAGAGCCCAACTCATACTGACCTCCTATCTGTTCTTCCTAACCTCAAAAACATCAGCAGACCTAGTGGACGACTACGTGAAGCATGTGGAAAAAGTGAACAGCCAAAGAACGTATCTTCGAGAAGATACAGCGGGATATTCTAGTGATAATGTAGTGGACGGTTATAGTGACTCAAAAAATAGACTAAGTTACAGAAAAAATGTGTATAGTAGACGTAAAAGACATGTTTTCAATGCTGAGCTAGATCAGTGGACACATTCTGAAGTTCTGGACAAAGATGGTGCGGTAGTTTTGAGGTGGCAGCCAAGACATCAGGAGATTTTGTTCAGGGTGGAAGCGAGAACTAGGGGGTATATTGGTATAGGGTTCAGCCCTAATGGTGGAATGGAAGATGCTGATATTGTCATAGGATGGGTGGATGATAGGAATGGAAGGGCTCACTTACATGTAAGTTTAACCAATAGAGTTTGGTTGTATCATGAAAAATTTCTTGGAAGGGTGATATGAGATATTGAAGGTCAATACTGGCATAAGCCAGTATTGGTTCATTATTGGTTTATTCATTATTGGTTCATCCCTTATAACTCCAATTGTGCTGAGAGTTCTTTGACAAAAGTATTTTTGAATTATTTAGGTTAGAAGCTTATGAATATATTTCTGGATTCTTATTACTATAACCCCTGTATACCTCAGAAGATGTCTTTAAGGCAATGTCTTTCTAATACAATGTCACCAAACTCCTCTAGAATTAAACTATTCTATTAGGAGCTCAGCCAAAAGATTCACACCCTATATGGAATCATTCAATATTGATTAGGTATATTGAATGGAAGTTTTTCAAACCTCAGGTATATTTGTAGTGTTGGTTTATGTCTGTAATATTTATTGAAGCCTGCAACAAAGATTTGTGTCCGATAATCCCATCCTCGACAGGTGCTTCCTGAGGCGATAGTGTCCTGTAAGAAAGCCAGTGAGGAGGTGTGATTGTTTCTTACCAAGATCCAGATATCTTTTGGATCTAACTGTTTCAAAGTTTCGAAGGAACTTAGTGGAATGGTTCATCCCTGGGAGATTCCGCCAGAGTTTTTTCTTATCGGCTTTCTCTTTCTCCAGAAACTCCTTCTTATAGGTACATTTACCTATACCACAGAATGGTACAGTGCCAATGAGTGACCTTCGTGCGCCCTCTTTGGCAAATGTATTGGCCTCTACGTTTCCTTTGATTCTTGAATGACCGGGAACCCAGATTAAAAAGACCTTATTTCTTATTTTTCTTGCCTACCTCATTGAGTTTGTTCTGACACTACCAGATCATCTTTGAGTCGATGACGTAGGAGCTCAGTGCTTTAATAGCAGCTTGACTATCTGAGCGTATGGCTATATCGCACTTCTGATAGTTTCTTTCTAGATTTATATCTAGACATCTTTCAATAGCTAAGATTTCCATTTGAAAGACGCTCATACAGGAGCGACAGTGCACACACTAAGCACAAACGTCACTTACTGGCCTAAAATCCTTCCGTGGTAAAGGCAAAGGCACCTATAAGAAAGAGTTTTTGAAGAAGGGAGGAACTGAAAGAGAAGCACTCTGGAGATCATTCCAAAAAGTTCCTTTGACTGCTAAATCCAAAAAGTATTTGGATATCAGAAAGAATAAGTTACGCCTCCTCACTGGCTTTCTAGAAGGATATTGTCGTCTTAGGAAGCATATGATTAGAATTGTCTTAAACAGCTTCAATGGAAGGCATAATAGACCTTAAGGTCACAGTGGAATGGTACCCCCTCAACAATCTACAATCTACAACTGTGGCAATAAGAGAAATGTATAGAAAATTGTTTCAATACATAAATCAAGCAAGTTCGTAAGGTTGTTATTATGGAACCAATATCCCCACGTATTTTTTGATCTCAACTGATAAGATGCCAAACTTTAGCGTAAACTACTTCTCGCTCCATTTCATACTGTCAATGGACGTAGTGTAGTACCTGCTCTAATAGGCTATCATTTCTATGCTCAACCTAAAAGTCCTCGCCACGGATTGTTACCTGAATTGATACATAAGAAGATAGCTTAACAAAGTGCTTAATTGTAAAGCGAGCCACAGCAATCATCATTAATTAAGGCTAAGAACCCCTTTGAATCCTAAGGTGTATCATTTCGTCGTCTCCTACCACTTAGCAGTCGTTCACCTACGATTTCCATTTCCACAGAAGTCTGCTGATATCACGCAAGCATAAAATGTAAAGATACGAAATTGTTCTCTGTGCACGCATCCGGAGAGCGGTTATGCTCAGTTGGCCGTGAAGCAAGCCGAGTGAGACCAAAAAGTCTGTTCTAGACGTTCACAGAAATAGATGGAAGAGCCATATTAAACGGCTTTTAGTGAACTCTTGCGGTTTGGGAGGTATACGTGATGTATATATTGTGGTATGTACGTCACCTGTGTGTGGGATATTTGGTTTGGGCTGTAGACAATGGTTCCCACACTTGAGCTGATTGATAATTTGACGTATGGCGGTGAACACATAGAAATTGAGAATTGAATTTGCGATAAGGCATTTGAAGGGTTTTCCAAATGAGGACTTGACAACGTTTTCTTTTTGAATAAACCGCACAACATTTGAGATTTTCCAGAACATTGAGCCAATAGCAGTTTTAGAGCAAGTAGGAAGTTTTTGCAGGTTGGTTCATATTGGTAATACGATCATCCAAATTTGAATACCCTGAGAATTTATCAATCCAACGCTTCTGTTCAAATTTTGTAGATTGTTGAGGGGTTACGTCCACTGATTTTTCCAAAGCTGTTTTCGAAACTGCCCTACACATTGTTTCTTCAACCTATCTACAAGGATCATCAAGAGTCTTGATTTGTACAGCGAGCTATAAGGTCAGTAACGTTGACAGCTCAAGGTAGGAGGGTGCAGTGGCGCAGCCAGGATTTTGTTTTGGGGGGGGGCTGAACTGAACAATTTTTGATGATACAACAAATAACGGAAGTTGCAAAAAAATGAAGCAAAAAGAAATAACGAAGAAATTAATCTTTGGGGGGGGGCTGCAGCCCCAAGCCCCCCCCCTAGCTGCGCCAGTGGGAGGGTGTAATAGACCATTAGGTCGCGGTGAGCGAGTATCTTTACCTTCAATGAATTTTGAATCATACTAGACCCAGAACCTTTCAGCTATGGTATTATTCATATCATCCCCATCCCTGAACCCATTTCAGCGGAAATTCCAAAGTCAAAGTACCGTCAATATCAAAACATGCATACCAATCTCCGAAATCACGGTTAGGTAGAAACTAGTGTTAATTTCACCAAAGTTATCAACACACATGTGCATAGATAGTCCCTGTTGCCGGCGTTTGAGCTACAGCTTCCCTAATGGAACCCATATCCTGCAGGATATGTCAGATATTCCTGCGTTATCCAGGGCCTAACCCAACCTTGAATTCTTGAAGAGTTTCAGATTTACAATTTAAATCTGGGCTGATGCGAGCGCCGATGTTGAGTCAAAAACTGGGAAATTACAGAAGAAAAAAAAAGAATTTGCATCATAATGCAACTACGTTCGTTCAGAGTGAGGAAATATTAAAATGAGTTTAATATAACGAGTTATCGATGGTAAAATAGGCGTGTGGAAAGTTAGGGAAGTCAGGGATTTTCATTCTGCATTTACACAATGAATGTAGCGTTGTTAGGAAGTGTTTGATGTGAGGAATCTACAAAAATCCAACATTATTTTTATGCACGAAGGTTGCCTTATGGCTGATTGTAAGCATGATAACTTTGGAAGGAAACAACTTGAAGTGAGCATTAAGAAGAACAAGAATAAGAAGAGGTTTAACGCATAACATCGCCATGAATATGAAAATAATAAACGCAGAGGATAATATTAATCGATTGATATCTACCAATATTAAAATCATACTTCAGAGCTTATCTCGTCCTCGTTCAAAACAAAATGCAAGGAAGTGGTATCAAACAGAGCACCTATGGATGGCCATTTCGTTCTTATTAGGACGTATCAGCACAGGATAGCTCTGAATAATACAAGATATTTCTTGGAACTTAAAGGAAAATGGCACCTTCTTTAAGGTATAAATATACCGAAGGCACCATCTCTAGTTCCATACGAAACCTATAACGAGTCGATGACGTAGAAGCTCAGTGCTTCAATAGCAGCTTGACTATCTGAGTGTTTGGCTATATCGCACTTCTGATAGTTTCTTTTCAGATTCATATCTGGACATCCTTCAAATGCTAAGATTTCCTCTTGAAAGACGCCCATACAGGAGCCTAGTGAGTAGTGACAGTGCACACTTGGTACTGGGATCTTGAGGTCAATATACCCAAAATATAACTTTTTCAACAAACAAAATATTATAATTTGCATATACATCTCTGCTTCTTCCGTTGTGTCCATTCTCACAAATGAATCAATTTAAGTCGTCCAGCCAGGAACATTTTTTACAATAAATGACCGTTTGGATCCAACCATTTCCACCTTATTATATTCATCTTCAATATATAATTCGTTTCCTGTTCATAAATAACGAATATAACGAACTTCGTCGTGTTATAGCGATAATTACCCTTGTTCTAAGCAAGCATATCCAGTTTTTTCTCTCGAGAAGACGTAAAACGTAACCGCCAAACAATATAACTTCCGGTAGCTGTTTCCTGTCTTCAAGAACGAGGCTCGCAGGTCTATTTTTAATCATTCTAATGAGACAGGAACGGTGCCCAACCGGTCTTTGAAATTAATAAAGAATCCTTTACACCTCTGGAATTTCCTGCGCTTCTAGCGACATTTGAATATGTGGGTATAATGTATACAGGATGTTCACGGGATTTCCTGCCTGGATCTTGAGTGTTCCTACAAAGGGGTGAGAGTTTTTGGTTGATAAATCGGAAGAAGCAAAAGGGTGAGTGAATGTGGAACCGGATATTGCATTGTTGCACGGTTGGTATATGAACAGCGTTGCCGAATGTATGTAATTTTCGTCTTTTTTGCTGTGAATCAGCGAACAACTTACGGCAAGTTTCACAATGTGTAAAATACACAAAAGAAGCGCTTCAACAGGTCTAATTTGATTAAGGAATCAAAGAGTCGCAGTTACGAATCTATGCTGTAATAATATAATTTTTTCGAGTTTGATTTATGCGTGCTTGTGTCGTTTAATTATACGATGTAAAGTCAAAAGCTTTTTCGCTCCAGTTTATACTGGGAAAACGATAAATTTTAATAACCTGAGGGCCATCGGTTTCATTTTATTTAATTTTTCGTGGAACAAAGCTGCCAATCTCACTACGTCAGGCACCGAATACGAAGGTGTTCATTTCACAATAAAAATCTCCATATTTTTCAATTCTCCATGAATAATTTACCAGGAAGATGAGAGATTCAAATGTCGCAGCTACCCGATTTGCTTGTTCTCTTCGTACCTAGTTGACATTATTAGAATTCTGTGACCGTCTTTGACATATTAAGATCCGTATACGAATTTGTGGTCTCAGAGCGATGTGACCCGAATAATTCCTAGACACGTCGTATTTTGAGATTCAGTTAGTGAACCCTGGTGGATTTTGTTTCGAAATGTTGGTTAATATCGAGAGGAAGGTGTTTCGGAGTCCCTATGCTATTATGTCCTCAGGGAAATGGGCCGATTGTTAGTTAAATACCTTCGGAATGTTTATCTGAAGGGTTGTTGAAGGAGAAAATTGAATTTATATCCACTTTTCTTCTGTATACTATACAACTTGTCTCGAAAAGGGTTTATACAGTGGAACTTCTCTATAACGAAAGAGCTAAATCCGCAAAAAAATTCGTTATAAAGAAATCTCGTTATACAGAAAATTTGTTTCTGTAGTCAGCAATGTCGCGGTCGACTTCAATGATGAATTTAAGTTTATCATTCAAACTTAAGCACTCCCTTTCAGACATTTTCGCACACTAGCGTTGTGGTTAGATTGAAACCAAACAGGGTGTATTTAAGCCTGTTTCAGAAAGATCTCTCTGCCCGCCGTAATGATTTAGGTTAAGGTCGGGATTTATTACGTACGTCCGGAAAATTTTCGAAAAACCCACCTTTACACCTTCTTACCGATACCCATTCAAAGAGTGATGTTCATAAACTATTTCGCAATAGAAAGAATTTACTTCGTTTTAGAGGGTGTTTTTAACATGAAATTTGGATTCAAGGTGCAATGTCTTGTACGAAATTCGTCATACAGAGAAATTCGTTATACGAATGTTCGTTATAAGGCACTTCCACTGTATTGAGTGAATCCATTAAAAACACGTTCAGCTTTGTGTCGACAAAATGTTCGAACATTATTGAAATTCACTATCTTGGGGTTTATTTATCAAAGATGATAACGTCCAAATATCTTCAAAATAGGCAAAGGAAGTCGGTTTATTGGTTTATATTCAAACTCACCCTATAGGAAGAAATCCATAAGTGTTAAATCAGGACTTGGTGAAGGCCAATTCATCTCACTTTTCTTGGAGATCAATATTCCAGAAGGAAAAATCTCACGAACTCAGGGAGAGTCTTATCTGTTCTGTTGAAACCACTTTCTCAGAAAGCAGGACAGGTTTGATGTCCAGGTATCAAGAAGTCGCCTAACATTTCCACTGACGTTTCTGTGAGTGTCGAAATGAAGATTCTGTGGGAAAAAAGAGCAAACTCCTGTTCACTTAGTTACATAATGCCAACTCAAAGAATTATAAGAGAAATGCGAATTTAGTTTCCTTGAAGGCCTTCAGATACTGCATTTCATTGAAACTCTGGAACTGGAGGGCGAACTGTAGCGAAGTTGCGAAAACAGCTCTGAATGAGAGCGCAAGAGACCAGATCGTAGTGGAATGTAACTTCCTGAATATAGTCAAGCTGCTATTAAAGCACTGAGCTCCTACGTCATCGACTCAAAGATGATCTGGGAGTGACGGAACAAACTCAATGAGGTAGGTTTTAAACCTGGGTTCCCGACCATTCGTGAATCAAAGGAAACGAAGAGGCCAATACACTTGCCAAAGGGGGCGCACGAATGTCACTCATTGGCCAGACCCTTTCTGTGGTATAGGTAAATGTACCTATAAGAAGGAGTTTCTGGAGAAGGAGAAAGCCGAGAGGGAAAAACTCTGGCGGAATCTTCCAGGGATGGATCATTCCACTAAGTTCCTCCTGAACTTTGAAACAGAAAGATCCAAAGGATATTTGGATCTTGGTAAGAAACAATTACACCTCCTTACTGGCTTTCTTACAGGACACTGTCGCCTCAGGAAGCACCTGTTGAGGATGGGATTGTTGGGCACTGACGAGTGTAGGTTCTGTGGGGAGGAGGAAGAAACCCTCATTCAACTAGTCACGAAATGCTTGGGCATTGTGAGCCTAAAATGAGAATACCTTGGGCGAGAACTTGTAAGAGTGAGTAACTAGCCTCGTTGAAGCCTTCACAAATATTGGATTTCATCAGATCTCTGGAACTGGAAGGCAAGCTGTGAAGGGGCACAATAGACCTTGAGGTCGCAGTGAACTGTAACCTCTTTTCAAACTATCATCTATCAACCTGCTGAACAATCTACAATTCACTGCTTTTTTATGCAAATTCTACTTTTTGCCTTTACAGGCTAGATGTGTTATCCTTATTTAAATTCATCCCTAGTACACAACCATCCTTTGAGGGTTGTTTTTTAATGTTATGTCAAAACAATCAAAGGATGTCTTTTTCCTTAACATTTTCTGCAATCTCAGGCAACCAGTAAAGAGACATAGATCCTCTTGTTTGTGCCGTTGTATCCCTTATAAATTGGGCCCTTAGAACCTTCCGCTTTCACACCCAAAGGAGGGGTCACCTGCGATAACCATAAACCCTTAATTTCTCGGAATAAAACCTCTAATTATTATCTAAACTTGTGTCAACCGCAACACCTTAATTACGTGCTATTTTACAGGACTGCCATGGGTGCCGAAAGGGCAAGGATCCTCCCCAATCAGGGACGAGGTTGATAACTACACCCTGGAAAAAGGGATGCAAAATGGTACCCATACCGTTCTGGAATTCCGAAGGGCTCTGGATACCTGTGACATACATGATTATGTGTTGAATGTAAGTAAAAATCTAATTTTTTATTTTATTTTCATATTTTCTCTAATTATCTGATAAATCCTTCAATTCTGTCATACTTTCTTGAGAGAAATCCTCCGGGAATATTTCAATTCAACACAGATCTTAGAGTTACGTATCATTATCACACAGGGTGGCCCACCCTAGATGTTTACGTAGAATAGTAAGTGAGAAGATATTAGAAGTATGGTATCTTGTGCAAGAACCACTACCTCTCTATCGATTTTTTTCAGAGCTGCGCTAGGTACTCACAACGAAGAAATTCAATATAAAACATCCTGTATATAATATCATTTCAAGATAACACCTAGTTTCCTGAAAGTTTTCTTGAAAGCATGTTTTTCGACATTTTGTAAATACCTTATACAATAATATATTACGCAATGAGCGTATAATGATTGGCTGTTATCCACAGGGTGAAGTATAGTCTACGAATCTCAGGCAAGTGGCCTAAATTGCCGAGTGAATAATAAGCATTATACGTCATCAGAATACTATATTTTTTGATTATATTTAAATAAAATTTAGCACTCGATTGAAAATGTATTTCCCCTCATATTTGTAAGTTATGGAACTCTAAAACACTGAAGAAATGTCAGTTTTAACAATATAATATTCTAGCTGAACAAATAAACTTATGTTTACAAGAATGTTTTGCTCGATATGAGAATATTTCCTTGATTATTGAATATTTTCCCGATTTATATTTTCAGAGTGACACTGTCCGTGTAATATGGGCCATGAGAGATACAGATCCACAATTCGAAGGAGATATGGTCTACCACGGTGAATCAAGGGGTTCCCAGAGCCTGCATTTGATGGGCCCACAACCTGTCAAACGTACAGAAAGCAGAAACGTTAAATACTGGGACATTACTTTAGAAAATGTAAGTGAGGTACCTACCATGTGAAAATATTCTAATGGAGGCCCAATTTGAAATGTCCTCAAATTCTGATGTATCTACTTATCTACTTTTTTCCTTATTTTTGCTCTTGTGAGAAGGAGTACTTTCATCCATATGAGGGATGTTTCAGACTGAGATACATTTTCAATCATTTTTGCATTTCTTTCATTGTTATTCGATGTAATTCGATTTAGCCCGAAGAAATTGATTTTTCTCCAAAATAGATTCAACATTGATAATAAATGTCACATAATCCACAGGAATTTGCAAAAGGAACTTACATACCTATAGAAACATGGGTGAATGAAAACGATTTGATTCAATCCTGTAGCATTTAAATTGGATTCAGTAGCTGTATTCGCTATCGAAACAAATTTATTGGAAGCTGTGGATTCTTCTATTTTAAGCACTTCAATATGAAACAAATATACATCATATACATTTTCATTGGAATCAACTCCCAGCTGCTGCGATATTTCCCAATAATATACAGGAAGTTACACGTAAATATTGCAGAAGTGTAATTAGGGATAAAAATATTCTTTTTATATAAAGGAAATATGGGCAAAAACTATCACATTTCAAAATTATCTGTTGATTTCAATCGAATGCTTTATTATTTATTTACGGAATTAAAATTATTGAGGCGTCATTATAAAATAATCAACTAGTATCATTGAAATTTCTGTTAGCGCTTGACTCTCCACAAGTGAAGTCAAAGTTGGTCTTGGAATGCAAAACGTCACTTTACCTACTCGGAGAAAAGAACCAGGTCAATCTCATCTGGGTGCCTGGTCACTCCGGGATTCACGGCAATGAAGCGGCAGACCAACTGGCCAGGGAAGGGTGGACAACCCCCTTCACTGGACCAGAACCGTTTTGCGGCTTCCCAGCCAGCCATCAGGCAATGGCTATTAAGGACTGGAACAAAAGAGGAAGCTTATGTCCTGGCGTACGACCAATGGTCACAAGTAGGCTAAGTCACTTCTCTCTCACTCGACGAGCTGGACCAAGAAAGTCCTCCCACTCAGCAAATTGGAACTGAGAAAACTGACGGGCGCTCTCACTGAGCACTGTCCCGTGAGGTATCACTTAAAAAACATGGGAAAGGCGCCCGATAGTACATGTCGCTTCTGTCAGGAATCCACCGAGACAGCCAGACACCTGCTATGTGAGTGTGAAGCTGTTCACCAGAAACGGTTACGGCATCTTGGCTCCAGGTTCCTAAAGTCTGAACAAATAATGGATGTGGCCACCAGAAAGGTGGTGAAGTTCATTGAGACTTTGCTGCGGGGATGCACAATAGATCTTAAGGTCAAGGTGCTCACAAGGTCGGTTTTGATCTGTCGCCCCTCCTCTAATCTAATCTAAATCATTGAAATTTATCAACTGGAACTGATGCTTTCCTTTCGGATAGTCCATTTGGTCATTTTACTTTCTCACAATTACTTTCCAATGCTTCAAGAGTCGCTTCTTCTGTACTACATCTCTGAAGATTTGTTTCTCAAGAATTATTCTCTTACAGTTTGAAGTTAAGCCCAACATGAACACCATATACTGGTGCAAAGTCTTCAAAGCACCTCAACTTGACACCAAACACCACATCATCGGATATGAGCCTCTGATAGGCCCCAACCACACTAACTTCGTACATCACATGATAGTCCACGAGTGCCTTTTGGGGCCCAATGGTAACAACCAAAGATGGGAAGCCTTTGCCCAGCAGAGTGGCCAACTATGTTATGGTCAACAAATGCCACCAGAATGGGACAAATGCTTAACACCTCTAGTAGCATGGGCAATTGGTGCTAAAGGTAAGTAAACGCAAGGAAAATTCAAGAAACTTGGCAACAAGGTATCGCCAATGTTGCCACATCAGTACTAATGTTTAGTCCATTCACGAAAGTTTGAGCGCATAGTAGGCGTTTGTTTATTTATCTGAATTTGGCAGTATTTGCTGTCATCACGTAAAATAAAGTCAAAGTTGCCGAATGTACCCGGCTTCGTCCGACGAACTTGCGAGTTATCAGAAAACTCTATGCAATATTGACAATATTGCTTATCAATCTGACTAGAAAATGAACAATATGACCTAAAGTTTTAATATACACAGTGAAATATGCCAAATTTCCATGGCCAACCGATGGCTTAAACTTTCGTGAACGGACTATAGTGACTCTAGTATATTATGCAACGAGCGTATAATGAATAATAGCTGTTATACACATTATCCACGACTTTTTCTTCGAGTTTTCAACTTTTGCAGGCTGTAATATGTCCCTTCTATTACTAGTGTGGAAAAAGTCAAGTTGACATATGAGTAATTTTTTGATGAACTTGTCATTGTATATTTTGCAATAAAAGTTGATTATATTTGAAGTAGATTTGACCCTCGGTTGAAAAGGTGTTCCCAGCCATATTTGTTAGCTAGGCAACTCTAAAACACTGAAGAATTATCAGTTTTGACAATATAAAATCGTAGCTGAATCCAAGAAGCATCTGACAGCAGTGAAGAACGACTCTCTTTATTCACAGGTGATCAATGGGTATTATTATAACCGAGCAAACAGACGTATAATGAGTAGATTATAAAATAGTCGTTGATACAAATTTTTTATGATATTTCAGGTGAAAATTTTCCGCCTGCCGTCGGTATACCAATAGGTCAACAGAAAAATTCGTATTATATGCTAGAGATACACTACGACAACCCACAAATGAAGAAAGCAAAAGATACGTCGGGCTTAAGGATGCATTACACTAGCGAGTTGAGACCAAACGATGGAGGCATTATGATTGCAGGTGTGGCGTTGTCAAATCTTCATTTTATTCCTCCAAAGCAGAAGGAATACAAGACTGCAGGGTACTGCAGTACTGACTGCACCAAGGAGGTGAGTTCTGATTAGTTATTGTTGATTGTAGATTAGATTGTGGTCGATAAGCACCGTGAATACCTTTCTGCACTGTGACCAATGAGGTTTTTTGTGCGTTGCCATAAAAGAGCTACATTTTGTCCAGGAATGTAACCTCCTTCTCAAAGTTGATTATTTTACTACGAGACTTCGCTCTAATGTTGGCTGGCGTCAAGATCGCGACACCCAGTAGAGTATGTCTGGTTTGCGCCAATATTTTGCTTTGGCATAATATGCGCTCGGTTATTTTTGCGACCGATCCAAATAACCTACAGATATCGGAGTTTTCCTAACCGATCTTTTGCCGGTGATATCTCACGAAACAGTTACATGTGAGAAGCTCAGTAAGCAGCCTTAACGCGTTTTTTGACAACGATAGATCTTGCTAAGCCTTCCTTTTTGAGAGTGTAATCAGTCTCTCAGCTTGTCTTTTATCTGAAGTGTTAAACCAGTAAAGAATGTTTCTCAGATATTCAAAACTGCTATCGATGATTTTTAACATCATTACTTCAATCATGGTGTTGGAATGCCTGAGCAAACTAAATGAACTAAAAAAGCGCAAAAGAGACTCCTTTATAGAGGTAACTGGACACTCAGCTTCATCAACTCCATTTATTGGACCGAAACTTTTTGGTAGCACAGGGAAAAACACTCACAAAAATAATACACGAGATGAGAGGAGGCCTCAGAGTAAAAAGTAAACCTAGAGTTGCCTTCACGCATTTGTTATGCAGCCAAGTAGAATCTGTTTATACGCGCTTACAAACTTCCGGCGTTGCGAAATCGTGCCTTATGTTTATTCTGTATTGGGATAATTGGTTTACCGCTCCCTTACTTTGATACTAAGGTTTGCGTCTGTTACAGATAATTTTCTGTCAGTCTGGCAACATTGTCTGTTAGTGTTCAGTTACTTGATGCGATGTGTTTATATTTCCATTTCGATTTGACTGAATTATTTCAATGATTTGGTGGCAGTTTATTGTTGTTTAAGGCTATTCCGTCAAAAACTAGGGCAAAATTACGAAAATTTAAATTTAAATTTTTATTATATTCAGGAATTGGAGAAATGCCAATCTAACCAATTGTTTACTTCACCCAAATGCGTCAGTGAAATGCTTTCCATCTCACTCTAATGCTTGGTTGATTACAATGCAGTACTATGCACGCGTAGGGGCATATTTATGTTTATTTCTTACTCTGAGAGAGGAGGCACTCTGGAAGATCTCAAACTCTCTTGGAACTCAACAAGATAAGGCTGCATCTCCTCACAGGGTTCCTCACGGGCTACTGTCATCTCAGAAAGCGTCTGGTGTACAGGTGTAGCTGTAACCGATTATGCAGACTCTGTGAAGAAGTTGAGGAAAGCCTGAATGAAGAAAAGAACGAAACTTCGAAACATTTTGTGACAGAACGTCTGGCCATCGTTCCCTTATGGAGGGGAATGATATCGCATCCTCAAAACCGCTGTGGTTGCTGTTTATAAATACTTTAGAACTGGACAGAGAGGTATATAGCAAGCTTCGTAGACATCTCAAGACAGGACACCCCTTAAACGTTAATCATCTGTCTGGAGAATCATCTTCGTTATTCATGAAGTAAACCCAGAACAGTCTCAAGTAAGAAAATTCATTGGAAAATCGAACTGAAACAATAGACAAGATCAATGCCAGAGCGGATTATCTAATCAATCATATCGAAATGATGGCTCCTATCTCCTATTAACCTCGTTCCTTTCGACGTGAACTGCGGATCCATAAAGATATTTATGTAAGGGTTAAGGGTTTCCTACGCACTCTTTCGTGATTAATTGGTACTATCAGGGATGAGAGGGTATTCGAATGATTTACTTCGATGTTCGCTTCATAGTTATATGAAAATAGTCGTTCCTCATATTATGTAGGGTATGTCTTTCTGGGTTATTCTTCATTGGACCAGATGTTTCTGAAGTTGGCGGAAACTTTTAAGGTTGGCTATAAATTTTCGGATGTACGTGACATTTGAGAATACGGGCTAGTTTTGCTAGATATGTCTGGAGTTCTTGTGTTTTCTGTTAAGGTTATTACTTTTGAGATGTTTGAAGGTACTGGTTGGTTCGCTATTTTTATTTGTTTCAGACATTAGGCGATAAGAGTTGAGATCGGGGCCGAAATACACTGCCCAAAAAAATTAACGCACATTCTGAAAATCTCAATTTTAATGAAAGTTAACTCTACATTGACTTTATAACTTATTTTTTATGTTCTCTCGGGAAGGTTTTGAACGAAACAAGACACATTAAATGGAAGAAAAATTCAGGGTTTCGCCGAATCTTATGTGAAGGAAGAGAAATAAACAATTTTCAAAATACTGGAATGCTGATAAGTGATTTAATACTTGGTATTTCCACCCCTTGCGTTAATTACAGCTCGGCAACGACGGTTCATACTCAAAATGAGTGACCTTAAAATTTTCTGATCTAATCCTTCTCAGATTTCTCTGAGTTGGATTCCTAAGTCATTAAGAGTAGCTGGATGATTTTCTCAACCTCTCAGCCTTCTATTGAGATTGTCCCAAACCTGCTCAATCAGATTGAGATCTGGACTTCTTGCTGACCATTCCATACGAGAGACTTCAACCTCTTCAAGGTACGTCGATCACAATGGTAGAGGCAGAATCTAGACTCATCTGTGAAGAGATATGCTCTCTCCTAAAATCCAAACGCGCCCTTCGATAGCCTGGGGTAAGAGCTGGGCCTCTTGCCGCGACACGAGGCCTTAAATCATATTCTCTGGGGCGATTTCTTATTGTCTGAGTGCTAATTTGCACCCCATGAATTTTCTCAAGCTGATTTTGAAGGAGGCGAGCGGTTGCAAAGCGTTGTCTCAACTAAGGAACTCTCAAGTAACGTTCTTTAATGGCAGTTGTTACCCGTGGTCTACCCTGTCCTGGTCTTCGGACATTCATACCTGTCTCCCTGAATTGCTACAACATTCTGGACACACTTGTATGGGAAACTCCAAACCTTTATGCAATTCTTGTGTAGAAAATCAAACGAAAGAAAAACTATTAATCACTAGAATTGATCAAGAACAACTGATTTCAGAATGGAGCCAATACACAAATTAAAAATTAATAACTATCAATGAGAATGAACTTGAAATTGGCTAACTACAGAGATTTGGGCAAAACTACAGGCTGTCTCATTTGAAAATTTCTACCCTCAATAACTCAACAACCAATCCAAAATTGTGAAAACACTCAGATAGGTCGATTTTTGATGAGAAGGGGACACGATCTGGGATACAAAAATTGTTTCTACTAGCAACCCTCCCTGGAGAAGGTTGCAACCCCATCAAGAAATTTGAGTGAAGACTTTGGGTAATTTGTCGCAGAAATGTATGCACGGATTCAATTTGAATGAACCTGCAATTTGTGCTCTATGGAATGAATATTCACATAGTTACAGTGTGTTTTTTATGGAATTATGGCACCGATAATCCTAAATGAAACAGTCACTTCACGGAAAACAAACTTCAGGTTCATACAAATCCTCTCCAGGGGTTTGCTAGTAAAAATAAGCTTTGTATCCAAGATGTCACCCTGATCAAAATCGACCTGTCTTAGTGTTTTCACAAATTCTGATTCGTTGTTGAGTTATTGAAGGTGGAAACTTTCAAATGAGACACCCTGTATGGTACACTGTTCCTCTATACTTCATTTCACCAGCGTATGAAATTCGTGAAACCTTAGCCCCACTTTCTCCATAGAAATATTTGTTAGTTGTCGTTCATATTCGCACGCAACTGGAAAGTGTCGGACATTTATTGGACAAGTAAAGAGAGATAGAATAAGATAGAAAGATCGTAGCAATAAGAACGGCTTTTATGATTTCCTTCACTTTATATTCTGTTGAAATGAACAATAGTAATGGGTCGATTACATTGATATATATTACGAGCTGCTGCTGAGCGAATTTAGTAACTGATGGCAAATTCGCTCAGTGTAATCGTGTTCACAAGCCAACAATCTGATTGTAAAGAAGCTGCGACTAAAGTTGAAAGCTGGGCTACTTCACACGCTAAATCGCTGACGTTTCGGCGTGTTGGCATGTAAACAAGCCGTGTGTAATCACAGTTGCTACTAAACAATCTGTGAGTTCTCATCTACTCGGTGGTTCCTGGTTCTTAAATTTGAAAACGTATTTGATATTTATCTTAGATCCTTGACAACGATACAAACATAAACCTCACGTGGATCGCTAGATTGTTGGCTACTCAGCGAGTAGACAGTTTTGTGTGTTATCATCACAATCTCATAAGCTAATTCACTCGCTTCTAAATTCGCTCAGTAGCAGCTTGAAAAGTATCTCAATATAATCGACCCATTAGAACAGCGCGAAAGCTCAATTCACCACCGAATCTTCCCTATTTAACTCCCAACATTCTATTTTGCAGGTATTCCCCAAAGAAGGAGTAAACGTCGTATCAGTGATGCTCCACTCACACCTGGCCGGAAGGAAGTTGAAGCTCCGCCACATCAGAGGGGGGAAGGAACTGCCGCCGCTAGCACAAGTGAGAGCCTTCTTGATAATTGGATTTCAGTTTTCCGGTCGATTTGCATCGAATCTAGATTGCCATGCTCCGGCAATTTGTCCTCACTTGAGTCGGTGACGAGAAGTTGATAATTCGTTTCGTGAAACTAATCAAGGGTGCGTTGAAACAACGCTCAGGGCCAATTAGATTCATCCGGTGTTTGAAGGTGAACGTGCCAAGGCTGATAAGAGCGAAAACAATCGTGGATTTGGTCGGAAAATCGATGTATCCGGGGTTTGCGGATGAGGTTAATGATGAATTTAAGTATCATTAGAATCGGGGAGTCTGGTCCCCTTTCATCTGCGAACCTACCTAGTGATGTAATGATCAAGAAAGTAAGCACTGAGAAAAACTTCAGGACATTGCTAAGTAAAAAAGGAGGAATGATAACGGGAAATACACCGACTATAGCCTCAAAGAAAATTCCGTAAAATGGTAAATAGATGGTTCCAAAACCTCTACAGGAGTTGGCGCTGGGATATACGGGCCAAGTATCAAGTGTGCAATGTCGCTAGGCTCCTGTATGAGCGTCTTTCAAGCGGAAATCTTAGCTTTCGAAAGATGTCTAGAATAAATCTAGAAAGAAACTATCAGAAGTGCGATAAAGCCTTACACTCAGATAGTCAAGCTGCTATTAAAGCACTGAGCTCTCACGTCATCGACTCAGAGATGATCTGGGAGTGCCAAAAAACTCAATGAGGTAGGCAAGAAAGATAAGATTTTTAAATTGGGTTCCCGTTCATTCGGGAATCAAAAAATAAAGAGGCCAATACACTCGCCAAGGGGCGCACGAATGTCACTCATTGGCCCAGAACCTTCTGTGGTATGGGTAAATCTATCTAATAGAAGGAGTTTCTGGAGAAGGAGAAAGCCGAGGAGGAAAAACTCTGGATCATTCCACTAAGTTCCTTCGGAACTTTGAAACATCAAGGCCCCAACGATATTGGATCTTGGTAAGAAACAAATACACCTCCTCACTGGCTTTCTTATAGTCAACACCTGATGAGGATGGGATTGTCGGACACTGACGAGTGTAGGTTCTGTGAGGGGAGGAAGAAACCCCTATTCATCTAGTCACGGAATTTGGCCATTGCGATCCTGAGGAAAGAATGCTTTGAATGAGAAACTTGCAAGAGGGAGGAACTAGCCTCGTTGAAGCCTTTACAGATATTGGATTTCATTAGATCTCTGGAACGTGAAGGCAAGCTATAAAGGGTGTGGTCAGAACAGCTCTGTAAGAGGGCACAACACACTTGAGGTCGCAGTGAACTGTAGGGGAAGAGAGAAAAGAGATTCTGTGAAGTGCGATAAGTAGATCTATTTTCTCTACCCTATTCATTCATGGAAATCCGAGGAGCTCGTGAACAGAGCTGATTAAACCGAGAATCTCCTAAGGAGCCTAGGTTGTTACCTTTTTAGTTGTCCAGAACCGGTTTCTTTTATGAAATGACCTCAGGCTAGCAGGCCCTGGATATTTGAATATCATCTGTTCAGCTGTTCTTGCTTCTGATCCACAAAGCCTGCAAATCTCATCTGCTGACCATAGTAGAGCCACTTCATTAATTCTAAGGCAATGCGCACATTGGAGTCGACAAGACAGTCTTCGACGAGAAAAAACGGAGAGTTTGTCAGGGCTTGACGAGGTAGCCGTGAAAAGCTTTATGAATCAGAACCAGAAACAGCTGAGCACATGGTATACAAGCCAGAACTAGCTGGCTAAAGAACAATTCATTTGGGGAACTCACACCTTGACACCCAGGAGGTAACGGCCAAAGTTTTACCAATGCCATTGACGACTTCCTTTGGTTTCAATGAATGAGTAAGGTAGACAACAAAAGATCCACATGGTCGCAGTTCCCGAAAGGCTCACCTAGCCACAACTATTATAAGTTCAAATAGTAATAAATATGAAGAGTCAAAAGCTTGAAACAACTGTCTGCAGACTCTCTGAATGATATAATGACGAAAACATGATCAGCTTTTGAGGATGAGCTCATTATATGTTGCATTTATGACTCAATGCATGCTATAGTAGTAGTTTAGGATAGGTAAATACTTAACTATCTTTAGTAACTAACGTGAAACTTTTTTGTATTCACTAATCCTCATTTTCCATTTGCAGGACAACCACTACGACTTCAACTATCAACAATCCAGAGCACTTTTCCAAAACACAGTTATACTACCAGGGGATGGACTGATCACAGAATGTGCCTACTCTACAGTAGATAGAACCCAACCAACCCTTGGGGGTTACTCCACCAAAGAAGAAATGTGTCTAGCTTTCATTCTTCACTATCCACGAACGGAACTAGCTGGTTGTTACTCGATGCCTCCAATTCAATATTTCTTCCAGAATCTTGGGGTTAAGGAGTTCTATGGGAAGAACATGAGTGAAATTGAAACTCTGTTTCTTCAAGGAGGGTAAGTGAGATCATTCTGGTCAATTCTGTTTGGCTATTGCTATTATTACTATAATTCACATTTTTTCTAATGAGAGGAGTTGTTTTGAATAGCCCGCTATTTCGGTAGATGTCACGTTCGAAGCTGTCATGTTTTGACATTTGAGTCTTAAGGCTTATAAAGTTCAGTTAACGCAAGAACTCAAGCCGGCCGATCATCTACAACGTCGTGTCTTTGCTGATTGGTCGTTGAAATGCATGAAAATGATCCGGAATCCCATCGAAACATCATCTTGAGTGATGAGGCCCATTTCCACCTCGGTGGCTTCGTCAACAAGTAAACTTGTGGCATCTGGGTCTCGGAAAACCCAAGAGCTATTAATGATAAGCCTTTCTATCCTCAACGTGTGACTGTTTCGTGCGGTTTATGGTCCGGCGGAGTCATTGAACCTTACTTTTTCGAAAATGAGGCTGAAGCAATGGCCGAAATTGGATAGTATTGATCTGGACAACGTTTACTTTCAACAAGACGGCGCTACGTGTCACACAAGCAACGAAACCTTTGATCTTTTGCGGGAAAAGTTTCTGGACCGTGTTATCTCTCGAAGAGGTGATCACAATTGGCCACCGAGATCTTGTGATTTAACACCTTGCGACTTCTTCCTTTGGCCACTCGAAAGAGAAGGTCTACGCCAATAGTCTAGCGTCGAAGACCTCAATGATGGAATTCGTGAGGCTATCAATGACATCATAGGGCAGCCACTTTGCGATTTGTTTATGGAAAATTTCATTAAAAAGATATAGTCCTGTAAGCGTGGTCGTGGTGGTCATTCGCCTGATGTTATTTTCCACTATTAACGGCATAGCTTCTTCTTTATAACGAAAGAGCAAACCAAGCCCTAAATGGCCCCAGTTCAAATAATTATATTTTTTCTGTAAGGTTTCATTTGAAATTCACACTGATTCACCATCATGTCCTGTTTGATTATTGCTTTTATCATTTATTGTTTGAACTGGGGTGGTTATAGCCAGGTGACCATGTAGATCTTTTGTTCGCTATCCTTCTTGTGTTTCCAAAAATGAGTAGGTAAGAGAACAAAAGATCTACACGGATACAGTTCCCGAAAAGCTAACCTAGCCATAGTTTTAGTTTAAAAAGTGGTTACAGTTCACTGCGACCTCAAGGTCTATTGTACCCCCTTACAGAGCTGCTCTGATCACATCTTTCACAGCTCGCCTTTCAGTTCCAGAGATCTGATGGAATCCAGTATCTGTGAAGGCTTCAACGAAGCTAGTTCCTCACTCTTACAAGTTTCTCGCCCAAGGCATTCTCTTCTTAGGCTCGTAATACTAAAGCATTCCGTGACTAGGTGAATGGGGGTTTCTTCCTCCTCCCCACAGAACCTACACTCGTCAGTGTACGACAACCCCATCCTCAACAGGTGCTTCCTAAGGCGACAGTGTCCTGAAAGAAAGCCAGTGAGGAGGTGTAATTGTTTCTTACCAAGATCCAGATATCTTTTGGATCTTGCTGTTTCGAAGTTCCGAAGGAACTTAGTGGAATGATCCATCCCTGGGAGATTCCGCCAGAGTTTTTCCCTCTCGGCTTTCTCCTTCTCCAGAAACTCCTTCTTATAGGTACATTTACCTATACCACAGAAGGGTTCTGGGCCAATGAGTGACATTCGTGCGCCCTCTTTGGCAAGTGTATTGACCTCTTCGTTTCCTTTGATTCCCGAATGGCCGAGAACCCAGATTAAAAAGACCCTATTTTTCTTGCCTACCTCATTGAGTTTGTTCCGGCACTCCCAGATCATCTTTGAGTTGATGACGTAGGAGCTCAGTGCTTTAATAGCAGCTTGACTATCTGAGTGTATAACTATATCGCACTTCTGAGAATTTTTTTGTAGATTTATATCTAGCCATCTTTCAATACCAGCTAAGATTGCCGCTTGAAAGACGCTCATATTAGAGCCTAGCGACAGTGCACACTTGGTACCTTTCCATAAATGACCCCAGTTCAAATAATCATATTTATTCTGTAAGGTTTCATTTGAAATTCACACTGATTCACCATCATGTTTATTCTTTTCAGGAATGACACTCCACAGTCACCTGTAACAACAACGAGTCCATTGTTTGGTTATACTCCAGGAGACGAATTGTCACCAGAAGCCAATCGACGAGCTGTTGCAGCTCTGCAAAATGCTAGAGATTACAGCATAGACCTCCACAGTCAACAGAGTAGGAACTTATTCGATGACCTTATAATAAAGGAGCCTCAGGAGTTCCAGAACAAGAGTTTCACCACTCACCTTCAGAATATACCTTATAGTGAACCCCTTCTGACCAAAAAGATGGAGGAGTACTTCTACACAGGGTTGCACTTGACTTTCTGTAGAAAAAGGGATGATTCTCTTGCTATCGTGAGTATTTTGTTTTATTTTATTTTATTTTTTAAATGAATAGACTGACCAATTAGGTCAACATTGGCACATAAAAAGGGGCGACCATATGGCAGTGGCGGCTCGAGAGATTTCAATCAGAGGAGGCTCGAGACCACGCAACCAAAAAAATAATTTATTTCCAACTGGGCTTCCTGTAAGCCACTGGCATTTATTATACCATTCTATGTAAAACGAACGATTATTAGCAGAATTAATAATTAAATTTGGCATTGCTGGTCGAGGTGTCTTAATTACTTGGGTTATGAAAATGTTATCGGCATTTTAATGAATTTGTTATTCAAAATAAAATCTACGGGATCTTGCGTTTCTTTGAGTTCACTACTTATAACTCTCACTTCTTGTTTCCGTTTCCATCTTTCTTGTTGAAATATTAAAATCTTACCTACAAACTTTTCCGAAAAAGAGAGGATTTATTTATTTATTTATTTATTCTTTTGAATTGAGAGCTAACAAAATACAATACATGAAACAAAAATCCCTAGCTGAAGGTGGTGCAAAACGGGGTACCATACTATTCTAGCGTATGATACCAAGTACAGGGAAAAACCTCAGTAAAAAAAACACTGCCTCGCCGTTTTTACAAAATTAAACCTATTCTAATAAATACCTTCAATATTCAGATACAAAATATTTAATTCATGCTCTTGGGCCAGGAGGGTGTTTTAAACCAGGGGCCTATTGCACCAAAATACTTTGCAACTTTTCACTTAGCACTTTGCATTTTGACAAATTTGCAAAGTGAAAATTTATTATGTTGCACAACATTTCTCCCAAGATTTAATTTCTGCGGAGTGTTTTTCACTTTGCACTTGCGTTTCCACATTGCACTTTTCAATGATGAATGCGTTTCGTTCAACATTATTCATTTGAAAAGTGCAAAGTGAAAAGTTGCAAAGTATTTGGTGCAATAGGCCCCAGGTCTGGCGTTCTAAGTGATGATTTTTCGAATCTTCTGTTTTCTCAGCCGCTACAGGACCCTATTGAAGGGTAATCATCTCCCATAGATTAATACTACGTTAATAAAGAGGGAGGGAATCAAAACAACTGCTGATCTCCATCCACGATCGCCGGGGTTGATTCGGGCTGATCGGACGTTATTCGGCAGAGCTCATTCGCCTAGAAGCGAAAATAATGCCGCGGAGCCGGGCCTCCGACACGTGATCTACAGCTTGAATTATGAGTGGTTCCCGCTCCATTCATTTGAAGAAATTTGAAATGTTACATTCTAACGAATCTTGACTCGTGGAGGCCTCCTTAGCTAAGCGGCTGTATTGTGTGTTGCGGATAATGTTTGAATGTTATCGATCGCTGTTAATAAATAAATGTTTATTACTTCGAGATTTGGATAGTAGATAGAATGATGGAAATAATACAGATATAGAAATGTGACTTTTTATATTTGTTCTGGAATTCAAAATTGAATAAAATGCAGTGAAAATAGGGTAGGTCCGGCCTGTTCTGCCTCCTCTGAGCACCCTGTCAAATGGTTTTTTCATCTAGAAACCATTCGTAATTCAAAATTGCGCGTTTCTCATTAAGACGAGGGAAAAAGTCAGAATAAGATACGTGAGAAAAGTTGAAAAAATACGAATTATCGCCTCCAATAATATTTTCACCAGTGGAATCAACTCAGGGCGAGATTATAACGGAAGTATGAAGTTTTTTCGACCGGAAATTTGATCCTGGGCCTGCGGAAATCCTGAGGGAATGATAACTTGAGGGGAATCGCGGATTGCCTTGCCGATCCCACTCGAGAACTTTTTTATTATGTACTTTTCTTGAATTATATTCTTTATACTTGTGTTTGTATAATTCAGTGTTTTATTAGGTTTTCCTTCCGATTCAAGGAGTACCAATTGCTTTTTCCAGAATCTCGACTTTTGTGAAAGCGATAATAGCTTTACAAAATATTTGATTTATTGAACTTCTTTCATCGAAATATTTTTAACCATCTGAGTGTTTTGAACTTATTTAATCAACTAGGTTATTAAAGAAGACGACTAATTAGTCGTCTTCTTTAATAAAATATCTTGACCATTAATGGTCAAGATATTTTATTTTATCGAGATAATCCTTTCCAAGATGCCTTCGAAATTCTGAATCTGAAATAAAAATGGAATCAGAAAAAGGAACAGAAAAATAAAATGATTGAAACTTTATTAAATCGATTTAAAATTAACAACCCATTCAAAAACGACTCGGTAATTTCATGTATAGCTTAGCTCACAAGTCATCCTGAAATTTATAAATGGAACAATTATTTATCAGATGTTCAATTATCTCCTCTACTTCTCTGCATTCACAACTAGGATTATTAACTGAATTCCATTTGAAAATCATACTATTGCAACGTCCATGGCCTGTTCTTCTACGATTAAGAACTGTCCATATTTTCCTCGGAAGATCAAATCCAGGAACTTTATTCGAAGGATCAGTTTTTGAATCTTTGTTTCAATGACATTTCAACATAATTGAGGCTCTATCAGCCTCTATCTCACTGATGACACGAATAATTCAATTCTTTAGTTCTGGAATGGATTCTCATTGGTTTTTCATTGTGTTTCAGAAAGAGACGATCCAGAAATTTCCCGATTTCGCTGTGTATGTCAACAGGGAAAGTCAAAGTCAATGCAGCTACAGAAACAGGAAGACTGTTATTGCTACAGGTTCTTCGTCTGGCTTCAAACCAAATATTACCTTAGGATTTTTATTTATTGTATGCAGTGTTATAATTTATTTTTAATTGTTAAATAATTAAAAAAGTTGTATATATTCAGGAGTTTTATTTCTTTGCAGTTGTTTTTTTTTAATGATGATTTTTCAACTATTGTGAAGGGTTTTCCAATAAGAGGTGTTATTTTGAATAGCCTGCTATTTCGGTAGATGTCACGTTTGAAGCTGTCATTTTTTGACATTTGACAAGTAGAAACTACGCCATTAACAAAAATGGAACGATACACGCTTCAAGAACGCATTGAAATTATTAAAATACACTATAAAAATGGTGAAAATTTAGCAGAGACGATTCGTGAAACTCGAACATTTTTGGGTCGTCGTGAAGCACCTTGTCGGACCAGCATAAAGAAATTGGTGGAAACATTCAAGCTGTTGGGACAAGTTAGCTTAAGAACAGCCGAGAATATTGCTGCTGCTCTTGAATCTGTAGCCGAAAGTGACCAGGTGGTCCATTCCTCGTCGTTCTTTGGAATTAGGCATTCCACAAACGTCATTACACCATATTTTGCATAAAGATTTGGGTCTAAAGGCTTATAAGTTCAGTTAAAACAAGAACTCAAGCCAGCCGATCATCAACAATGTCGTGTCTTTGCTGATTGGGTCGTTGAAATGCATGAAAATGATACGGAGTTCCATTTAAAAATCATCTTCAGTGATGTGGTCCATTTCCACTCGGTAGCTTCGTCAACAAGGAAAATTGTCGCATTCTGGCATTCTACAGGGTCTTTATAAATGATTGTAACAGCGCAGTTGGCTTTGTATTACAGAATACGAATCTCTAACCAATCAGAGCATAGCATGATCATAGAATTCTGTGGTTTGCATAATCCAAAGCCAACTGCGCTGTTACAATCATTTAAAGAGACCCTGTATATCAATTCAAAACAGAACGCACATTCATGGAAGCTGTCCCCAAATCTTTCTATCAAGAAATTTCGTCAGAAATCGATTCACCGAAAAAAATATTTTTATCCATGACCATTGTAAAATCCGTCCATTGTACGTCTCTGTGCTCGGCCTTAATAATACCCATAAATCACAAAGGAATAATGAGATTATAGATCACTGCTGTCAGATGCTTCATAGATTTAGATTTATCATAATATTCTTTAAATTGGTATTAATTCAGTATTCTAAAGTACTCCAACTTACCAATATAGGCTTACCTTCTACTATCATTATCTCAATTAAAGCTTGTTTTATTACAAAATATACAATGACCAATTCTCCAAAAATTTCTCATGTGTCAACTTGACTTTTTCCACACTTTTCATAGAAGGGTCTTGTCGCGGTCGCCAAATAATGTTAAAATCTTCAAGAAATATATTCAGTTGTCGTGGATAAAGTAACGTTTGTTACTCGCTTATAATGACTGTTATTCACTCGGTGATTTGGGACACACTCCTATATGGCTCGTGACCTAAACTTCACCTCGCGAATAATAGCTATCATTATACGCTCGTTGCATAATAATCATAATATACTATTACTGTGTGAACTATAATGGAATCATACATCGGAAGTTTTGAATATATTTTCTGTTTTAATGTAGATACTGCACAGACCACTGATCGAAAGAGCCTCCACTTAAAAATACAAAAAAATTCCATCTAAAATCCATTCTTTCATGCACCCACTTCTATTTCTTCATTTATTTCCTCCTCATTTTTCTGCCCTCGTATGAAAAATAATTGGCAATATTGAAAAGCATGTACCTTCACCGAAATTAAACATAAACAATACATTTTATACGAAACGACGAGTTAAATCAATCAAAATTCCGTTTACAACAAATATATATTACTACAAAGGTCAAATTATTGGGTATTAACACAATAACGAGAACAATAAAAGCCAATTAATGTAAAATTCCGAAATGTAAGGGCATTGTTGAACTCTCAAATTAAGTACAGATGAAATGTGTTGAAAGTTTACCCGATTTTCCCATGATGTTTTCCTAATATTGTATGGAAATTTTAATTAAAGTGTAAAAGGCAGCATATTCGGAAGAATGAAGAGCGAATTTGAATGGTTATTCCTGCATATTCGCAATTGCAATTTGATGGAAAATTCTCACAATTTTCATTCGTTGACAATTGGTATTGAATTATTCGCTGAAATATAGATGCCAGAAGAAAACTATGGTTCTATGGTGAAAAAAACTTTCAGAAAATCCATAAGTAGGTGCTTTTGATTGAGCGCTCTTTCATTGGCGTAGCAATAAGTCTATTACCTCAAAATTTTGTATAGGACTTGAAATAAGTCCTATACTATAATACTAAATAAAGGGTTTTCCAATAAGAGGTGTTATTTTGACATTCAAAGCAAAATGCCATTTTTCAATATAAATGATCGGATGTTATTTCATTATAAGAAGAAAGTTATGCCGTTAATTGTGGAAAATAACATCAGTCAAATGACTACCACGACCACGTTTACAGTACTATATCCTTTTAATGAAATTATCCATCACGAAATCGCAAAGTTGGTGCCCTATGTCCTTGATAGCCTCACGAATTCCAATAATTCCATCTCTGAGGTCTTGAAGCGACGCTGGGCTATTAACCTTGTCCTTCTCTTTCACGTGGTCCCAAAGGAAGAAGTCGCAATGTGTTAAATCGCAAGCCAATTGTGATCGCCTCTTCTAGAGATAACACGGTCCGGAATTTTTTCCCGCAAAATATCAATGGTTACGTTGCTTGTGTGGCACGTAGCGCAGTTGTCCAGATCAATACTATCCAATTTCGGCCATAAAAAAATCGAAGAACGACGAGGAATGGACAAACCTGGGATTTCTTCAACACTTTCGGCTACAACAGCAATATTCTCGGCTGTTCTTGAGCGACGTGCACGGGTTTTATTCTTCACATCACTAACTTGTCCCAACAGCTCGAATTTTTCCACCAATTTCTTTATTGCGGTCCGACAAGGTGCTTCACGACGACTCAAAAATGTTCGAACTGTTACGAACTGTCTCTGCCAAACTTTCACCATTTTTATAGTGAATTTTAATAATTTCAATGCGTTCTTTAATAGGGTGACCAGACGTCCGTCATTTCGACGGAGAGTCCGTCAATCGTACGAGGAGTCCGTCATTGATAAGCGTCCGTCAAAGTGTCCGTCAAAACTCAAAATCTTGAATTTAACTGTTAAAATCAGAGGAAATTTCTTTTCCGTCGATCTCAAAATGAAAGGTGATATGTGTACGAAATTGATCATTAATGACCCGATTTAATGCTCAATTTCTGCTTTTTTAATGTGCAATCCCCATGGCAACTGTACACAAAGTACTCAGAAGTACTTCTTATTTACAAAGTATTCAGAAGCACTACTTATTTAAAACAAGAATTTATACACAATTCATGTTGAGATCGTCGAAAAAATCGTGTAATCTTTGGTGGACCTAAAAAAAGGTCATCAATACCAACGAATCCTTTTTTGGGTTGTCCGTCATTGAACAACGATTGATCTGGTCAGCCTATTCTTGAAACATGTATCGTTCCATTTTTATTAATGGCGTAGTTTCTACTTATCAAATGTCAAAAAAAGACAGCTTCAAACGTGACATCTACCGAAATAGCGGGCTATTCAAAATAACACCACTTATTGGAAAACCCTTTATTACGTGAATGCAAAATCTAAGAACGATGGTGCTTATATTCTGGAAATTATGAAAAAAATGAAATAGGTAAAAAATTTATAAGTACTAAAAATATCAAAAAACCATGGTTCCGAATTATGCAATAAAGATTTGATGATGCAAAAATAGTTATCAAAACAGTTGGTAGGTAGGTATATCAAAATTTCATGTCACTTTTATTTCATACAACAACAGTAAAGTCGACTTAAGTATTTTACACTCCGATACATATTTTATGTACCGGGTTTTTCACTATAATTTGACCCCCCCTTTAACTTTGTTACTGAAGGAGATACAGAAAAATGTTTCGTATAAAAGGTTCACGAAATCAACTGAGGTTTTTTGATATGAGTCCAGAAACTGAAATATATACAGGATGGCCAACATATTGATGGCAACTTCATTTTTTCAAATGGAACACCCTGTATGTTTTTCCATGTTTGGCTAGCTCTTTTTCTCCTGATTTCGAATATGTAACATATGTTGGTCTATCTCTTTTATTCTGAGAACCACAGAGTTTCAAATTTTAAGAACCACCTGCCAAGATCTGGAATCATTTTACAAGTGGCAGAGTGCGTTTACTAAAAATGCTCATTTTTGGAGTTATAATAACGTCAATGGAAAGATAAAGGGTGAACAACATTGAATGCAACTATATTTTTCAAATGGGACACCCTGTCCTGTATATTCTTCCTTTTTTTGATAGGCTTTTTCCTCCTGATATCGAATATAAATGCGTATGTGAATGTGTCTCTTCAATTTTCAGAGTTTCAAAGTTCTGAAATGATGAAATATGTGAAATACCTACGAAATTCTTTATATCCAAACAATCTACTTAAAATTATTATTTTAGAATGAATACTTAACCTATGACAAATGATAAACTATGGTAGTATGGTAAGAATAACATCAACTAAAGGAATTGCTCGAAATGACCATCTTCATTGAATAATAGTTGAAAAACCCGGTACATCCAAAAACATTAAATCGAAACAATCACTACAAATTTCTTAATCTAATATAGGTACCCACATATAACTAGGAACTATAAATTTCAGACTTATTCTCATCACAAAAATATGATTCTTGACGACTAGTAAGTAAACCAGATGAAGTTCTCTTCAGAAAAGTGCGTATCTGTATCTCTTTCCATTTGCAGAGTTCATATTAACCAGCATATGCCTGACAAGCATAAAAATGATGACGCAACCAAAGCATACGTTGAGGCCGAAGAGAAAAGCGTAGTAGGACATGCTTGTAATGGTTTTTCCACATGCTCCTTTAAGTCCCATAGTATCTGTAAAAAAAAACAAGCAATGATTTGAAGTAAACACCAGTAGTATGAAAATTTCGAATCGAAAAATTTGGGTCATAGGGGAAGTATGCCTATGATGGCATCCTGCTTATGATGGCACACTTCAAAGAAGTCTGTTAACATCAACTGAACAAACTTATATTTACTGAGTTTGTAAGCCAGATGGCATTTACGCTTGATATACGTAGTAACACCTTGAATAAGTGGCAATTTGTGACTTTTATAAGAGTTCAATCATTTCGGTAGGTGTTGATGTATGATAGTTATTTCATTCTTTTTCGTTTTATTTGGATATTCAAAAAATCTGTTAAAAAAATGATTTTACTTTCCTTTAATCACGCTATAACAATGCTTTAAGTGTGAAAATTTTAGGTTTTTTCTTCTTTTTAGTACCTTTTTCGCTTTATTGAAAAATATATGCTACTTATGCTTATGATGGCATAGCCAGAGTGTTCCTATGATAGCATAGGGTGTCATCATGGAAAAAAGAATCAAGATCAAGAGACGATTCCTCCAAAGCGTGGTACTTCGCAAGAAATATTAGAGGTATCCGAAAATAATGAAAATGGTTTCGAGTGAAGTATCGAGATCATTGAAAATCATACAAGAACTCTCACCACTGCCAACTGCCGTAGCAGAATCAAAAGTGAACAGAGGATGAAAACGAGGAAAAGTTGGAATCCTCAGTACAACCACTGACATAAAAGAAAAGAAGTTGCAAGAAGAAGAGAAGACAAAGAAAGAGAGAGAAGCTAGCTAGAAAGGTCAAAAGACAGATTAAGTTCGTAGAAAAAAGTGAGGAAAACGAAGAAAGACATTATTTTTTTCAGTGTATGTATTTCATTTTCTGAATAATTTCCAAAATATACTTTCGATCGTACTGAGATTCCGCATTTACATATTATTTGATATTAAATCTCAAGTCCCATGTAAAATTTCGAGATAAAAGTTTTATTGCTCCAACAAAGAAGTAGCGCTCGAAAGCTCCTGCTTAAGGCTTTTCTCATTTTTTTCTGAATTATCCATTCTTTCGAATGATTCAGGATTTCAATTTGATCGAGCTAAAATTTCATGGTAAAATGTTCAATACCAATTCAAAGAACTACGCAAAAATTTGTGGAAGAATGAAAAAACTTTCTAATGAAATTTAATAGATTTTGAGAATATAAAATAGCGAAATGAAGGATCATGCAAATTTTTGAAACGATTGTGAAATCAGAACCATAAAATTTTGATATTTTTAGTTATCGATTTTTTACATTATTTAATTTTTTGAATAATTTTCAGAATATTTTTCCGATCGTGCCTAGATATTGCATTCATATATTCAGTATCAATCTTGAGTCCTTCACAAAGTTGCTTCAACAATGAACGAACGCGCAAAAGCACCTACTCAGGGCTTCTCTTAAATTTTCAAATTGTATCATTTCTATTGAACAACCCCATACGGAAACGGAAAAGAATGAAGGAAATTTTGCACGAATCTTCATATTATCATCCTTAAGCACCTAAATATAAAATTTGACTAGATTCCTAGTTTTGAAAACATTCAAAAGATAAAATTCCTTACCAGTACCTATAACCGAAGAAATATACATTTAAAGGATCGATTTTTGGGACGAAAACTTCACGATTTTCGATTGTAACATACACAACAACTCATGAACATTTTACCTTCTGATTAGTTTATCCAATTCCCAAGCCAAACACACAAATATTTATTGTTGAAATAAGGAAATATCAAATGTCAAAAAAAGACAGCTTCAAACGTGACATCTACCGAAATAGCGGGCTATTCAAAATAACACCACTTATTGGAAAACCCTTTATTACGTGAATGCAAAATCTAAGAACGATGGTGCTTATATTCTGGAAATTATGAAAAAAATGAAATAGGTAAAAAATTTATAAGTACTAAAAATATCAAAAAACCATGGTTCCGAATTATGCAATAAAGATTTGATGATGCAAAAATAGTTATCAAAACAGTTGGTAGGTAGGTATATCAAAATTTCATGTCACTTTTATTTCATACAAGGTTCGTTTATAAATAAACAGTAAAGTCGACTTAAGTATTTTACACTCCGATACATATTTTATGTACATTCAAAAACATTAAATCGAAACAATCACTGCAAGTTTCTTAATCTAATATAGGTACCCTCATATAACAAGGAACTTTAAATTTCAGACTTATTCTCATCACAAAAATATTATTCTTGACGACTAGTAAGTAAACCAGATGAAGTGTTCTTCAAAAGAGTGCATATCTGTATCTTTTTCCATTTGCAGAGTTCATATTAACCAGCATATGCCTGACAAGCATAAAAATGATGACGCAACCAAAGCATACGTTGAGGCCGAAGAGAAAAGCGTAGTAGGACATGCTTGTAATGGTTTTTCCACATGCTCCTTTGAGTCCCATAGTATCTGTAAAAAAAAACAAGCATTGATTTGAAGTAAACACCAGTAGAATTAACATTTTTAAGTCCAGAAATTTGGATCATCTATACAGGGTGTCCCGTAATTAGACCGACAAACTTCTAGTGGACATTATAGATCATATTTCAGACAGATTCGACCCAAATCATATAATGCAAAATTGCTTCGTTAATCAGCTAGTGCCCTTTGAAGATGACGTCCTGTCCACACTTTTTGCCACATAGTCGCAAAACGGAGTTACATAAAGTGCTGAAAGTTTACACATTGGCTAATATGAAAAATACGCATCGATTAGATTGAGTACATTTCTTTCATGTCAAGCACAATCGTATCATTTAGGGGAACGAAGGGTATTTTTAGTTGAAACTTTTTTAACTTTCATTATTTCGCAAGGTTTTTATCATATTTAGTAACTCTGATGTTTTTTCTTGAAAAAAGATGCCTTACCATTATCAAGTGAAAATAAATTCAAAACAAAAGTGAACATTGAGTACTTAGTGAAAAGAGAGAAAATTTCAAATCTATTTTTTTCAGAAATGGTATGTCTGGGCGTTATTATATAAAAGTATCTTTTTTCAAGAAAAAACATCAGAGTTTATGAATATGATGTATATCTCGGGAAAAAATGAAAGTCAAAAAAGTTTCAACTAAAAATACCCTTCGCCTTGAGTTTTGATACTAAATATTACATGAATGCAAACTCTCAGAACAAAAGTACCTACTTATATTCTGGAAATTATAAAAAAAAATTAAATCGGCAAAAAATTTATACTGAAAATATCAAAATTTCCTAAACTAGACAAAAAATTTGAGGAAACCCCTGAGCAGGAGCTTTTGAGCGTTGATTGATGCTGCAATAAGAATATTACTCGAAATTTTGAATGGGACTTGAGATTTAATAACAAATATGTAAAAGCAGAATCTCAGCACAATCGGAATTACATTTTGGAAATTATTCAGAAAATGAAATTCATATGTGAAAAATTAATAATTAAAAAAAAATAATTCAGTATATCAGTCTTGATCCACAGAATAAATTTCACTCGAATCGGATATCCTGTTATGGAAATATTCAGATTCTTCTTTTCAATATTCCGATTGAATTTCCTATGGTTCTGTTAACACTATGGCCACAAATTTTTGTGTGAAAATTCAATATATCAGTCTTCGTTCACAAAAGAAATTTCACTCGAATCGGATATCCTGTAATGAAAATATAAAGATTCTTCTTTTCAATATAAGAATTGATTTACTATGGTTCTTTCAACACTATGGCCCCAAAATTTTGCATGCATGCACATTTGGTAATATCAATCTTCATTCACAAAATAAATACCACTCGAATCGGACATCTTCTTATGGCAATACAAAGTTTCTTCTTTTAAATATTTCAATTGAATTTTCAATGGTGCTGTGTACACCATGGCCACGAAATTTTGCATGAGGCTTATAATGAACATCTTGCATATGGCCGCAACATTTCATTTCGATTGGTTTCGTTCTGTCTGAGATATTGAGGAACAAAAATTTTGAATGGCTATATTTTATGGAACACCCTGTATGATTTGGCTGGTTAACGAACTAAACCGAGCCATTTGGGAACCGACCTTAGCCTGAAAATTTCAAGTTTCTAGGACAATCCCTTCGAAAGTTACTGAGATAACGACGGACAGACGGCTCCACGGACAGAATTGAATTTGACCACGAATTCGTCATCAGTTTGGGACTATTTTCGCTCAAAAAAAATTACACATATATGGGCAGAACGATATAGCACTCCTCTAGAACGAGCGTTGGAAAATAAGAAAAAGACTTAAGTATTCGAAAATTTTTTATATACCTGAATATTTATAGAACTGAACTGAAATATAATCGATTTATTTATAAATCAAATGTAACATGCGATTGAAAACCTATTTATAAATTAATTGAGAAAATTTTCTTTTAACATATAAACCTTGTCGATAAAACTCGTTCTGTGTTCTAATTCTTACGTATTATTGGATAATTAAAAATATAAAGAAACAGCGATCAACATGAAATATCAACAATTATAACATTATTATTGTAATATCAAGATTGTTAATGAGCAGACTTGAAGATTCGTATCTTGTATTCATCGGGGAAAAAATGTCCATTACCTAGTTACATTGATTACACATACCTATTACGAAAACCGAGAAAATGGGTACTACATATCCACACAATTAAAACAATTGAATATATTGATTTTCAATTCGAATTCCGATCAAAAATCCAATTATTTTCTATTCATTTATTCATTTAGGACAGGGCAGTTGCTCTGTTGTTTTTATTTTCCAAGGTTCAGGTATTTAGTTAATTAGGAATAAAATTTTCGAAAAAATACTGCAGTTCAAGAGCCTCCGTTTGGCAGACTTTTTTGAGCGCTCGTTCTACTTAAACGACTGCCGTTTCGTTTTGCCCAAATGTCTGTAATTTTCGAATTTTGAAACGAAAATGATCTCAGGGTTCGACTCCCTGTGACGAATACGTGGTCAAACTCAATTCTGTCCGTTCAGGGTGAGTTCGGTTCCCAAATGCCTCGGTTAAGTTCTTTAACCAGCCAAATCGTACAGGGTGTTCCATAAAATATGGCCATTCAAAATTTTTGTTCCTCAATATCTCAGACAAAACGAAACCAATCAAAATGAAATGTTGGGGCCACATGCAAGATACTCATAATAAGCCTCATGCAAAATTTCTTGGCCATAGTGTACTCAGGACCATAGAAAATTCAATTGGAATATTGAAAAGAAGAAACTAAATTTTCCATAAGAAGATGTCCGATTCCAGTGAATTTATTTTGTGAATGAAGATTGATATACTGAATGTGCATGCAAAATTATGTGGCCATAGTGTTAACAGAACCATAAAAATTGAATTCATATATTGAAAAGAAGAATGTTTATATTTTCATTACAAGATATCCGATTCGAGTGAAATTTATTTTGTGAATCAAGACTGATATACTGAATATTCGTGGAAAATTTCAAGAGAATCGCATCATCAGAATAATAGAATTAATTTTTCTTTAATTATTTATTCTTACCGTGTATATTTCATTTTCTGAATAATTTTCAAAATATACTTCCTATTGTGCTGAGATTCCGCATTTACATCATAAGCTCCTGCTCAAAGCTTTCTTAAATTTTTTTCTGAATTATTGATTCTTTCGAATGGTTCAGGATTTTTCAACTTGATCGAGCTAAAATTTCATAGTAGAATGTTCAATCCCAATTCAAAGCAGTACGCAAATTTTGTGGGAATTGTGTTAATAAAACCATTGAAAAGTCTATCGTTATATACTAATGATTCTAATGAAATTCTAATACTCCAATGAAAAAACTTTCTAATCAAATATAATAGATTTTGAGGATAGAATGGCGAAGTGAAGGATCATGCACATTTTTGAAAGAATTGTGGAATCAAATACATATAATTTTGATATTTCTAATTATCGATTTTTTACATTATTTCATTTTTTGAATAATTTCCAGAATATAATTCCGATCGTGCTGATATTTTGCATTCATATATTTAGTATCAATCTTAAGTCCTACACAAGGTTTTAAGGTAATAGCCTTATTGCTCCAACAATGAACGAGCGCTCAAAAGCACCTACTCAGGGCTTCCTTTAAAATTTCAAATTGTATCATCTCTATTGAACAACCCCATACCTAGCAAACGGAAAAGAATGAAGGAAATTTTGCACGAATATTCATATTATTATCACTAAGCACCTATTTATAAAATTTGACTAGACTCCTTGTTTTGAAAATATTCAAAAGATTAAATTCCTTACCAGTACCTATAACTGAAGAAATATAGATTCAATGGATCAATTTTTGGGACGAAAACTTCACGATTCTCGATCGTAACATACACAACAACTCATGAACATTTTACCTTCTGATTAGTTATCCAATTGCCAAACCAAACACACAAATATTTATTGTTGAAACAGGGAAATAACATTGTTTGTAAGAACAACACCACTCGAGCTATGTTATCGCATATGTGCTACTTTGTTAGCCAGCTTTTAAATAATGTAGGGCTAGGTAAATTATCTTTGCAGTGAAAAGAGATAAGACCAATTTGGCGGTCTATTGTGGCATTCGCTACTTCCGATAGTGATATCCTGAAAAGGTTATGGGCCCAATTAATGAAGGTCGTTAATGATAATACAGGGTGACTGGTGACGTAAGGGACAACGGCTAACTGGAGATAGAAGACCTCAAACTGAATGAGGATTGGGGGTTTAAATGTCCCATAAGGCTATTAGTTTCAGAGACAGGGTGTTTTTTGCAAAAGTTTTTCTTATAATATTGATAAAAAAATTTAAAAAAAGGATTTCAAGATGTGAAGGAATATTCAAAATGCGTCAGGATTATTTAAGCATCTCAAATTCAGTTTTTTTTTACTTTCAGGAATAGTATGTTTCTTGGATTCAATATGAATAACTTGTAATATTCGACTTTCAACATATCATAAAAACTATAAAAAATTTGTGCCATTCAAACTAAAAACAGATTTTTACTCGGTGTTTTTTGCAGATTCAATTTTCCAATTTAATTTTTTTATCTCATATACCGAGTGATATTTCTCAGCTGACACGGAAATTTAAATTTTTGAATACGGACCTACAATTTTGGGAATTTTTTCTTCCCGATCTGATGGGAATATGTATATTAACAAGCTTGCCAAATATCAGCGAAAAATTTGCCATATTGACGAAGATATGGGAGTTTATAGTTTTAGTACTTTTGCAAAAAAACACCCTGTATCTCTGAAACTAATAGCCTTATGGGACATTTTCACCCCATTTTTTTTAAGTAGTATCATGGTACACAGTCAAATAAAACCAACTCGGAAGAAATCTACGACAATTCTTCAAATAAAGAATTGCTAATTCAACTTTTTACATATCATACACTTTTTTTGGAATACATTGAGTGGTTGATTATCATATTTTTTATTGATTTTTCAATCACTGTTTGTATATATGAATTCCTTCATTTCTTGTCACTTTAGCTTACCTTGGATAATTTTTTTAAGCTCACTTAAGATCGTATAATATTTATTTTTATATTCGATAAACCTTCAAGAACCTTATAACTTCGAAGAGTGAATAACTTATGGCTTGAAAGAACAATAATAAGTAAATAAATAGGTGTATAGGTGATACGGTACATTGTAATGAAAAGCAAAAGTAATTACACATAAAAACAGTGTATACTTTAATTAAGAACCTACATTTGAAGTGGAACCGACCACTACATTGTTATTGTTTGCCAATATTGAAAGGAAATTTGTTAACAATTGATTGTTCAACAGGAAATGGGGAAGAGCAACAGTGATTGTTACTTATCAATTACAAACTTATCGATTTATTTGTTTTTGATCTTTGGTGAAATAACATATGTCATAATTTTTATTCCATAGGGTGTTTCTTAAATATCGAACGCTCGTTCTACATAAACGAGTGCTATTTCGTTGTGCGCAAATGTCTGTAATTTTCGAATTTTTGAGCCGAAAAATGATTTCAAACGATAGAGTGAGACTCCCTGATTTCGTGGTCGAATTCAATTCTGTCCGTGGGGCCGTCCGGCCGTCCCTTAGCACAATAACTTTCGAAGGGATTGTCCCAGAGACTTGAAACTGTCAGAATGGGTGCGAGTGGCAAAATGGCTCGGTTAAGTTCTTCAAGCAGCCAAATAGTACAGAGAATTCCATAAACTATGGCTATTCAAAATTTTTGTTCCTCAATATCTCAGAAAAAACGAAAACAATCGAAATGAAATGTTAGGGCCAAATGCAAGATGCTCATAACAAGCCTCATGCAAAATTTTGTGGTCATAGTGTGAACAAAACCATAAAAAATTCAATTGGAATATTGAAAGAAGAAACTTCATATTTCCAGAAGAAGATATTCGATCAATCGACTGAAAGTTCATTCAAAATTTCGTGGCGATAGTGTTAACAGAACCATAGAAAATCCAATGGAATATTGAGAAGAAAAATCTTTATATTTCCATAACAGAAATATCCGATTCGAGGGCAGTTTATTTTGTGAATGGAGATCGATATACTGAATGTTCATCCAAAAATTCGTGGCCATAGTTTGACAGAACCATAGAAAATTCAATTGGAATATTGAAAGAAGAATTCCTTATTTCCATAACAGAATATCGATTCGAGTGAAATTTTTTAGTGAATGAAGACTGTTATACTGAATTTTCATGCCAAACTTTGTGGCCATAGTGTCAACAGAACCATAGAAAATTCTATTCAAAAGAAGATTCTCTATATTCCCATAATAGAAAACCGATTCAAGTGAAATTTATTTTGTGAATCAAAACTGAGATACTGAATGTTCATGGAAAATTTTAAGAGGATCGCATCATCAGAACCAAAGAATTTAATTTTTATATAATTATCTATTTTTAACATTTATTTCATTTTTTGAATAATTTACAATAGTCTTATTGGTCCAACAAAGAACGAGCTCTCTTAATTTTTCTTAATTTTTTTTTTTTTGAAAAATTCGAAGAATAAAGTTTTGTTGTTATACTAGTTTGGGCGCTTTGTCTATGTTCTCAGTGCGAAATATTTAAGAAACAAAAATAACATACTGACTATCTCAATTTTGGTACACCGCCTTTGTACCTAGACCTTTTTCAGGTAAAGGGCATTCTTCAAGGGTCTACTCACTAAGCGCAACTTCAGGCGTTTTTCTAACTAATTCGTTTGTGATTTTTTCAGAATGGTATTAGCTGTATTTCTTGTGTGTCTCTCTACTATTGATGTTAATTTTCGTTGCATATTGTTTTTTGAAGGTGGAATGTACGATTTTCAATTTTGATTTTGTGCCGCCACAGTCGATTTTGAATCGAAAAAATCTAAAACTGGAGAAACTGTATGTCTTCTTTCTTTCCTTTTTTATTTTTACTGTTAGGCAACACCTTTTTCAAAACCAATTTGCTCCTGACAAATAAGTGCAAAGATTCTCGCAGGAGCACTTCATCTTAATTATTTATTTTTATTATTTCTGTTTCAGAGACTGGGAGTGAAAACCTAAAAAGTTTTGTAGAAATGCAGAATCCTCCAGATTAAATTTCAATCGATATTCCAATGAGTAATTCATTACATTCTAGTTAATCAAAATGATTGTGTGTTTTTCTGAAACGAAAAAGTTAGGAAGACGCCCGAATTTGCGCCGCACGACAGAGATATTAATATTTTCCTTTAATTTTCTTTGTATTCTTTTAATTTTCCCATGGGTCTCATTCTACTATAATTTTTTCGGTTTCTAAATTATCGACCACCAGGAAAATCAAACCCTGCAGATAACTCCATAAATAACTCTCCAAGAATTCTAATAAAAATAATAAACGCAGTAGATGAGTCGAAGCTATAATAAATAAACACAATCACAAGCCAAAAATAGCTCTAAACCAAGTCAAAAACACCATACCGTCCTTTTAAAAAATTCAATTCATGAATTGCTAATCAATGATTGCACTCACCTCCCAAATATTTTCCTAATCCGCTGAAATCCGTCACTGCAATTTCACTATTTGGGGTTATGTTTAGAGTGCGCATAAAGCACAAGCGTGGGTCGTTGCACTTCTTTCAATATCGAACCTATTCGCTCTCACCTACTCGTTCGGCTTTGGAGTGGTAACTGTTAAAATGTCGTAGCAGAATGCGAGTAGAGTTTTAACAATGGTACTGAAGGAAAAGGTGTGCTTCAAAGCCAGAGGCCAGGCAGGATCGTATTAGCCCCGAGAAAATGTTCAATAGTATAATGGTCGGTTCAGTGGCGTACGCAGAGGAAAGGATATATGTTTAGTTGAAGCGTAAGTTCGCCGAGGACCGCGCACTTGGACGATGCGATGCGTCGAGCAGGCATCGGAAGAAATTCGCCCTATCTCTAGGCCGCAATAAATATTGATTACCCTTATTGCATGCCACCCACCCGCATGAACAAGGGTAGATGATCCACGCGTCGAACGATTCGCCTCCTCGCTGCTCTTCGCCTCGCGCCTCCTGGGTGAGCGTCTACCCATTTGTTTCAGTGAAACACCCCAACGGAAAACGACGCGTTCCTTCCGAGCGCTTCGCTTCGTCAAAGTGCGCGTCTAATATGCCTCGCGTCTGATATGCCTCGCGTCTAACGATTCGGCTCTTCGCTTCGCTCCTCCTAAGTGAGCGTAGTATATTTTATCTATGGTGAGCGTCTACTCATTTGATTCAGTGCAAACCTTCCCGCGGAAAACAACTCTTCGTCTCGTCGCATCTCGTCTCGTCCAAGTGAGCGTCAATCTTAAGAGTGAGCTTACTATTTGTTGTTATCGACTTTTAATTATGATGAATAGTGGTGGTTGTCGGGTTATAATGAAGTCAAAATGTATGGTTGTTATGCTCTTTATTGAAATCCTTAGCTTTCGCCTCCTAATTGTGGGGCATCCTCAGAGGTCTGTGGGTTGAAAAAATGGAAAATAAAAATTCTCTAGAATTATTTATTTAAGAGTGAGCGTCTACCATAGAGATAGAATAGAATAGAGAAGATATGCTATGACATAGAATTGTGTAAGGAAAAATGGAACCACTGGGCGGGGCTTAGTTGGAGACCAATATGGCTGAAAGTTCAGGGTTGAAATTAAGTGCCAGTTTTTTCTGTTTACGAATTTCACCCAGAAATACGACGTGTTGGGTCTTTAGGAATCCTGTTTCAAATAAGGTCAATTAAATATCAAATAAACAATTTTTCTTCAGGCGATAATATGCACATATAAAAAGATATCAGATTGCCAAGACATACTAGCAAAAATTTCTAATGCGGATCTGTTCAGTACTCATCCCTACCTGTGATATGTTTTTCCTCTAATTTTCTTCTTATGCTCTCTCCCTGCTTGAAGAAAGCCATACAGCACACGATGCCATTTTATTATTGTTTATTAAGCACAAGAAATCTCAATTTAACTTGAAAAAGGTACAAAAATCACTATCTTTAGAAAAAAATTCAATGATTGTCAAAATTCGACGTATAGCAGTAATATGGCGGATCTGATACCACTTTCATTTCATTGATAGCAACTCTATACTATTCTATCTCTATGGCGTCTACTCATTTGATTCAGTGCAAACCGTTCCCGCGGAAAACAACTCCGTCTCCGTCTCGTCCAAGTGAGCGTCAACCTTCATTATGCCTCACTCACACTCAGCCCTTCCTACTGCAGCTCACGTTGTCGGCAATTTTTCCCGAAATACTTCTGCTACTGTATCGAAGGCAGTGAGCATTCACTCTTTGGTGCGACATTTCCCTCGCGACCAAGTGTCAGCAACGACGGACAAAGAAATTCCATAGCAAACTAGTTAAATTTAATCACTTACAGCTGTTCACGCTGCCGGTACGAAAAATTGCCATTTCAGGGAGCGTAGAGCACACGAGTGGCAATTGGAGGTAGCAGGGAAGTGTGGTGGTTACATTCTCGCGTTGCCCACTTCCCTGCTCAATTCCCTGCTCCCTGCCGAGAAAGTGAGCTGAGTCTAATCCAGGTGTTAGAACTGGGGCCGTTATGGCTAGGTGGCCTTCCGGAAACTGTGACCTTGTGGGTCAGTGGGTCTTTTGTTCTCTACCGTACTCATTCATTGAAACCTAAGGAGATCGTCAATGGCTTTGATAAAACCGACAAGCTCCTTTGGAGTCTTGGCCGCTACTTCTTGATGTCCAAGTTTGGTTTCCCCCTATGAATTGTTCTTAGGCTAGCCAGCTCTGGACTTTTGCATACCATGTGTTCAGCTGTTTCTGCGCTTTTGACCCACAAAGGCTGCAAATCTCATCTGCTGGCTTTTCCATACAAATATCAACTCCCATTGATGGACTGCTGCCTTATAGCGTCTTCCATGGGAGAACTGATGCGAACCAGTGCCTGAGTGCAATTTTTGTGTTCCACAGGTATGGATGGTCAACTAAGGAATTCGATTTAAAAACTCTCTAAAATTGTTTTGAATAGGAATAGCGAAGTGGGCTTTGTCTTAAACGAAGGAGGGGTTCATGGAAATTCAGTCGCCATGGTTCGCTGGACGGGTGATTACACCAATGAAATGATGAACCGATTTGAAGCGTACGACAAAAATTTTTCTCTGATGAAGCCTATTTTCATCTGAACGGCTATGTAAACTAACAAAATTGCCGGTATTGGTCTTCAGAAAACCCCAAAGAGAAACAGGAACTCAATTGCATAGTCTGAAGGTCACAGTTTGGTGTGCAATACACGCACAAGGCATTATATTGGCCAGTATTTTCCGAAGACGGACACGGCCGAGCAGTAACAGTGGATTCTGATCATTATGTGGACATGTTGAGATTTTTGTTAAACCAACCCTTCAAGACTTTGATGGGTACAATCGGGACACTTGGTTTCAGCAGCAAGACGGGCCACTTCAAATCGATCTTTACCTGTTATTCAGGCGCTTTTCCTGAAAAATTGATATCTCGGCGTGGGGACCTTCCATGGCCCCCAGAAGCGCCTGGATTTGACACCTTGCGACTTTTTCCAATGGGGATACTTCAAAAGTGTATTGTACTGCAATAATCCTCGCGCTCTAATTGCGTTGAAGGAAAAATATCCGCTTGAAAATTCAAGCCATGAAGAAGTGTTTTTCTAAATTGGGGGTTCGAATTCGAATAGTGCCAACAGAAAAATGATGGACATTTGGACAGCGTATTTTAAAAAAAATGAATTCCCAAAGAGCTGAGCATTATTTATAGCATAAAATTAAAATTGACATGATAGTTTTTTGTTTTATTTCTCTTTTAAATTGGAATTCCTAAGTTGACCACCCGTAGTAAGCTGTAGAGTCAGACGCTTTTGCGCTCTTGTTAGAAACGATAAATCCATTTGAATAAAAATATATATCCGCAAAAATGGCCGATGAAAAATCTACCTGCTGCCACATTTACTCCCTTTATTCTTAATCATTTCATTTTTATTACTTTTTAGCATTGTTTAGAGAATAATGCTTTCAGCCTAAACTTAGAACCTAATCTAAGGCTTTCAAATCTTCAGGAAGCTGAAAAATCAGCCCAATACAATATTCAAATTCTTCAAGCCCATTTTTCGGTTTGTAAAGGTTTAAATAACCTTTTAGCTTATAACTGCTATTTTAACCCTTTCAAAATACTAAACATTCGAGAAAAACATGTGAACATAAAAAGAAGAAGTGGTTTCTTCTTCCTCTGAGGAGACTACAATTTCTAGTTACTCTATTACTCACTAGAGGGAGCATTGCCTGTCATGCATATCCTCAGATCAACAAAATACATCAACGATCAATATCTCTGGGTTTTTAATTTTGTTTTGATATTCCTCTTTCATTTATCTGATCTTCCCTCAATCAAAAAAAAAGAAACTTGATCTGAGATCTTTTCCCATGAAACTATCATTAAAAAACTAATAATGGTTCTATGGCCATAAACATAGAAACGGCACAAAACTTTTCAAACGTCAGACGTCAGTGAAAAAACCAAAACTGAAAAGTCAAAATTCAGCAGGGTTTTTTGAATGGAGCGATATTTATTCTTTAAAGCTGATTGCTAGTTTGAATTCACCATTTTTTGATATTTCAATTAATATTTTACCATTCTGTGAAGGAGTTGATGATGATATTGAAGGTGCTCATATTTCGATGACGAATCCACATTTCTTGGAATCATGTTTCTTTAAGTTTATCATTTTATCAACCGGCAATGGCAGTTCTGGCTGCAGCTCAACTTCTCGATGAGTTGATGGGTCGCAACAGAAATGTTGCACCTAATGAGAAGAAACGAGAGCCAAACTGGGAAGAACCCGAGGTAAGGAAATACAAAAACGGTAAAAGAAGGTAGAAACACATTTGTAAGCTCATTTTTTTAGTACTGCCCATATTTCCTTGTGAAATTCTGCCCACATGATCTCTTTGTGAACACTCGTGCTGATTTGGGTGCTTGCCCCAAAGTTCATGATGAAGAAGTACGTAAACTATATGAACAAGCTAAACCCATGAGAAAATTACACTATCAAGAAGAATTTGTAAGATTTTGCACTTCCATGATAAATGATGTACAACGAAAAATACAGAAAGGTAATAAATTTGTCTGTTATTGAATTCTTTCACTGATTAAAATTTTTTAGGTAAAAATCGACTGGCTTTAAGTGGTAAATCCGAGGCTCCTTCCGCTGCGCCCAAAGAGTCCCATAAAAATCAGGAAAAAATAGATATATTGAATGAACGTATAAATGGCTTGGAGGCTGAAGCCGAGAAAGCTGGAACAGATGGCAACGTAGAGCAGGCCCAAGGATTAATGATGCTTTGTGACAAGTTGAAAGACGAGAGAGATGCTCTCAAAAAACAAATGGAAACAGGGTGAGTGCAGTTATTTTAAACATAGTTTATTTATGGTAGTATTCTGCTTTTCATCTGTAAGTTAGGATACTGTAGCTACAATTGATCTGTAACTGACCGACTCACAGATTCGTAAATAATGCAAGTCTGGAATGGTACCTGTAACTTCTTATTTACAGTGTCACTTTGAACTACTCATCGAAAAACATAACCTTTAATCGTAAGATTTGATCATGGAACTTTTGCTTAGTCTGAATATTCTAACCTAAAAGTTAGTTTAGGACAGTTTAGGTTAGTTATTATGTTCTGGATGTTTTAAAGAAAGATGAAACTAATTTTGTTGTTACAATATGTGGTACCGCGAAAGCAGAGACACTGTTTCAGAGCGAAAGACAGCAAATAATAATTTTGAGGTTACGAATTCCTTTGACTTGACAAGCCTTGCGCCTGAGCGTTCTTTTATTATTTTCACTCTACAACAAATGTCATGACGTCACAGATAATCTTGCTCGCTCCGCAGATCATATTTTCAGACTAAGCATTATGTATTATGAGTAAATGGTGCTGATTTGAATTTGAAAAGACCTTATCTGAATGTAGTTTGCGGTTGTTTCTTCATCTAATAAATTGAAAACAGGGAAGAAAAGAAATTCTTGGTTGAAATTGTTGTAGAGCATTTATTGAGTTTATATTACACTGGTTCCTCAATCTGAACATGATCACAAACTGGGCATTCGGCATTTTTTCAATCTGAACATTTTCTGTGCATCAGGAATTTCAAATGGATTCATTTGATCACACAACCTTTTCCTTCCAATTCTCATAAAGTTCCTACTTTAAAAAGAATGAATTTCAGGTCATGTATATTATTGAAGAATGTTTTACCTGTTTTAATTTCTTCCAATAACAATCCAATAAACAAAGCCATATTGTTGCGTTCGTCATGAATTTTTTTATATTAAAACGTTGGTGTTCGTCCTAAAATAAACAAACCATTCAACGTAACCACCAATATGTCATTCGATAATGCTTCCGATCACCCGTTGAGTACTCGTAATAATTAAACGATTCTGTAAGCTACCATAGATCCCTTAAAGAGGTCCAGAATTGCAATTTTCCTGTAAACTTATGGAAAGTTACAGATTAGCTTACAGATGAAAGCAGAGAATACCACCATTAGTATAATATCAGAAAAGTAGTAAATCTCAGTACACAATACAGATAAAATGATGCTTATATGCAATGAGTTGATTGAGAAATCTGACTTATAGTCCATTCACGAAAGGTTGAGCCTTCGGTTGGCCTTGAAAATTTGGCATATTCCACTGTTTATATTAAAATTTTAGGTTATGTTCTTTATTTTCTTGTCAGATTGATACGCATGTTGTCAATATTGCATAGAGTTTCTGATAACTCGCCAGCTCGTCGGACGAGACTGAGTACATTCGGCAACGTTGACTTTATTTTACTTTATGACAGTAAATACTGCCAACTTCAGATAAATAAAGAAACGCCTACTATGTGCTCAACCTTTCGTGAACGGACTATAGATATATTCATTACTAGTTTCGGAAATGTGAGAAGATTGTTCTCCTAGGTTAGGTAGTTGATAGTGATTTGTGTTGTTATGCATATGTAATTACCTTCTTGGGGGTATGTGTATAAGTAAATAAATAAATAAGTAAAAATAACAATGTCGAAAATTTTTCCTCAGTCACTGGAGTGTCGAACTGGCACAGGCGCAAGAAAAACAGATGGAGGTCTGCGAAGTTTGTGGGGCGTTTCTTATCGTAGGTGACGCCCAGCAGAGACTTGACGACCACTTAAGTGGTAAACAACATCTTGGATTCTCTAAGTTGAAGGCGGCTATTACCGAACTTACAGAAGTGATAGATGAAACTAAGAGCGAGAATGGGGTGCTAGAACTGGGGGATTGGTTCCGTAGACGATGTGTCTAGGGATCGTGTGAAAAAAGGAGAGAAAGAAGTAGAGAGAGGAATCGATCTGAGCATAGGTAAGCTGTTTGGATAATCCTTCCGATAATAATTGATATTTCTCCATTTCTTATAGAAATTCTGTTTTATAAATTTCACAGCGAAAAAAATTAGGCCAAGAGTATTTCCTTGAGGCACCCCCCTCTATAATATATGTTTTTTTGCTAATTTGAAATTTAAACCTTTCTTTTTTTTGATGGTTTTGTATTGAAACATTATCTTCAATGGTTTCCTAACAGTTTAAGAGGTTTTGTCAATAATAAACAATAATTTGGGAAGATATCGAGAGATTATTTTCTGAGCTTATCAACTTGCTTACAAAAATGTTTGCTACTGTTGATGCAGAGCCAGAGCTGTGCCGAGCACTGAGTAAAGTGCTTCGAGCACAAAGCACTAAGCCCTATTGAAAAGTGCTCCGGAATCTCGAGCACTAAGCCCTCATTTTTTGAAAAATGCTCGCGATTACTAAGCACTTTTGAAAGTAATTCGTTTACACGAGCACCGAGCACTAAGCACTTTTCAAAATCAAACTTAATATTTTCCATCCAAATATCTCTCAGTTGGAATTTTGATTTTTTCTTTTTAATGTTATCTTGTTTTGAACTGGACATAATTGAATTGACAATAGGTTTTTTCAGCAAGTCGTTTAATAGATATTTAATCAACTAGGTTATTCAAGAGAGCGACTAATGGTCAAGATATTTAAGAACTTTCGCTCCGTCACGCATCAATAGTTCGAGACCATTAGTCGCTTATTAATAACTGGGTTGATTTCAAGATTTTTCCGACGACATCAATATGAATTGTAGATAAATTCTTGATTGAATAAAACTCTTATTTTTTACAAGACATACATTTGACATGTTACTGTTGAGTTCTGACATTACTCTATCGCTTCTGAATGCTTTATGTTCATTTGTTCATGGAAATAGCACACTGAAACAGCATCAATTGAACATTAAAATTGGTCATTTATATTCAATTTTGTACATATTAAAATCACCTTTTAGGTCGAAGAAATAATTATTTTGATAAAATCCGGATATACAGACAGGTTACCATGATGCCATACCAAAAAAAGTTATAGAGAAAGAGTGACGTCTTGTCAACAAATTAGATGGAAAGTTTCTTATGGTTTTCTGAGCTCTATATGGCATTCATTCAGTTAACAAACTGAAACTAAAATATTCGCCAATAAATTACTTGAATCATGATAAAAGATAGGTACTGAATCGTATGTTGCATTGCTTAGAGCTTTCCTGAAAAAATTCCACCATTACATCAAAACAATCTGTTTTTTTTTGTCAAAATAATGAAAACGTAAAAACCACAAAGTCCATAACATACAGCGAGATTGTTTTTTTACACCAGTGTTGTAATGCAAGAAAAAATGAACAAATTTTTTATTTAGAAATGAAACGAAAGAAAAAACTTCAATTCTTTGTCTATTTGAAGCACGCGAAAGTCTGTCATTCCATGTTCCAACAAGTCTATGAAGGGCTTAGTGCTTGGTAATTCCTGAAAGTGCTTTGGAGCACTTTGGTGCTCGGGAGCACTTTTTCGAATTACTAAGCACTAAGCCCTTTCGAAAAATTCGCGAAGCACAAAGCACTAAGCACTGGTTCAATTAAGTGCTCGCGAGCACAGTGCTTACGAGCACAAAGGTGCTTCGAGTGCTTTCACGAGCACTAAGCACAAGGCTTCGGCACAGCTCTGTGCAGAGCATAGAGATAGGATAGTTTAGAGTTGCCATCATTGAATTAAATATGGTATCAGATGCGCCATATCACTACCACATAACGTCACATTTGACAATCGTCGAATTTTCTGGAGGAATTGTGATTCTTGCGCCTGTTTCTAGTAAATTGTGATTTTTTCTGCTTAATAATATACAATAAAATGGTATTGTGCACTGTAAGGCTTTCTTCAAGCAGAGAAGAGACAGATAAGAAGAAAATTAGAGGAAAAACATCACGGTAGGAATGAGTACTGAACAGATCCGCATTTGAAATTTTTGCTAGTCTGTCTTGGTAATCTGTTATCTTTTTATATGTGTATATTATCGCCCTGAAGAAAAATTGTTTATTTGATATTCAATTGACCTTATTTTAACAAGATTCCTAAAGACTCATCACGTGGTATTTTTTGGGTGAAATTTGTAAACAGAAAAAACTGGCAACTTAATTCAACCCTGAACTTTCCGCCATATTGGTCCCTACTTACCCCCGCCCAGTGGTACTATTTTTCCTTACTCAATTGTATGTCATAGCGTCTCTTCTCTATTATATTTGGATGATGCAGAGTTTAGTATGAAAAAAATCACTGGTTTTTGATATTTCATATCAGAGTAACTAGATATGCTCACAATGTATTCAATGTGAGATATTGAAAATGAAATAATGCGATGATGTTTCAGGAACAAAGATGAACGCAAACGCAGTAGAGTAGATCGAGGGAGAAGGACAGGGATGGGAAGAGAGAGGGAGAAAATAGAGACAAAGACAAGCCGAGAAGAGATAGGATCGTTTGGATAAAGAGATAGGGATAAGGACAAGAAACATCGTTTAGATCGAGACCACGGTGAGTTGGATTCACAAGTTTTTTCAAATAATCTAAAATACGATGAAAAAATATATATCAATCACATATTCACCTATTGCTCGGAAACCGAAGTAATAGTAATAGTAATATAATTTCATTGTAATCACTCCACTTGAAAAATCGTTTTGAGATTAAATATTAAAATAAAATTTGATAATAACTCAACATAACTGAAAATAAACAAACAATATTTTCAATAAATCAAAAATAAAAGTGAATAAAGTTAAAAAATTTTACACTTTAGATACTATGAAACTTATGATGTTAGTCTTATATCAAACCTATCAAAAATATACACAATTTCTTCTATATTAATAAAACAGGATCTATGGTTACCGTCAAATGCCATATCTTTCAAACGGCTGCAACAAATTGGATAATTCTTTTTTTTGTTGTGTTCATAATTGCTAGGGCAAGATTTATACAACAAAATATTTCCAAAAAAATGTTCAGAAAAAAATAAAAGGCTTTCCTTTTTCTTACGACCAATCAAGCAGTCATAGAATACATATTTATAGGTTATAATGGTTTTGACATTTCGACCAAAAGTGAAGTTACATCGATTGAATCAAAATTTAAAATTTAATCAGAAATAACGTATGAACTAACATATTCTACAACAATTTTTTACTTATGCCATATTTTACAAATTTTAAACCTATGATGTATGAATTTATTTTGGATTGCCTGATGCCTGTATGTTTATGATCACAAATAAGATCAACAGATGGCGCTGTAGTCGTTATCTAGGTTTATTCATCTATTCTGCAACTAAACGGCTGGATCGAATTGAATGAACTTTTGTTGTATGCAGAACAACGTCTGTTGGGTCCATAGTTTCAATAAATCAAAAAAAAAAAGTGAATTTAGTTAAAAAAATTTGACACATTAGATACTATATAACTTATGATGTAAGTTTTATGTCAAATATATCAAAAATATACACAATTTTTCAATAAAATTCTCTTTTTTTTCAGAACGCAGACACCATCATCATCGACGCTGATTTTCTACTATTCCCTTTTTCGATCAGTAAGATCAACGTTTGAAGGTACATTTATTACTAATTTTAATTCTCATCCCTCTGTTTTCTCTCTTTCAGCTATGCAGGTTAGTAAAGCAAATATGAAACAATCTTATGAGGCAGAATTGCTTTGAATTTGTTTGATTATAGTCTCCTTAGTTCTACCGATGGCTACTCGCTCTAACTTTTCAGTTAGAAACATTTGTTTCCGTTAAATTTACTTAGGTTTTAAATCCATATATTTTTCTGAAATATTGATTTGAAATTGAATGAAACGACTGGTGGCTCCTGTTCATTGGGACACCCTTAAAGAGTAACAAAGGGTTTTCAATAAGAGGTGTTATATTGAATGGTCCGCTATTTCGGTAGATGTCACGTTTGAAGCTGTCATTTTTTGACATTTGACAAGTAAAAACTACGCCATTAATAAAAATGGAACGATACACGCTCAGAACGCATTGAAATCATAAAATTCACTATAAAAAATGGTGTGAAAATTTGGCAGAGACGTTTGTAAAACTCGAACATTTTTGGGTCGTCGTGAAGCACCTTGTCAGACCGTAATAAAGAAATGGTGGAAAAATTGGAGCTGTTGGGACAAGTTATTGATGTGAAGAATAAAACCCGTGCACGTCGCTCAAGACAGCCGATAATTTGCTGCTGTAGCCGAAAGTGTTGAAGAAACTCCAGGGTTGTCCATTCCTCGTCGTTCTTTGGAATAGGACATACCACAAACGTCATTACACCATATTTTGCATAAGGATTTGGGTCTTAAGGCTTATAAAGTTCAGTTAAGACAAGAACTCAAGCCGGCCGATCATCAACAAAGTCGTGTCCTTGCTGATTGTATCGTTGAAATGCATGAAAATGATCCGAATTCCTTCGAAAATCATTTTGAGTGATGAGGCCCATTTCCACCTCGGTGGCTTCGCCAACAAGCAAATTGGCGCATGGAGTCGGAAAATCCAAGAGTATTGTTGAAAAGTCTCTCTATCCTCAAGTGTGACTGTTTGGTGCGGTTTATGGTCCGGCCGAGTCATTGGACCTTATTTTTTCGTAAAAGAGGCTGGAGAAACAGTTACGGTGAATGGATTGCGCTCCGAGAGATGATATATGATTTGTTATGGCCGAATTGAATAGTATTGATCTGGACAACGTTACTTTCAACAAGACGGTGCTACGTGCCACATAAGCAACGAAACCATTGATCTTTTGCGGGAAAAGTTTCCGGACCGTATTATCTCTCACAGAGGTGATCACAATTAGCCACCAAGATCTTGTGATTTAACACCTTGCGACTTCTTCCTTTGGGGCCGCGTGAAAGAGAAGGTCTACGCCAATAGCCCAGCGTCGATTCAAGACCTCAAAGATGGAATTTGTGAGGCTATCGAGGACATAGGGCAGCCACTTTGCGATTTGGTTATGGAGAATTTCATTAGAAGGATATGGTCCTGTAAGCGTGGTCGTGATGTTCATTTGCCTGATGTTGATCTCTTTGCAGGAAAAAATAAATTTTCTTCGAATATCAAAATAACACCTCTTATTGAAAAACCCTTATTTTTAATGGTGGATGAAATATCTATGAACAATCATGAAAATTTCAAAATTGAAATCCTCATTGATTTCTGAACGAAAGTGAAAGGCCTTTTACAAGTTTGGTATTATACAAATGATTTGTCCAATTTAGGACATAATTTGGGTTGCAACTGCCGACATAATTGAATTGGTTATTTTCCATGATGAATGTCATCATGATTGGTGAAGGCTGTGATCTATTTCTCAAAAACTAATTTTCTTATGGCATTTCAAATGAAATTATCATGTCCTAATCTGTGCTGAATTATGGCTCTCAAATATTTTTGAAAGATGATTAACAAATATGTTCATTTGACAATTTTCAAGGGTATGAACAGATGCAAAATGCCATAAAAATTAGTTGGGTTGTATAGATCTCAATCATAGGCATAGAATAAAAATATTTATCGATCTATGTCCTTGACAAGAAAAAAAGAAAGATGGCGGCAAAACGTCGCAATGTCACATCGAATTGCTTGATCTGTTTTAATCGATAATCATAATACTGTAAATAGGCGTTACTTTAATTTCTCCTTTATTAATTCAACACCGTAGCAGGCGACAGAATGGTTGAACAGTTCTGTTTATGAGTTTTCAGCCAAAGTGTGAGTCGACACACAAAGTGACAGTTGACAATGGCAGTGGTCAAATACACACTCTCTTGTGCATACGCATTGTATCTGTAATTTTGCAAAAAAGACGAGGTATTTATGCAACCAATCTGATCAATTTATTTTTTAATTAAGTTTAACCTATCCCCCCCTCTTCGAAATGAGTGGTTATATTGATTGATACAGCGATGCAGCATTAAATTCGAGGTATTTATGTTATGTCCAATAATTCGAAACATCTTCGGAATGTCTCTTGATCGTAGAATATATTGCACTAGTGTGCTACCATAAGGTGAATTAGCTTCAGCGAGTTGTTCTAAGAAGTTTTTGGAATTTCAGCCGATTCATCGTCAGTAATAATAGTTTCATGAGGAGATTCACTATGTTATTTCAGTATTGACTCGATGTCACATAATTTAGCAGTACTTCAATTACCATTTTTCTGTACATTTAAGAGACTGAAATCTTAACACTCACTACTCAACTTCAAGAACTGTGATTGGGTACATAGCCTTGTATGAGCTGAGCCCATCAGAATAGAATGTGAGTGAGTGAGTTAACCTCAAATTTCGTTTAACCCTATCCTATATTTATCTCTATCCCACGTCTCTGCTGACCTGGGAGTGCCGTAACTCCATAAAGCAGGGTATTGTGATTTTGAAAGAAATGAAAAAGCTGATGAACTTTCTAAAAGTCCATCAAGATAAACACCAGCTGAACCTGAGCCTTTCTGTACAAAAGATCTACAAGGTCGCAGTTCCCGGAAAGCTAAACCTAGCCATTACGACCCCAGTTCAAATAATAATAATGATACTGGATCACTAACTACACTGCGCAAAAAAATTAACGCACATTATGGAAATCTCAAATTTATTCTACAACTGAAGGTGTTTTCAATGATAATTATTTTTATTAGAATTAGGCATGCATATGTTATCCACTTTCAACGTTTTTCTTCAATGCAGAAGTTTTTTCCCAGTAGGAATAAAAAGATGAGATTATCAGATTTTGAATGTATTGGCTTCATTCTGAAATCAGTTGTTCTCGATCAATTCTAGTGATCAATAGTTTTTCTTTCGTTTGATTTTCTACACTCGATCGCTATGCGACGCGAAACACGCAATTTGACCCAAGAGGAATGTGCCCAAGCGGTAGTTTTGCGAGAAGAAGGGTGGACATACAAAAGAATTGCAGAAAGGTTTGGAGTTTCCAATACAAGTGTGTCCAGAATGTTGCAGCGATTCAGGGGGACAGGTATGAATGTCCGAAGACCAGGACAGGGTAGAGCAGGGGTAAAAACTGCCATTCAAGAACGTTACTTGGGAGTTTCTTCGTTGAGATGAGTTTGCAACCTTCGCCCTTCGCCTCTTTCAAAATCAGCTTGAGCAACTCATGGGCTGCAAATTAACACTCAGACAATAAGAAATCGCCTAAGAGAATGTGATTTAAGGCCAGCTCTTAGCCAACCCATCGAAGGGCGCGTTTGGATTTTGCGAGAGAGCATATCCATTGGGAAGAGGATGATTGGGAAAGAGTTCTCTTCACAGATGAGTCTAGATTCTGCCTCTACCATTGTGATCGACGTTCCCTTGTATAAAGACGTACACATAAAAGACATGCTCAGTGCAATTTCCTGAATACTACTGGTTTCGGGGGAGGATCGATTATGGTATGGGGTGGCATATCTTTGACTGCTCGCACAGACCTAGTGTCGTTGATAATGGAGCTATGGATGCTGATAGGTATATAAGGAACATTCTTGAAGAGCATGTAGTGCCATTTGCCCCATACATTGGTGAAAATTTCATTTTTATGGACGATAATGCCAGACCCCATCGTGCGCGCATCGTTCCGGAGTACCTTGAAGAGGTTGAAGTCTTTCGAATGGAATGGCCAGCAAGAAGTCCAGATCTCAATCCGATTGAGCAGGTTTGGGACAACCTCAATAGAAGGCTGAAGCCGGGTTTCACAAAACTCCAATCAGCTTGATTATTGAAATGTCATCATTTCTGTGCAATTTTCAGTTCATTTTTGACGTAAACCATCGACTCAATTGAAAATCAACGATTTGATTGCCAATCAAGCGTTTGTGAAACCCGCGGTGAGAAGTTCAGAAAATCATCCAGCTACTCTTAATGATTTAGGAATCCAACTCAGAGAAATCTGGGAAGGATTAGATCAGAACATTTTAGGATCACTCATTTTGAGTATGAACCGTCGTTGCCGAGCTGTAAATAACGCAAGGGGTGGAAATACCAAGTATTATATCACTTATCAGCATTCCAGTATTTTGAAAATTGTTTATTTCTCTTATTTCACATAAGATTCGGTGAAATCCTGAATTTTTCTTCCATTTATTGTGTCTTGTTTCGTTCAAAACCTTAACGAGAGAACATAAAAAATAAATTATAAAGTCAATGTAGAGTTAACTTTCATTAAAATTGAGATTTTCAGAATGTGTGTTACTTTTTTTGCGCAGTGTATGATAATAATATAGAATTTAATAGTTTAGAAAAACCATTTTCATGTTTCCTCTCATGGTGGTACACTTGCGACATGTAAATTCGAAATTGAATTTCGTATAGAATTCCTGAAGATGTTTCAGTTTAGTTTACTCTCAAGTTAGGCGTAAACTACGCAACCTTATCTAGACTACAGTCTCATACTCGTTATGGATTTTTCCAGTTACATCAAACAGGTGAGCTTCCACTCTCTCTAGCCTCCGATGATACTCTCCACATATCCGTACCGTGATGCCCAGATTGATTCAGCAAAAAAGGAAGGTGATTTTTTATTTAGAATTCCCAATTTTTATGTTTAAACTAAACTAATGTTATATAGAATGTTTCTCTCAAGTACCAATAAAAATGTGTTTCTTGAATAAATATTCGTTTGGGATTCTAATATTCAACATAACCCCATTTTGACAAAAGTTCTTACATGTCAATCAATTCTTTATTCGCATAAATCATGTAGGTAAAGGAAGTGGAGTGTTGACAAGTGTCACGTAAACAAAACAACACAAAACAAGGAAGGGACACGCCAATATTGTTGACTTCGAACTTTTTAACGTTGAATTTTATTATTTGTGCCTCATTTCTTGTTAATTTTTTCTACAGTTTGTAGCAGAAAGATATTAAGTGTTAGTTAAAAGTGGTTTCTTATTCAGTGAATGAGTGCTTTAATGAATCCAAAAAATTCCCGCCACAAAGTTGCCCATACCAATATGGCCGAACTATGTGACACTTTTGCATCAAGAGAAATATAGTGTATGCACCCTCTCCTTCCTTTACCTCCATGGAATAAATATGCGGCATTGTTGAATTTATTCGCGCATTTTCCTAAAAGTGAACGATTTTTAGTATGACGACTTATTCCGATGAGTTTTATCTCCTGTTAAATAGAATATTAAACTCAAAGATACATCCGGTATATTGTTAACTCAGAGTAAAAGGTAAACCTAAGTAAAATCTGTTTAAGCTTGCGAACAACATTCCGGCGTTGTGAACTCGTGCCGTATGTTTATTCCGTATTAGGATAAATGGTCTACCGCTATCCTACTTTGATACTAACGGCTTGCGTCTGTTTAGACAATTCTGTCAGTTTGGCTACATCGTCTATTAGTGTTTAGTTTCTCGATGTGTTTACATTTTCATTTCGATTTGACGTTCATAAACTGAATTATTTCACTGATTTGGTTGCAGTTTTTTGTTGATTAAAGGTATTCCGGTAATTATAGCTATGGCAAAATTACGAAAATGTTGTATTATATTCAGAAATTGTAGAAAAGAAAATCTAACCTTTTGCTTACTCCAACCCAGTTCGGCAGTAAAGTGCTTTCCATCTTACTTTAGAGCTTGGTTTACTACAGTGCAGTACTATTCACCCGTAGGGGCATCTCTATGTCTACTCTTACTCTCAGAGATAGAATTTTAAAATATCCGTCATATGGATAACATCTAAGGCGAATTTTGGCGATGTAACCGCAACTAACTATAGTCCGTTCACGAAAGGTTGAGCACATAGTAGGCGTTTTTTTGTTTATCTGAAGTTGGCAGTATTTGCTGTCATAACGTAAAATAAAGTCAACGTTGCCGAATGTAACCGGCCTCGTTCGGCGAGATTGCGAGTTATCAGACAACTCTATGCAATATTGACAACATTGCGTATCAATCTGACAAGAACATAACCTAAATTTTAATATACACAGTGGAATATGCCAATTTCCATGGCCAACCGACGGCTCAACCTTTCGTGAACGGACTATATATTCCATTCACGAAAGGTTGAGCCGTTGGTTGGCCATGGAAATTTGGCATATTCCACTGTGTATATTAAAATTTTAGGTTATGTTCTTTATTTTCTTGTCAGATTGATACGCAATGTTGTCAATATTGCATAGAGTTGTCTGATAACTCGCAAGCTCGTCGGGCGAGGCCTGGTACATTCGGTAACGTTGACTCCATTTTACGTTATGACAGCAAATGCTGCCAACTTCAGATAAATAAAGAAACGCCTACTATGCACTCAACCTTTCGTGAACGGACTATGGTTACGTGTAATTGATAGTTCATAATAATATATAATCCGTTCACGAAAGTATGAGCCGTCGGTTGGCCATGGAAATTTGGCATATTCCACTGTGTATATTGAAATTTTAGGTTATGTTGTTTATTTTCTTGTCAGATTGATACCCATTGTTGTCGATATTGCATAGAGTTCTCTGATAACTCGCAAGCGCGTCGGACGAGGCCGGATACATTCGGCAACGTTGACTTTGTTTTACGTCATGACAGCAAATACTGCCAACTTCAGATAAATAAACAAACGCCTACTATGCGCTCAAACTTTCGTGAACGGACTATAGTTGCGGTTACATCGCCAAAATTCGCCTGTAGTGATTGCTGATAATATAATAAAGAAGTTGAATTGTTGGGTTATGTAATAATGACGACAAACGAAATTGTTACTTTTATTCCATCTTAAAGATACTAATTACAACAATGTACAGTTCAACAGCTATAGACTAATATTCAAAAGAAGAAACAGTTCTCTGACAGAAAGGCACAGTAGAAGAAATTTACTAATTTCAAACCTAACTACAAAAGCAACTATCGACAAAACTGGTGAAAATAATTCAACATTAAGTAAATGGTTTTACATCATCCTTTTAGATATCTTTAACTGTTTTCTTAGTGCTAACCAAGCCACATAGTACAGTCCCATCATTTAACCATGATGGGTTGGTGTTATTTATTATTATATTCTTTATGCTGGCTAAGTGTACGATGGGGCCAAGTTAGCATACTACCATTTTAAAGTCCAGTTTTCAATCGAAAATAATTCGGTAACATTTATATCGATTAAAAAAGTATTTGGGACCAAATTTATCACAGACTGTCCCATCTAAAAAATGCAACAAATTCACTAGTTGGCAATATTCTAAAAATTAGTTAAGGAACCACCACAGAAGTACATTGGATATTTTGGCATCGCTTCTTCAGGAAGAGAACACTGTTTATAAAAAAGTTTCGATCTCATCAAAATAAGGGGAAAATTTGAAAATTCATTACCTACTATTGTCTAGGAATTTTCGGAGCGAATTTCGATTTCATCGGAAAATATTTCGAAAAAATTTTCTGAATGAATTTTGAAAATTTAGAGATGCTATATAAAGTTGTGAATGCTTCAAAGGCTTCGTAGATTGTCGGTAAGTACTTATTAATTCCCTATTTTATGCCCTGTCCTGGATCACAAGAAATTTCGAAAATCTCTGGATAAGTAAAATACTCAATAATGTATTAGATAAGACATTCCATTATGTTCATCTATACATCTTAGTATCGATCTCCAGAGAAAACTAGATATTTTAATTCTATGCCCATTCATCTATTCTTTCTAAAAGAAGCCTTGATCTACAATGAGGTTTTTCATTTTCATTAGTTAAAAAAAATATATTCCATTTGTTTTGTATTGAGTGATTTTCTCCTTATTTTTGAATATAGTTAAATATACCATCTTCTCGAAAATCTAGAGTATGAATTAAAATAGTATTCAATGGAAGATATGTATGGATATCTCTAAAGCAATCAGGTTTGTACAGATAATTAATAAACATCTACTTTTAGACAGTCAGTAATTGAACTGATTGGAAAATATCCCAACATATCTTCGATGTAGAAAGACACAAAATATTGTAATATAAAATTTAACAATAAAATATAATAAATCGATAACTAGATAGAAAAAACTACCAACAACACCTATTTATTCACTCTTGGAATCATTTACTCTAATGTTCTCTCTTTGAATTTTCTTGTAATTAATAGTTTACGACAAGAAAACACATTGGATATGTTTGAAGGTTGATCGGCGAAAATTCTATAGGAAACAGGGAAATACAATAAAAAAATATCAACGACACCATGAATACAGCTTGTTACTTTTATATACTCTTAGTGATTTATTTGTTCCAATTGATCCAACCTTGCTTTACCAAGTTTATGCTGAAATAAATCAATAGGTTATGGGCCCATAATGACAAAAACTGCTCCATCTTCAACTTAATTACGTATGTTGCATTAGTAATGAGATTAATAATGCTTAATTGCTTATCGAACATAGCCATACGGCCATTTGTATGCAGAAATCAAATATTAATTTTCTTCGAAAAATATTGAATTTTCAAGAAAAAAATATTCGATATTCAAGCAAGAAGTTCACTTCTTATATGAAGGAAATGTGTGTTTGTTTCGCAGACTAAATATTGAGTTACCAGATAGCCCATAACCTATCAACTTGAGATACTTCTATTCATGGTAACGTTCATCCACCTTGGTAACATTTTGAAACGATAGAAGACGTCAATATGAGATTTTTAGTTATTTTTAGCGATTTTTGTTAATAAATTTGAATTGGGTTCAGACTTACTAAATTGACTATCGCATTTCGATTTGTAAAACGCATACTGATGACTTCAAATGAAAATATTCCCAAAAACGTATAATTTAATCTGCAATATTCGTTTCTTTTAAGAATGTTGGTGTCGACACTTCTGCATCACTTTCAATCCATGCAAAAGACATTCAGAAACCGTATATACGGAAATATGATTAACGGATGCGTACAGAGGCGTATATACGAACGTCATATCATATGCTGTATATTGGCTTTACCTCCGTGTATTTTCAATGAGACGTTTACAAAGAACGAATCAAGAGATGTAAATTTGAGTAGTAGAGGTAAGGCGTTTTGGTTTATCGAATTAAAATATATTCAGTGTTGCAACGTTGCCGCTTCTACGCAAAAATACTAGAAACTCCCTTATTTCACTTGGGAGATTTATTCTTAATAATTTTTATTCGCTTTTTTATCACCATCTGAGTATTTTACTTCTCCAACAGAAATCGCCTCGCATAATATTGGCATAGAAAAGATATTTCATATTTTTGTTTGCTGAAATTATAAAAATTGACCACATAGATCCTGAGGATACATTGGGTGCCCTTTTTGAAATGCGAAGTTTTACAATTCTTCTTGGAATCGACAACGTTGCAACATTCAAAATCTCCCAGCTCGATAGATTGAATGCTTAGGCTCATCACCAAAATTTTCAGAACAATTTTATGATCTGTTTTTTTGTAAACGTCTTTTAGATCATCCAGAATGGGACACTCTATATGGACGCCATATAAACGCTGGTGTTGTATACTGTATACAATTATGCATCCGTATATACGGATGCATAATTGATGAACTGTACCGTATACAGATTTGGAAATTCACATCTAAAACATACGACATACAATGCATCAGGCAGACAATTCTTCCTTCCAGTTGCACAGATGAATAGTCGAGATAATCAAGTGCTGTAACTGAACGAATTCCGTTGTCTTATTGCGATAATCTAGTCTTGTCTCTCTCTTATCGCAGTATGGTAGGGAACCTGCAGTACACGTATAGAATTATTTTATTTGTCAGGCTGCCCGTAATACTCGATTCAAGTATTTACTATTGCCAACCATACTAAATGAATAACGCTCCTCTCAACGATAAGAGATAGACAAGACTAGAATATTGCAATAAGACAACGGAATTCAGTGTGTTACAGGACGTGATTGTCTCGACTATTCATCTGTGTAACTGGAAGGAAGAATTCTCTGTCTGAACCATTGTATATCGTATGTTCCGATGTGAATTCCCAAACCTGTATACGCAACACTCTTAAAGGCTCCAATCTCCTATTTCTGTCCATCACGCATGCGCTACACCGCCATCAAACATGCATAGAATAGAGAACGCTCCAAATTAACCGAATATTGGAATTTCCCTATGGATCTTCGCCGTCCAAGTATAATCTACACAATATGTACAAAGTATATAAAAAAATAAATTTCTCCGCTTCAGCATTTACTCTCAGTATCGTTTCCCCCACCCTCCGATCCTGCGCAGCTATGATCGTAAATGTCCTCGTCGGTCTCGCTAGATTTACCCTCTATTTTCCGTCTTTCCTGAATGATCCTCTGCACGGACTCTTGCGAATCGTGTTTTATAATATTTAAACTAACGGTCTCAGGTCCGCCGAACTTGGCGGCCTCTGCGTCTCCCAAGAAGGGTAGTTCTTCCGATACGTCCATCGAGAACTGCTTGACGAAGAGGTTCTTGGTGCTGCCGTATCGTTTATGGCTTGGTTTCTCGGCAGCTGTCACGTTTAAAAGGTTGCTGTCGAGGTCTGAGGACTGCTTGGACTTGGCGGCGTCTATTTTTGCTGATTTGACGCTGTCTTTTCTCTCTAAATTCGCGGGATCGTCTAAACTGGTTTGGGCGAGGAACTTTCTGTCTCTTCTGGTTGGATCTCTGGTTTTATATTCGCTGATGTCGAGGACTTCGGAGGCCGATTCGTCTATGTTCTTCATGTTGTCGGCGTTGGAGAGCAGGAAAGGGTGTTGACTATGCATGGTTTGCCTTCTTCCTATTGGTGATGCTTTTTCGAATGTTGGTTTGATGCCAGATTGGTTGAAGGTGAAGTTGGATGGTAGTGATAGAACCTGGTACGAAAAGAGTTATTATATTTGACACAATTCTTCACAATACTACAAGATCAAGTTTTTATTGGCTGAGGGAAGCAGAATCTTCACAAGTATTTTTCTTTTCCAATAAGAGGTGTTTTTGAATAGCCCGATATTTCGGTAGATGTCACGTTTGAAGCTGTCTTTTTCTGACATTTGACAAGTTGAAACTACGTCATCAATATAAATGGTGAAAATTTGGCAGATATGATTCGTGAAACTCTAACATTTTTGGGTTGTCGTGAAGCACCTTGTCGGACCACAATAAAGAAATTGGTGGAAAAATTCGAGCTGCTGGGACAAGTTAGTGATGTGTAGAATAAAACACGTGCACGTCGCTAAAGAACAGTCGAGAATATTGCTGCTGTAGCCGAAAGTGTTGAAGAAAACCCAGGTTTGTCCATTCCTCGTCGTTCTTTGGAATTAGGCATTCCAAAATGATTTTTCATGGCCGAAATTGGATAGTATTGCTCTGGACAACGTTTACTTTCAACAAGACAGCGCGTCGTGTCACACAAGCTACGAAACCATTGATCTTTTGCGGAAAAGTTTCAGGACCGTGTTATCTCTCGAAGAGGTGATCTCAATTGGCCACCGAGATCTCGTGATTCAGCACCTTGCGACTTCTTCCTTTGGAGCCACGTGAAAGAGAAGGTCTACGCCAATAGCCCAGCGTCGATTCAACACTTCAAGATGGAAGTCGTGAGGCTATCGAGGACATAGGGCAGCCACTCTGCGATTTGGTTATCGAAAATTTTAATTAAAGGGATATGGTCCTGTAAGCATGGTCGTGGTGGTCATTTGCCTGATGTTATTTTTCATTATCAAAGGCATAGCTTCTTCTTTATAATGAAATAAACATCAGACCATTTATATCGGAAAATGGTATTTTTCTTTGAATATCAAAATAAAACCTCTTATTGGAAAACCCTCCACTTGTGTAGTTCATTGGAAATGCCGAATTAATCACCTTGGTTAGAGGTTTATGTTTCTGTTGTTTCTCTTGGTCGATCTGCAATGCTAGACACATCTCTTTCCGCTCTTCCATCTCTTGCTTTTCCTGCATCTCCCTCTCTAATTGATTGTCCAAATCTTGCTCTTCTTCTAGATGCTTATGAGACTCTTCTAAGTGTTTCATCAGCACCTAGAAAACAAACGAATTCCAACAAAAGATCCAAATGTTAAGCTGAAGTAACTTACAGCAACAACGACGTTCACCAAGACGAACTGAGCCATCAGAACGAAAACTACAAAAAATATAGGTGCTATGAGGTGAGAGACGCAGCAGTTCGTGACGCAGTCTGCGTCTTTGCTGCATGTTTCGTCTCTGAGGGTGTCTTTCATGATGCCGTTCCAGTTATCGCCTGTGGCGACCCTGAAGAGAGTGAGAAACGCCATGCCGAAGTTCTTGAAGTGGGCATGCTCGCCCAAACCTAAGGTAGAGCAATAAAAAGAGGTTAAAATATCATTATCGAAGTTGAGGAATGTTTCTATATGTGACGTCGTTTTTGAGTTCGAGAAATGAAGGATGAGGATAGTGATAGTATTCATTGTATTCATATGCAAACTTAATCCACTTATAGCGACCTGTTGAGAGGTCTTAACATTCTACGTAAGTCTAGTGATTTATTTTTGATACAAGAGCGATATTTGTCTTAGATGTGCCTGATTCGAGTTTATCTCCACAATCTGTAAACTGTAGATGTTGCTTTTTCCTATGGGCTTCCACTTAGATCCAGCCAAAAATTCATGTAGATATTTTTCGCACTTACACAATACATTCTCAGTATCTTCATCCGAGGCCTTATTAAATAAGATAGATTAGAGAAAGGGCGATAAGGCCCTGTAGACCTTGCAGCAGCTTGACCATAGATAAAGTTTGCAACATGTCTTTCATCTCGGCAGCAAGGTCTCAATACACCTTACTACATAATTCTTGGTAGCTACGTAATTATTTGCTCTGGTTTCATATCGGACTTGAGCCACCATGTAGTATGTATCAGTACAAACAGCCTGTACAATTACCATACGTGAGACGGCAAGGCCGGTCCAACCTTGCATGGTGGTTATAATCATTGCCGACTATGTTTATCAATTCATAATATTAAGTATAAACACTAACAATTGGATATGTATAAATAACCAAGTATCAATTGTTTAGAGGAGCGACCGATTACATAACACCATGGCACATCAGTTGAATGTCCAATTAATTAAACACCTTTGATGAGTCTAAATGTATCATTCCACCATCCCTGTACTGTATAGACGGTTGGCCGAACCTACCCTAGTTGGGTAAATCACATGGCGATCCTGTCAGTCCTGACAAATGGGTCTAAATGGGTTATCAGTGATGGCATGTGGTTCTTCTGACAATACACAGTTCGACGACTAGCCAAGATGGGATCAGGACAATCCAAACAGAAAGAGGTTATCACACATGCTTTTCGTTAAAATATTACTTAACAACGTGTTTTTTCGTTTTATTTTCAAACAAATTTCATCAAATACTCACCTTGACACGGCTCAGCCTCCACCTCGCAACTCAACCTCCCGAAAAGTTCAACCCCCAAGGCAGCAAAGATGAAAAACAGCAAAAAGAACAACAGCCCCAGGTTCCCCACTTGGGGCAAAGCCTGCATCACCGTGTCCAGAAGGGCCCTTATGCCCTTCGCCATCTTCAGCAGCTTCAATACTCTCGCTATTCGCATCACGCGCATGACCCTTACCACCGTCGGATTTATCGGGATGATGTTCGAGCCCAGCTCCTCGAGGACGATGCCCACGACGGACAGGATGACTATGGCGACGTCCAGCTGGTTCCATTTGTCCTTCATGTAGAGTTTAAGACCCAACGCGATCAGTTTCATCGAGCTCTCCACTATGAAGACGCTGGTGAAGAAGTAGTTGAAGATCTTCAGGATCTGGGTCTGGAAGTCTGGCATCCTGAAGCGTTCTGTGGCCATGGTGACGACGTTGAGACCAATGACGGCCGCTATGGCTAGGTCGAAGTATTTGGAGGTTACCACGCCGTGAATGAAGAGACGCCAGTGAGGGTAGTTGATGTAGTAGGGTGGCTGGTTCATTTCTGTGGAATAAAGGGTTGTTTTGGAAGGTTCGAACTCATATTATTTGGAGGGACTTGTCTGATTTCTGATCATATTTAATAAAAAATATGTTTAAATGTTACTATCGTTAGGCGTGATATACAGATGGTTCGAAAACCAAGATAGGGGACGTCGCTGAAGTGTACTGGATGTGGCCGAAGGCAACAAATTCTGTTGAGAGGGAAAGGATAATGGTATTTTACTGTTGCCTCTTTGTTCATTTTCAGGTGTCTTATGTATGTGAAAGAAAATGAGGACCGTATTGTAAAGCTCTCAAGTTTCCATTCTCATAATACGAGAAATAAGGATCACTTATATTTCCCCATTCATAAAACTGCAAAATTCGAAATGTCTCCATTTTATCAAAGTATCAACTTTTTAATCATCTTCCTCGTTACATAAAGATTTGTTATTAAAACAGTGTTTTTCATACTGTTCAGGAATATTACAGTTATATTTTCGAAAATGTCAACCTAATGAATGAGCATGTATGTACATGCAATATTATATATGTATTATTTTTGACTTGTCCTATACATAAATGTTATGTCTCAAAGGATTAATAAATATCTATCTATCTATCTACTCCGTGTATAATTGAATGGCCATCGAAAAAGGAACACACCACCAGAAATTTCAAAACTAATGCCGTGAAATGGCATACAGTTGGTTCTAAATCACGATAGGGACAGCGCTGGAGTATACGGTCAGGATCCAGGTGTACACTTGGTGTACACTCGGTTCTAAACCCACGATAGGGCCCAGCGCTGGAGTATACGGCAGGTCCAGGTGTACACTCGGTTCTAAACCCACGATAGGGGCTAGCGCTAGAATATAAGGCCAAGAACCAGGTGTATACTTGGTTCTATACCCACGATAGGGGCCAGCGCTTGAGTATACGGCCAGAAACCAGGTGTAAACTTGGTTTTAAACCCACGATAGGGGCCAGCGCTGGAGAGTAGTAGTCGGCCAGAAACCAGTTGTACACTTGGTTCTAAGCCCACGATAGGGGCCAGCGCTGAGTTTACCGCCAGGAACCACGTGTACACTTGGTTCTAAACCTAAGATAGGAGCCAGCGCTGGAGTATAAGGCCAGGAACCAGGTGTTCACTCGATTCTAAACCCATGATAGGGGCCAGTGTGGAGATAAACGGCCAGGAACCAGGTGTACACTTGGTTCTAAACCCAAGAAGGGGCCAGCGCTGGAATATAAGGCCAGGAACTAGGTGTACACTCGGTTCTAAACCTACGATAGGGGCCAGCGCTGGAGTATACGGCCTGAAACCAGTGTGTACACTTGGTTCTAAAACCAAGATAAGGGCCAGCGCTGGAGTATACGGCCAGGAACCAGGTGTACACTTGGTTCTAAACCCACGATAGGGGCCAGCTCTGGAGTATACGGCCAGGAACCAGGTGTACACTCGGTCTAAACCCACGATAGGAGCCGGCGCTGGAGTATACGGCCAGGAAACAGATGTACTTATGAGAACTGAGCATCAACTTACTTTTTCGTCGTTTCTCCAGTTGCAAAGCCCTCTTCGCCGCTCTCCTAACTCTTTCCTCCTTTTCTTGCTCTTCGCGACATCTATGAAAATTCTCCACAACCACCCCGACGAACATATTCAACACGAAGAATCCGACTAGCAGTATGAACGATATGAAGTACAGCAATCTCCATTCGGAGTAGTTGGTTTTAGGCTGAAAATGACGATCAATATGTGATAAAGCAGTTATCTCCTTTCACATATTATTGAGCGCAAAGTAGGCGTTTGTTTATTTATCTGAGATTGGCAGTATTGCTGTCATAACGATTAACAAAGTCAACGTTGCCGAATGTATCCGGCCTCGTTCGACGAGCTTCCAAGTAATCAGAGAACTCTATGTTATATTGACAACATTGCGTATCAATCTGGCAAGAAAATAAACAACATAACCTAAAAATTTTAATATACACAGTGGAATATGCCAAATTGTCATGGTCAACCGACAGCTCAACCTTTCGTGGACGGATTATAAGAATAAATGGATAAAATACAGTTGCCTATGTCAAAATAATCAGTGCTGTACTTGAGGGCACACTGTCTCTTATTGCGAGAAGAACAAGAATAAGCTTCTTACCTGTTGATCAACGCCTACTGCGTCTAGACCAGAATACATTATGTTGACCCAACCATCTCTTGAGCTCAAGACGAACAGTGACATAAGGGCTTGGCCCAAATCGTCGAAATTGTATTTTTCGTTCTCCCATTTGGAGCCTTCTCTCGATTGACAGTCACTCTTGTTCTGCACGCCCTGTATATTTTTACCCGTGCAGTGGTAAAAGGTTCCTTTGAATAACTGCAAATGAAAAGAATGATGATATTTAGTTTATGGGATGTGACAGTATTTGAAATAGCTAGAAGTAATGAATAATAATATGAGCATTCTTACCTGTACACCTAGAATACCAAAATAATGAAAATGTACAACATATCAGTACGATGTTTCCTATAGGCCTCAACGAGGATAGAAGAGTTTGCACCACCAGCTTCAAACCAGGTGCTCGGTTGATGACCCTCAGAGGCCTCAAGGACCTCAAGAGACGAAATACCTAAAACAAAGAAGACATTGCTAGTTGCAATGTGAAATCACATATGAAGGGTTTTCCAATAAGAGGTGTTATTTTGAATAGCCCGCTATTTCGGTAGATGTCTCGTTTGAAGCTGTCATTTTTTGACATTTGACAAGTTGAAACTACGCCATTAATAAAAATTGAACGATACACGCTTCAAGAACGCACTGAAGTTATGAAAATTCGCTATAAAAATGGTGAAAATTTGGCAGAGACGGTTCGTAAAACTCGAACATTTTTGGGTCGTCGTGAAGCACCTTGTCAGACCGCAATAAAGAAATTGGTGGAAAAATTCGAGCTGGTGTTACAAGTTAGTGATGTGAAGAACCTGTGGACGTCGCTCAAGAACAGCCTATTGCTACTGTAGCCGAATGTGTTGAAGAATATCCAGGGTTGTCCATTCCTCGTCGTTCTTTGGAATTAGGCATTCCATAAATCTCATTACACCGTATTTTGCATAAAGATTTGGATCTAAACCATTGATCTTTTGCGGGAAAAGTTTCCGGACCGTGTTATCTCTCGAATAGGTGATCACAATTGGCACCGAGATTTTGTGATTTAACACCTTGCGACTTCTTCCTTTGGGGCCACGTGAGAGAGAAGGTCTACGCCATAGTCCAGCGTCGATTCAAGACCTCAATGATGGAATTCCTGAGGCTATCAAGTACTTAGGGCATCCACTTTGCGATTTGGTTATGGAAAATTTCATTAAGAGGATATGGTCCTGTAAGGGTGGTCGTGGTGGTCATTTGCCTGATGTCATCTCCACTATTAACGCCATAGCTTCTTCTTTATAAAGAAATAAACATTCGATCAATTATATTGAAAAATGGCAGTTCTCTTTGAATATCAAAATAACACCTCTTATTGGAAAACCCTTTAGAATCTGAGCGTCTTCAGTTTAACACGGCAATTCCTATGTTTCCGATTGAATTTTCCAAACCTGTATACATTTTTACATACCCTCAGTATTCCGAATATCCTAGGACTGGAAGAACTAATGAACGACATCAACAAGTCTACGATGGAAATGATCACCAAAGCTCCATCCATGATGTTCCATCCAGAGGTGAAATATGCGTTAGGGCCGTAGCACATACCTGCAGCTACCACCTTGATGAACATCTCGGCTGTGAAGACTACCGTGAAAATATAGTTACAGGAGGAGAGGAAGACTCTTTCTTTGCTGGTAGGCGGTATGTTCGGCCTCTCCATGGCTAGTGTTATGCAGTTCAGAGCTATGAAAAGCAGCACTACGTTATCGAACCACTTTTGCTCTATGAACCATTGGCACCATTGGCGAAACCTGGAGGAAATGAAAAATGATAGATGGTAACTCCATAAATAACTCTCCGAACACATTGCTCTATATATATGCTTTTCCAAATGTACAACGATTTGACGTCAGAGGGAAGCAGTTCATAAAGAAATTACAATCAAAACCCGAAAATACAAACATCATAGAACCTTACTGCATCAAAAGACCCACGGCAAGAACCAGAGACAAGTTTCCAGTGTCTACCTGATGGGAAATCATTAGAGAGAAAAATATAAACTAAGAACGTTACTGCATTATACTTTTTTAATTATGCACCTATGGAAATTTCAGTAAAGATAGTTTTTTTTCCAACAATGGCTGAAGGATTTCGGTCGATGGCCCTTTGTAATTTTATTACAATGAATTTCTATCTCTCTCTGATATATGGTAGGAAAATGGAGTGCCTTAATATGACTGAACAAGTCACAAGAAACTGTGGACCCACAAGATGTCCTAAAAGCAGATGTGAGAATCGCGAGTATTCAAGTAACAACGGAAATTCTGAAAGCCTGATTCTAAGAACCGGTATATCTCATCAGCGAACCTATCCAGCGATGTTATAATCGAAACTTTGAAGTAAATTTCTTCACTTGGTATATAGAAGGTTATAAAACCTTGATAGAGCCGGCGTTGGAGTGTACGGGTCAAGAACCACATGTACAATACCTTAAGGCTTCAGGCAGAAATACTTGCAATCGAAAGATGCATAGACAGGAATTTGTGAGAAACGGTCAAGTGTGTGACATAGTGATCTATTTCAATAGTGAACTAGCTATTGTAGCTCTGAACTTCTATGTCATCGACTCAAAGCTAATATGAAACTACTAAAGAAGATCCAATGAAGAAGGCAAGAATAAAAAGGTCTCTTCAGTATGGGTTCCTGGTCCCTATGGATCGAAGGAAACGAAAAGGCTAACACACTAGCCAGTAAGGGAGCACAAACACTATTTACTGACCTAAAACATTTCTGTGGTATAGGCAAATGCACTTATAAAAAAAAGTTTTTGGAAATGGAGGAAACTGAAGAAGAAGTATTCTAGAACAATCTTCCGAGAATGGATTAGTCCAACAAATCCTTCTGAATATCTAAAAAGTAGCCTATTTGGATCTCAGTTAGAATAGGTTAAGACTCCTCACTGGCTGTCTAGTTCCTCAGTTAGTTTAAAAAGGGGTTAGAGTTCACTGCGACCTCAAGGTCAATTGTGCCCCCTTACAGATGTGATAAAATCCAATATCTGTGAAGGATTCAACGAGGCTAGTTCCTCACTCTTACAAGTTTCTCTCCCGAAGCATTCGCTCCTTAGGCTCACAATGCCAAAGAATTCCGTGACTAGGTGAATGAGGGTTTTTTCCTCCTCCTCACAGAACCTAAACCCTTCAGTGTCCGACAATCCCATCCTCAACAGGTTCCTCCTGAGGCGACAGTGTCTTGTAAGAAAGCCAGTGAGGAGGTGTATTCGTTTCTTACTAAGATTCAGGATCCAGATATCTTTTGGATCTTGCTGTTTCAAAGTTCCGAAGGAACTTAGTGGAATGATCCATCCCTGGGAGATTTCGCCAGAGTTTTTCTCTCTCGGTTTTCTCCTTCTCCAGAAACTCCTTGTTATAGGTGCATTTACCTATACCACAGAAGGGTTCTGGGCCAATGAGTGACATTCGTACGCCCTCTTTGGCAAGTGTATTGACGTCTTCGTTTCCTTTGATTCCCGAATGGCCGGAACCCAGATTAAAAGACCTTATTTTTCTTGCCTACCTCATTGAGTTTGTTCTGGCACTCCCAGATCATTTTTGAGTCGAAAACGTACGAGCTCAGTGCTTTAATAGCAGCTTGACTATCTGAGTGTATGGCTATTTCGCACTTGTGATAGTATCTTTCTAGATTTATATCTAGACATCTTTCAATAGCTAAGATTTTCGCTTGAAAGACTCTCATACAGGAGCCTAACGACAGTGTACACTCTAACATTGTCGCCTCAGAAGCATATGATGAGAATTGGCTTAGCAGAAACTGACGAGTGTAATTTCTGATTGAATTAAGGTACACAAACAGTTTCATTTTCGTCTCTAAATAGATACAAAAGCCTTCATATCGAAAATATTAGATACAAAAAAAATTAAAAAAGAACCTTCCAGGTGGAACAAAAATTAGACATCCTGAAGATGTCCTTAAAACGTCCTCATAACCGTTTTGAAGACGTCTTTGGGGCATAAAAATGGACGTCTCAGAGACGTTTTCAAAATTTTACAAGACGTCTTAAAGATGTCTCCAACATCTAAGGGTAGACGTTCTAAAGACTTCTTTAATATGTCTTTGTATTTCTCTGGGGTACTACGACTTACCTACTGTTAGACGGAAACAAATACAGTGCAAAGTCTTCTCTCTCCTTCATGAAACTAGCAGTCGGCTCGAAATAAAGAAAAAAACTTCGTCAGTCTATCGGAAGAGTACTCTCGGTTCTCATTTGGTGTAGAACAGTCCTCCATTTTTATAGTCGGCAGGGTCCTATCCGTTATTATCTTGTCGTTGAGTGTGTTCACAGCCTTAGGCTCCCCCCCTATGCTGGACTTTCTGCCCTGCTTTGGGGAGAATTTGGCGTTTTTGTCCGGTAGAGGGGATGGTGCAGTTAAGGGGTTGTTGTGTCTGGTTAGGGTTGGAGTGACGGATACCTAAAAGCAATTATAGTCGTGCAAATAGAGGTATTTTTCGACATGGTGAGTGTGTGCTAAGTTGATCGAAAGATAATAGCTGAAGCACAATTAAAGCCACTACATTTCTATCCGTCTACGGGCCAAAAATGTCTGAAATATATTAATTGTGTTGTTATCAGGGGAAATATTATTATTTATATAAAACATAAATAATTATTTAATTATTTATGTTTCAGAGACTGGGAGTGAAAACCTATAAAGTTTCTAAGAAATGCAGAATCATCCCAGAATATATTTCAATCGATATCTGAAATATTATTAGCCTAGCTTGGTTTGCTCCTTATTTTTTAAGGGTGTCTGCATTATCCTTTCCCGTAATGTTTTGGTAGGCAAGTACACAAACTAAAACTAGCTTGTTGTAATTGTCCAGTTTTGTGAATGATTGCTTACAGTTCCAAATGGTCTGTGATTTACAATCAACGGTCATCAGTTGACTATCAGAGGCAATGCAAATTCTGACTCCCTGTACTATATAGTTATAGTTTAAAAAAGAGTTGCAGTTCACTGCGACCTCAAGGTCTATTGTGCCCCCTTTCAGAGATATGATGAAATCCATATATGTGAAGGCTTCAAGGAGGCTGGTTCCTCACTCTTACAAGTTTCTCGCCCAAGGCATTCTTCCCTTAGGCTCGCAATGGCAAAGCATTCCTTGACTAGGTGAATGGGGGTTTCTTCCTTCTCCCCACAGAACCTACACCCGTCAGTGTCCGATAATCCCATCCTCAGCAGGTGCTTCCTGAGGCGACAGTGCCCTGTAAAAAGCCAGTGTAATTGTTTCTTACCAAGATCCAGATATCTTTTGGATCTTGCTGTTTCAGAGTTCCGAATGAACTTAGTGTAATGATCTATCCCTGGGAGATTCCGCCAGAGTTTTTCCTTCTCGGCTTCCTCCTTCTCCAGAAACTCCTTCTTATAGGTACATTTACCTATACCACAGAAGGGTTCTGGACCAATGAGTGACATTCGCCTCTTTGGCAAGTGTATTGGCCTCTTCATTTCCTTTGATTTCCGAATGGCCGGGAACCCAGTTTGAAAAGACCTTATTTTTCTTGCCTACCTCATTGAGTTTATATACATATAATATATCTGAGTATATGGCTATATCGCACTACTGTTAGTTTCTTTCTAGATCTATAACTAGACATCTTTCATTAGCTTAGATTTCCGCTTGGAAGACCCTTGTACTATCTCGACAAACAAACTTGGTCGCATCTCTCTATGGCCAGAATTTCAGTTTGGAGAGTTTTTACTGGAGTTTCCAAAGGCACCGAAGGTTAAATCGGCATAGTTGGAATACTGTGAGTGATTCACAGATAAACATCTCGCTACTTCGTTCAAGGTTCATGCACTTAAGGTACGCTGTTCGTACGGTTCCTCATAGATGGCGTTTTGTTTCTGCTTATACCCAGAGATGAGCGCCACATCAAAGTAAGCTTCTTAGAATGCCTATATTAAGGTCGATCCACACATTTCCGTGACATGACGGCAACGTTGCTGTCAGTGCTGCACTCCCTTCAGTGTAATCCGTTAAAAAATTTTCACCATCCACACAGCAATGTACGGTGTCGTCCGTGTCAGTGTTTTTCCGCCATTGTTGTATCTGACGTGAATGTTATTGTCGTGCGAAATAAACTGCTGCTCTGAATATCTTGATTTTGGACGAGGGAGCAGAAAAGAAAAGAAGTCATCGGGTATAGTCCATTCACGAAAGTTTGAGCGCATAGTAGGCGTTTGTTTATTTATCTGAAGTTGGCAGTATTTGCTGTCATAACGTAAAATAAAGTCAACGTTGCCGAATGTACCCGGCCTCGTCCGACGAGCTTGCAAGTTATCAGAGAACTCTATGCAATATTGACAACATTGCGTATCAATCTGACAAGAAAATAAAGAACATAACCTAAAATTTTAATATACACAGTGGAATATGCCAAATTTCCATGGCCAACCGACGGCTCAACCTTTCGTGAACGGACTATACATCCCATTTGTCATTTGACAAAATTGAAGTATTCTCGTCTTCTCCCTTTGCTTTAATAGACACTTGTATTCTCCGATATAATTTTTCATTGAAAGTCACTCTACGGTACGTCACGTCACTGTAATGTGTGGATCGACCTTTACTCCGAGCTATTCTCCATACTGAGGTACCCCGATAGAGCGAAATAGCTCTGATATTATTTTCTGCTTTCATTGTTCATCAAGAACATTGTTGGCCCGTTTGACGCCGAAGTGAAAAAACTGATCTAGTTACTTGCGATGCGGAACTGCACGTGTTCGATCTACATCTAATGGAATTTTGAGGACTGATCCCCTTCAGGTTTTTGTTGTTCGGCGCGTCCCGCTGGGTGTCGTTTTTTATACGGATCGTCGATTGGAGGAGAGAATCGTTCCTCAAGTTCACCTGCAAGAGATCGTGCAGAAAAAACCAACCTATGCTGATGGGTTACGACCATAGACAAATCATCTCTAGGGAGTTAGTTTATCTATGGTTACGACGACGGAGAATAATGATCTATGGAAACTATGAAGGATTGACTAGGAGATTCGAGTGCTTGGAGCTGAAAGATGGCGTCCTTTATGACAATTGGAAATGCTTTCATAGTTCGATATTGTTGGTTACTTTTTTTTGATGAACTAGTAGAGCGAGAATTTTGAAATTGTTATTCCTTCGTTTCTTTTGGTATCTTTTTAGGCTTTATACAGGATGTCTAAAAACACGGTTATGTTAATTCGCGATGTTAATGATTTCATGATATAAAAAGTTTCTATGGACTATGAGTCTCTGACCCATTGTTTCTGAGGTACGGGGTGCTGAAATTGAAGAAAACCTTAGATATTTTCGACACCGTATGCGATGTTGCTTTGCGTTCCAGTGGATTATGAGTACCTATTCATTAATAGTTAATTAATCAACTAGGTTTTAGAGACAGTGACTAATGGTCAAGAAATTTTAACGCGTGAGCGAAGCGAACGCGTTAATAGTTCGAGACCATTAGTCGCTCGATTCATAACCGAGTTGATTACAAGATTTTTCCGACGATCTGAATATGAATTGTGTATGAATTCTTGATTGAAATACATTCTCATTTTGCACAAGACTTACATTTGACATAATAAAATTTCTATGAATCTATGTTCCAGTTGAGTATTGACATTACTCGTAGTGCTTCTGAAGACTTTGTGTACGGTTGCCATGAGGATTGCACATTAAAATAGCATAAATTGAGCATTAAAATGGGTCATTAATGATCAATTTCGTACACATTAAAATTAGCTTTTATTTCGAGGTCGGCGGAAAAACCGATTTTTTCAATTCAAAATTCATTTTGATTTTCATCAGTGAAGACCCCACTGACTCCAGTAAAAAAATGGTACGTCAATGCTTTTTTAAATTAAGATTGATTTTCGTAATCTCCACATAAATCCCAGTGAGAATGGTATCTTGAGTTTTTCACCTGCGACGAATACTTTCTGAGAAAAAAATTATGGGAAATTCCTCCAAGAGAATTACGAAAAAATTCTTTGATTACTTCCAAAATCGTCTACACACAGTTTAAGACAGCTAAGTCTTTTCATTTTTATTTTTTAGGGTAGAAATAATCCTCACAAGATTAAAGAAAAAATTATCAGAAACATAATATTCTGTGGATGTATGGATTGGAATAATTTTTCACTTATTGGTTCGGCCTTTCTTCCTACTCAGTAGATTGAATGGAGGGTTATATTGTCGCTTTTCGGATGAAAGTCAACTAATATTATTGGATTTATACACGATATGTTTTTCCTGAAAATGAAGGGACTGTGCTGCCCAAATCTGTGTTTAGACGATGCTGGAAGTTATCTGAGATTTTCGTACGACTCTCAAATAAAACTTATTCATGAGACTTAACGGACGCCACAAGAATATATTGAATTTACAGTGGAACTTCCCTATAATGAATTTCTCCGTATAACGAATTTCGTACAAGACATTGCACCTTCAATCCGAATTCCATGTTAAAAACACCCTCTAAAACGAATTAAATTTTCTCTATAACGAAATATTCAAAGAACATCACTCTTTGAATGGGTATTGGTAGAAGGTATAAGGGTGGGTTTTTGCCGAAATTTTTCCGGACGTACGTAATAAATCCCGACCTTAAACTAAATCATTACGGCGGGTAGATATATCCTTCTGTAACAGTTTTAATTCAATCTAACCATTACGCTAGTGTGAAAGTTGTGCGAAAATGTCGAAAAGGGAGTGCCTAAGTTTGAATTATAAGGTTTGTTCGCGTCGCAGTTCGGAACTATTCGGAACTGTACTTTTTTGTTCCCACCATAGAAATATATACATAATAATAATAATTATGTATATATTTCTATGGTGGGAACAAAAAAGTACAGTTCCGAATAGTTCCGAACTGCGACGCGAACAAACCTAATAACTTAAATTTATCAGTGATGTCAAATGCGACATTGCCGACTATAGAAACAAATTTTCTGTATAACGAAATTTCTTCATAACGAATTTTTTTGTGGATTCAGCGCCTTCGTTATAGGAAAGTTCCACTGTAATTTTGAATGACAGAAACTCATAACTCAACAAAATGTACGATGTAGAAAATATTTAAGAAAAACTAATTTTCTCTTCAAATTTCAACACTCAGTTTCTCAGAAACAATGCGTCAGAGATCCATAGTCCATAGGAACTTTAGGATATCATAAATTCATCTGAGGATTATGATCCCGAATTTACGAAACCTTATTCTGAAACACCCTGTTACATCTTATAGCAAGGTAAGCATTGATATGAAAGTGGAGTTCCACAAGGTTCAGTCTGCGTGCCGCAAATTTTCTCATACGCAAAAACTTCTCACTGAAATTACAACCAAATCGTTGGTATCAAACTCAAAGGGCTCTACAGCGTCATTTTTTAAAAAAACCTTCTCAACCCTCTTAAATCTCCAAACACTCGAATCCTAAACCCCTAAACGCCACCAAGTAGCCCCTGGCTTACATTCCGGTTCACCCCTCCACCGTTGCACTGCGAATGGTCTCTCCCGTTGTTCAAAGGTACTGTCTCGCTCTCCGTGGAGTTGTTCCTGCACTTCTTCCTCCTCAGGCTTGGCTTGGAGGACAACTTCCAAGAGCACTTCCTCTGGATCTTCCCTTTGTCGTTTCTCTGCTCCGTCTGCTTGCAGGCAGAAGGGTTGTTGGGGATGATCACCTTCTCCGAGAAGGTCATGGTCTTCGAGCCTATCTTCTCGTTGTGGATGACGATCTTCCCCACTAGGGGTGGTAGACAGGTGTCGTCTTGGGATTTGTCGAAGTGACGAAATGTAAGGGGTGGCGGTGATAGACTTGGAGGTTTGAGGAGGCTGAGTGACTGCAAGAAAGTGTATAATAGGCCTGGTTTATTTTGACATGTTTGTCACACGTTTTTTTATCATTAATCCGAAATTAAATTCGATATTCAGGATGAAATACCACTGTTTCAATCTATGGGAGACGATTAACCTTCAGTAGGATCCTGTAGAGGTCTTAGAAGAACAGAAGAATCGAAAACCATCACTTGGAATGTCAGACCTGGTTTAAAAACCCCTCCTGGCCCAAGAGCAAGAATTACGTATTTTGTATCAGAATTTTGAAGGTACTTATTCGAATAGATTTAAGTTTCAATTGTAAAAACGGCGAGGCAGGGTTTTTTCTACTGAGGTTTTTCCCTGCGCTCTGGTATCATACGCCAGAATAGTATGGTACCCCGTTTTGCAAAAACCTCAACTAGGGACTTTTTTGTTTCATTTATTGTATTTTGTATATTTAGCTAGGTTAGCCTTACAGATACTGCGGCCTTGCAGATCTTCTGTTCTACACCCTACTGAAGGGTTTTCCAATAAGAGGTATTATTTTGAATAGCCCGCTATTTCGGTAGATGTCACGTTTCAAGCTGTCATTTTTTGACATTTGACAAGTAGAAACTACGCCATTAATAAAAATGGAACGATACACGCTTCAAGAACGCATTGAAATTATTGAAATTCACTATAAAAATGGTGAAAATTGGCAGAGACGGTTGGTAAAACTCATTTTTGGATCGTCGTGAAGCAACTTGTCGGAACGCAATGAAGAAATTGGTGGAAAAATTCAAGCTGTTGGGGCAAGTTTGTGATGTGAAGAATAAAACCCATGCACGTCGCACAAGAATAGCCGAGAATATTGCAGCTGTAGCCGAAAGTGTTGAAGAAAACCCAGGTTTGTCCATTCCTCGTCGTTCTTTCTTTTTATGGCCGAAATTCGATAGTATTGTTCTTTTTTCTTTCAACAAAACGGCGCTACGTGCCACACAAGCAACGAAAAACTATTGATCTTTTGTGGAAAAAGTTTCCGGATCGTGTTATATCTCGAAGAGGTGATCACAATTGGCCACCGAGATCTTGAGGTTCAACACCTTGCGACTTCTTCCTTGGTGCCACGTGAAAGGGAAGGTCTACGTCAATAGCCCAGCGTCGATTCAAGACCTCAAAGATAGAATTCGTGAGGCTATCGAAGACATAGGGCAGTCACTTTGCGATTTGTTTATGGAAAATTTCATTAAAAGGATATGGTTCTGTAAGCGTGGTCGTGGTGGCCATTTGCCTGATGTTATTTGCCACTAATAACGGCATAGCTTCTTCTTTATAATTGAATAAACATCCGATCATTTATATTGAAAATTGGCATTCTTCTGTGAGTATCAAAATATGATGATTAATGATAACACCTTGCGACTTCTTCCTTTGGGGCCACGTGAAAGGGAGGGTCTACGCCAATAGCCCAGCGTCAATTCAAGACCTCAAACATGGAATTCGTGAGGCTATCGAAGACATAGGGCAGCCGCTTTGCGATTTGGTTATGGAAAATTTCATTATATGGTCCTGTAAGCGTGGTCGTGGTGGTCATTTGCCTAATGTTATTTTCCTTTATTAACAGCATAGCTTCTTCTTTTCAATGAAATAAACATCCGCTCATTTATATTGAAAAATGGCATTTTTCTTGAATATCAAAATAACACCTCTTATTGGAAAACCCTTTAGATATGCGCCCCCTGGAGATTCATCTTGAAACACATGGGATAACAAACTCGATCTGACTATGACAGCTAAGTTTATGAAAAAATTCAGTTGAATATCAGGTGAAATTGAAGAAAACCTCAGTGAGGGTAAAGTGGCTTACTGTTGTTTTTTGAGAAGAATCGTTGCTTGATACTCCTCCAACGCTAGCATCGTTCTCAAAAGTTTCTTCGTTTGGTACAGTTATGTTATATCGGAACTCTGGAAAATCATCTACGTTGGTACTCGGTGAATCTTCTGGAGTTGCTGCTGTGTGAGTAATAATAGGTGGAGAGGTCTGGAGAAAAAAATTCAAAGTTATAATGCCACATCACCTCATAGGAGCGATTAACCACTGCACAACAGTTGTTACCTGATGTCTGCCTGGTTGCTTGAGCATAGATTCCTTCTGTATGTTACATTTTGGATCTAATGTGAAGCATGTGTTATCGTAAACCCTGTCTCTGCAGTCGCAGTGACTCAGACCGATGATAGACCTATCGTCCTTGACATCCTTGTACTTTCTCAGTTCTTCTGCTGATCTCCAACAGTTTTTTGAATCCTGCAATGAGGATCTTGATGAATTGGAAAAAAGGAGACATTCACTGTGTATTCAATTTACAATGCTCAAAAAAATTAACACACATTATGGAAATCACAAATTTATTCTACAACTGAAGGTGTTTTCAATGATAATTATTTTTATCAGAATTATCCATGCATATGTTATCCACTTTCAACGTTTTTCTTCAATACAGATGTTTTTTTCCCTGCAGGAATGAAACAGATGAGATTATCAAATTTTGAATGTATTGGCTCCATTCTGAAACCAGTTGTTCTCGATCAATTCTAGTGATCAATAATTTTTCTTTCGTTTGATTTTATACACTCGATCGCTATACAACGCGAAACACGCAATTTGACCCAAAAGGAATGTGCCCAAGCGGTAGTTTTGCGGGAAGAAGGGGGACATACACAAAAATTGCAGAAAGGTTTGGAGTTTCCGTACAAGTGTGCCCAGAATGTTGCAGCGATTCAGGGAGACAGGTATGAATGTCCGAAGTCCAGGACAGGATAGACCAAGGGTAACAACTGCCATTCAAGAGCGTTGCTTGAGAGTTTCTTCGTTGGGACAACGATTTGCAACCGCTCGCCTCCTTCAAAATCAGCTTGAGCAAACTCATGGGGTGCAGATTAGCACTCAGACAATAAGAAATCGCTTCAGAGAATATGATTTAAGGCCTCGTGTCGCGGCAAGAGGCCCAGCTCTTACCCCAGCCCATCGAAGGGCGCGTTTGGATTTTGCGAGAGAGCATATCTATTGGGAAAGAGTTCTCTTCACAGATGAGTCTAGATTCTGCCTCTACAATTGTGATCGACATTCCTTGTATACAGACGTCCACATGAAAGATATGCTCAGTGCAATTTCCTGAATACTACTGGTTTGGGGAGGATCGATCATGGTATGGGGTGGAATATCTTTGACTGCTCGCACAGACCTAGTGTTCGTTGATAATTGAGCTGTGAATGCTGATAGGTATATACGGAACATTCTTGAAGAGCATGTAGTGACATTTGTCCCATACATTGGTGAAAATTTCATTTTTATGGACGATAATGACAGACCCCATCGTGCGCACATCGTTCAGGAGTACCTTGAAGAGGTTGAGGTCTCCCGAATGGAATGGCCAGCAAGAAGTCCAGATCTCAATCCGATTGAGCAAGTTTGGGACAACCTCAATAGAAGGCTGAAAAGTTCAGAAAATAATCCAGCTACTCTTAATGACTTAAGAATCCCACTCAGAGAAATCTGGGAAGGATTAGATCAGAACATTTAAGATCACTCATTTTGGGTATGAACCGTCGTTGCCTAGCTGTTATTAACGCAAGGGGTAGAAATACCAAGCATTAAATCACTTAACAGCATTCCAGTATTTTGAAAATTGTTTATTTCTCTTCTTTCCCATAAGATTCGGTGAAATCCTGAATTTTTCTTCAATTTTAATGAGTCTTGTTCCGTTCAAAATCTTCCCGAGAGAACATAAAAAATAAGTTATAAAGTCAATGTAGAGTTAACTTTCATTAAAATTGAGATTTTCAGAATGTGCCTTAATTTTTTTTGCGCAGTGTAGTTTATCAATTAATCGATTTATAAACTAGTTGATTAAATAACTATTAACTATTCACTTACTTGGATGTAACTACCACTGGAACTAGTTAAACTCTTGTTGCTCTCATCGGAGCTACTTCTGAGACTAGCCTCTAAAATACTAGACATTTTTCTTCTGGCCAGTTCCCGCTGCTCTCTTTCCCTCCTCTCGTTCCTCTCGGCGCTGAAACCCTCAACCAAAATGGCTACCAGCAGATTGAACAACACGTAGTTCCCGAAAGTCATGAGAGCTACGAAATAGAGCGCCGCCCAATGCGATGTTTTGGACATACCATTAGACAAAACCAGATTCCAGTCCTCTTGCGTCAAGATCTAAAAAAAAACTGTAGTGTTGAGATCGGGTGCGAGAGGTGGCCGTGACTGAACACCAAAATCTTTTTTACTGGAAACATCTGAGCAGATTTTGGTCTCTCTCTTAAACTACTCAATATTGAAGCAGATTGATAATAGAAAAAAAGATTTCTCACTTGAAAAACTGTTACTGTAGCCCACAGGAAGTTGTTGAAGTGTTTCCGGTCGCAGTGACATCTTTCGTCCTTCGTAACGATCATTTCGCATGTACACTCGCGTTGCTGACCTTGTAAATCTTTGTAATTGCAAAACTTACCACCAAAAAGGTACATTCCCAGTATGCTGTACGAAAAAGCCAAAAAAGGTGATTGAATTTGAGGCATGTAACATAGTAAATAAGTCGTTTAATGTGATATGTAGTGCTCATATAATGCGATTAGTAATTTCGTGGATCTGAAACCTTCTAGGTACTATGTTTTTTGACTACATCGTCGATTTTTGTCTACTCGTTTTCGATTGGATTAAAGAAACAACTGAACTAATGAATGAGCTCTCCTATGGTTCTAGATATGGTTGTTTTTTATTGTTTAGTGATACACAAAAAGGAATCAGAAGCAAACCCAGGTTCTTAAGCACACATCACACTGTGTTTTTTCATGCATTGTATGTTTTTACTTTTTACTCCTTATATTTTAGACGATGAAAAATCTGTACCTCGACTCGACTGACTTTTACTATAATGGCGCAACGTACTTTTTTCCGGCGAGTCACAATTGGGTTTACAAAGTGATAGTCGACGAGAAGGGGTTTGCAGAAGTTCAGGCAGAATAGGTCGACTGAAGAAAAATATAAATTGTTCATTTCTTGAGAAACATAGGGGTGACCAGTGGCGGCTCGTGGGATTTCAATCAGAGGAGGTCCGAGACCACGCAACCAACAAAATAATTCATTTCGAACTGGGCCTTTCTGTCAGCCATTGGCATTTATTATATAATTCTACGCAGAACGAACAACTATGAGAAGAATTATTAGTTAAATTTGGCATTGCTAGTCGAGGTGTCTTAATTACTTGAGTTTTGAAAATTTCATCATCGCAAGGCATTTTATTTTGAATTTATTATTCAAAATAAAATCTACAGGATCTTGCGTTTCTTTAAGTTCACTACTTGCATTATAATTCTCACTTCTTGTTTCTGTATCGATCTTTCTTGCTGAAATATTAAAATCTTACCCACAAACTTTTCCGAAAAATGTGACAAAACCACAAACCTCACGCTGAGAGAATTAATACTTCTTCAATAAAAGCGAGAGAATCAAAACAGAAGCTGATCTCCATCCACTATCGCCGGGGTTGATTCGGGCCGATCGGACGTTCAGTTTCGGCTATGCTCGTTCGCATAGAAGCGAAAATAATGCCGCGGAGCCGAGCCTCCGTCACGTGATCTACAGCTTGCATTTTGATTGGTTCCAGCACCGTTCATTTGAAGAAGTTTGAAATGTTACATTCTAACTAACCCGACTCGTGAAGCAAGCCTCCTTCGCTAAGCGGTTTGCCTGCTATCCGTTACGCTGTATTGTGTGTTGCGGATAATATATGAATATTTTAGATAGCTGAGTAATAAACATATGTTTATGACTTTGAGATTTGGATAGTAGAAAGAATGATGGAAATAATACAGATATAGAAATGTGATTTTTTCATTCGAAATTGAATAAAATGCAGTGAAATTAGAGGAAAGCCTGGCCCCATCTGAGCAGCCGCCACTGGTAACAAGACTTTTGATGAAGTATGTAGTTCTTATATAACATTGGAATATCGGTGTGTCAGTGATATTCCTCTCCTTCTGGAGTGATGATCGCATTCCGGAAATTTTAAATTAAAAAAAGTATCGAAGAGTAAATGGTAGTGAATCCTTTGAGTCTTTGAGAATAAATGTCTCCTGCACTTAATGTAATGTCATTTTGTGAACAGGGTGCAGCCAGTGGAATGTGATGTGCTTGCTGGGTGTGCCACCATGTTTAAAATCATTGCGGGGGTGACAATTGATTAGGACTTCACAAAAAACAAGTGGAAACCAAAACAACAAAGCACACCAAACATGCTAAGTCATGCTAGGTTATTGTAGAGAAGTTAGAAGTGAAGAAGTCAGAATTAGAAAGTGAGTAGTATGTGAAGAGAGAGAATGTCATGCTTAAAACGTAGACATGGCAACACCTACCTTGCTTTTGATGGTCATTTCAGTACCGGTTTGTTACATGAACGTTTGCAAAAATCGCACACTCATCTCATTTGTGGAACTTTCGGCCGAAAAGCAATATATTTCTTGTTCAATTCGCAAATAGTGGCCAACGCGGGGTTGCCATAACTGACAGAAATTCATAGAATTTCCGACAGAAATATATTGTTTTCCGCAGTTTCCAACATTGACTAGTGAACAGAAATAGTTTGAATATGCATTAAATCAAGTAGGTTATACCTGAAAGACTGTAACTAGCGCCCACAGCAAAGAATCGAAATTTTTCCTATCTCTATTGTCGTCATCTATGAGTATACATTTGCCCTGCTCATCTCTGTCATTGTCTTCGCAGAATTTGCAACCGAATATGTTCATGCCAAGTATACTAGAACATCCCAAAATACCACTACTAGTAACCATCCTCTCCTTAGTTAATTGTTATAAAACCATTTTAAATTTAACTTAAGAAAATTTTGCTCTGAATGTCTTCGCGTCTTTTGATTATAGACAATTGGTACCTCTGATCATTTGACACATGGCTTCTATGGTTCAAGCATAGACCGAAGCTTATTCCTATGTAATCTATGATCTCAGTGGTGCCAATCGTATCGAATGGAAAGGGTGCGTTCCCCTATGAAATAGTCGAACACGTTTTTTTTAGTGAGTGAATTTTGTTAGTGGACATATTATGTTTCGGTTTAATTTTTGGAATGTTTCTTTGTGTTTCTGGAGGAGGTTTCACATTGATATGGTGGTCCACTGTGACATGGTCGTCATAATTTGTGCTGGTTTATGGAGTTTGTGCCTTTACACATATATTGGAAGAAGATTTTCTCGAGAAAGTCACAAAAATCTTCAGATTAAAAAATGAACTCTCAAGTTGCATTATTTCTTTTATATTGAATGAATATTTGAAACTTTGTCGAGATAATCTTACGTATTCTGATGTTAAAGAGTTAAAAATAGGATAGTGTTGGATAGAGTATAGTGATATGTAAATAGACGTATAGATCTAACATCGATTTGAAATTAAAATAAATGCACGTAAAAAAAACAAATATTCAATTCAGTATCACCCACAATAATATTGGATCAATTGCCACCCCACTCAAAAATTTCGGAACCCAATACCAAAAGAATTCGGAAATACTGAACCAAATAAATATAATAACAATTTGAAATCGCAAAAGAAGCTAAAACTTTTCGACATAGAAGCCATTTTTGAAAACGTTCTAGTCCCTTATACAGCGCAAAAAAAAAAGTCAAAACACAGCCAGCTCTAAACTTACCTAAATATGAAAATGAACAGAATGAGCAATGAGAAAAATATGGCTACGTTATCCATAGTTCTCAACATGACAAATAATTGGCGTCTCAGGTTTGGCATGAATCTCACCAACTTCAAGATTCTCAAGAGCCTAAATGTTCTGAGAACAGAAAGGCCGGAATCCATGTGGGATTCCCCCATGAACTTTTGGCAAATTTCGATAGCACTGAAACATAATTCGAATCTCAGGCAAATATTTCAAGAGAAGAGTACCATAACTGTCATTTCACAATGATGTTAGTGGTAATGGTAATGTTACTACGATGTTAACACCTTTACAATGCGCTTAACATTAACATTGATGATTGATGTGAACAGTATCGTAGTATCCCTATTACTTAAGCTGCTTAACATTAACATGACCATTACCATTAACATCATTGTGAAATGGCAGTGAGAGTGGCCAACTGCTAGAAAACAACGACAACGTCTCCCCTTTTTATGCAATAAATCGAACTTTATTCGATAGCTGAAAACTCAGTATCTAAGCATATCCTGGAAATAAAGGGTTTTCCGATAAGAGGTGTTATTTTGAATAGCCCGTTATTTCAGTTGATGTCACGTTTGAAGCTGTAATTTTTTGACATTTGACAAGTAGAAACTACGCCATTAATAAAAATGGTACGATACACGCTTCAAGGACGCATTGAAATCATTAAAATTCACTATAAAACTGTTGAAAATTTGACAGAGACGGTTCATAAAACTCGTACATTGTTGGGTCGTCGTGAAGCACCTTGTCGGACCGCAATGAAGAAATTGGTGGAAAAATTTGAGCTGTTTGGACAAGCTAGTGATGTGAAGAATAAACCCGTGCACGTCGCTCTCAGAAAAGCCGAGAATATTGCTACTGTAGCCGCAAGGTTTATTAATTCCACGTCGTTCTTTGGAATTAGGCATTCCACAAACGTCATTACACCGTATTTTGCATAAAGATTTGGGTCTTAAGGCTTATAAAGTTCAGTTAACATAAGAACTCAAGCCGGCCGATCATGAACAACGTCGTGTCTTTGCTGATAGGAAAATGCATGAAAATGATCCTGAATTCCATCGAAAAATCATCTTGGGTGATGAGGCTCATTTCCACCTCGGTGGCTTCGTCAACAAGCAAAATTGTCGCATCTGGGTCTCGGAAAACCCAAGAGTTATTGTTGAAAAGCCACTCTATCCTCAACGTGTGACTGTTTGGTGCGGTTTATGTCGCCGCGGAGTCCTTGGATCTCACTTTTTCAAACATGAGGCTGGAGCAACAGTTGCGGTGAATTAGATTGCGCTATCAAGATATGATTAATGATTTTTATGGCCAAAATTGGATAGTATTGATCTGGACACGTTTTACTTTCAACAAACGGCGCTACGTGCCTCACAAGCAACGAAATCATTGATCTTTTTTGCGGGAAAAGTTTCCGGACCGTGTTATCTCTCCAAGAGGTGATCACAATTGGCCACCGAGATCTTGTGATTTAACACCTTGCGACTTCTTCCTTTGGAGCCACGTAAAAGAGTAGGTCTACGCCAATAGCCCAGCGTCGATTCAAGACCTCGAAGATGGAATTCGTGAGGCTATCGAGGACATAGGGCAGCCACTTTGCGATTTGGTTATGGAGAATTTCATTAAAAGGATATGGTCCTGTAACCGTAGTCGTGATGGTCATTTGCCTGATGTTATTTTCCACTATTAACGGCATAGCTTCTTCTTTACAATGAAATAAACATCCGATCATTTATATTGAAAAATGGCATCTTTCTTTGAATATCAAAATAACACCTCTTATTGGAAAACCCTTTATTAGATGTCACGAAAGCCCGTAAGGATTTCAATACATTTTTTATTCTTAAGTTTTCACCAATGTCAACCAAGACAGTCAGGTTATAGTCCATTCACGAAAGGTTGAGAGCCGTCGGTTGCCATGAAATTTGGCATATTCCACTGTGTATATTAAAATTTAGGTTATGTTGTCTTTATTTTCCTGTCAGATTGATACGCAATGTTGTCTAATGCATAGAGTTGTCTGACAACTCGCAAGCTCGTCGGACGAGGCCGGGTACATTCGGCAACGTTACTTTATTTTACGTTATGAACAGCAAATACTACTGCCAACTTCAGATAATAAAGAAAAGCCTACTATGTGCTCAACCTTTCGTGAACGGACTATAGAATAGATCCCCTGGCAAACATGACCCCTTGAAGTGAGTTAAATGCCAATGGTGAAAACATAAGAATAAGAAATTTGTTGACATCTAATATTTCCAGAATATCATTTTTTAGTTTTAAACTATCGAATAAAAGTGAATTAACGGAGTGTTTTTCAAGCAGTTGGCCACACTTATGGTACTTCTCTATTGTTATTCTAGGACATACGTGAGCATAGATCTTCTCTTCACGGTAGAAAAAATAAAATCGTATTATCTTACCTCAATATCACAATAACGCCATCAAAAACGTTAAACCCATTCGAAATATACCCAAATGGTCCTTCCGCAATGATTTTCAACAACATCTCAACAGCAAAAATGGCGGAAAATATTATATTGCTAACTTCAACCACGTGTGTCAGTATCTCTGGCTGCTCATGATACTCTATGCCCATGGACAAGGTGTTGATAAGAATGGCCAGCAGAATTCCTTGCTGGAAATACTTCCATTCAACCAAATTTTTTATTTGTTTTCTGAAAAGTCGGGCAAGTTTGAAGGTGCCTTTGATGACCATGCACGAACAGATGTAACACCTAGATCTTGTTTCGTTTCTATATTCTGCTTCGCAATGCCAGAGGTCCTGACAGCACGAGTAATCTTCTTCGGGGAACTGGGTGGAATATGTGGAATCTTCTATGGATTTTTGACGGTTGATACCTGTGGAAATCATAAACGAATTTAACCATAGAAAATAATGAGCTTGGCAGTGGTGCCACTTGCAGAAAATCGTAAGGGGAATCCCATCAGTGTTCGAATAATTTTTTGGAGGGTTTTTCAGACTGATATGAGTCCTTCGACTAAGCTTCAAAATAGATGGTTTGAGCATATACACTGCGCAAAAAAATTAACGCACATTCTGAAAATCTCCATTTTAATGAAAGTTGACTCTACATTGACTTTATAACTTATTTTTTATGTTCTCTCGGAAAGGTTTCGAACGAAACAAGACACATTAAATGGTCGAAAAATTCAGGATTTCACCGACTCTTATGTGAAAGAAAAGAAATAAACAATTTTCAAAATACTGATGAGTGGTCCTAATCTAATCCTTCCCAGATTTCTCTAAGTTGGATTCCTAAGTCATTAAGAGTAGCTGGATGATTTTCTGAACTTCTCAGCCTTCTATTGAGGTTGTCCCAAACCTGCTCAGTCGCATTGAGATCTGGACTTCTTACTGGCCATTCCATTCGAGAGACTTCAACCTCTTCAAGGTACTCCTGAACGATGCGCGCACGATGGGGTCTGGCATTATCGTCCATAAAAATGTAACTTTCACCAATGTATGGGGCAAATGACACTACATGCTCTTCAAGAATGTTCCTTATATACCTATCAGCATTCATAGCTCCATTACCAACGACCACTAGGTCTGTGCGAGCAGTCAAAGATATTCCACCCCATACCATAATCGATCCTCCCCCGAAACCAGTAATATTCAGGAAATTGCACAGAGCATATCTTTCAGTGGACATCTGTACACAAGGGAACGTCGATCACAATGGTAGAGGCAGAATCTAGACTGAGTGCTAATTTGCACCCCATGAGTTTGCTCAAGCTGATTTTGAAGGAGGCGAGCGGTTGCAAACCGTTGTCTCAACGAAGAAGAAACTCTCAAGTAACGTTCTTGAATGGCAGTTGTTACCCGTGGTCTACCCTATCCTGGTCTTCGGACATTCATACCTGTCTCCCTGAATCGCTGCAACATTCTGGACACACTTGTATGGGAAACTCCAACCTTTCTGCAATTCTTGTGTATGTTCACCCTTCTTCTCGCAAAAATACCGCTTGGGTACATTCCTCTTGGGTCAAATTGCGTGTTTCGCGTTGCATAGCGATCGAGTGTAGAAAATCAAACGAAAGAAAAACTATTGATCACTAGAATTGATCGAGAACAACTGATTTCAGAATGGAGCCAATAGATTCAAAATCTGATAATCTCATTTTTTTTATTCCTGCTGGAAAAAACATCTGTATTGAAGAAAAACATTGAGAGTGGATATCATATGCATGCATAATTCTGATAAATATAATTATCATTGAGAACACCTTCAGTTGTAGAATAAATTTGAGCGTTGATTTTTTTGTGCAGTGTAGATGGTTTGAGCATAATTATATTATTGATAATATGCAGTTGAAACCTACCGTTGCTAAGTGAAGTGAAAAATGTATCCAGGACTATAGGTCCTGTGGGCAAAGCTGCGTTCATGCCTCCTGCTAAAGCCAACAGCTCCTGACACGTCATGGTTTCACCGTTCATGATGTAACAACATTCTTGTGTCGTTTGTTGCTGATTTTGTATTTGCATTTGAGAATTTTGGATCGGCGTGACCTGCCATATGTCTCCATCGCCTAAAGTACAAGAAGAAAGTAGTCTTATTTTATCATAAGAGTTCAAATATGGGTTGAATAAATCAATTAACAGAAAGAAGACATATTTGGTAGCCATTTTTCCAACAGTTTATCACACTGATTCAACCCTAGAATACAGAATCTGAAGGAGCATTTTCATTATATTTATTGACGGATTGGTTCTTGCAAATGGCGGTCGCATAAATAAGCATACCACTATTGTTATCTACCAACCAAAACACGAATACAACACAAACTGTTCAAATTCCAAACGATACACACAATAAAACACCAACTCAAATTTGAGTCGTCTCAAATAAATCAAAATTGAACTAAAATTGGTTTTCCAAAATTGCTGATTTTCGTTTAAACCGTGGATGTCCTTTACCTCCATGGTCTAAACCGTTTATATACCTTCTAATCTGACGATATGATCCTTCCTTTATATTCTTTATTCTATGGATCGTAACCTGATCCATTTTTAGACGGTTTGTTACACTTATTCCTCTATCAAATATCGAATTAATCAATTAATAAAGGCTTTTCCAATAAGAGGTGTTATTTTGATATTCAAAGAAAAATTCCATTTTTCAATATAAAGAATGAAGCTATGCCGTCAATAGTGGAAAATAACATCAGGCAAATGACCACCATGACCACGCTTACAGGACCATATAATTTCCATAACCAAATCGCAAAGTGGCTGCCCCATGTCCTCGATAGCCTCACGAATTCCATCTTTGAGATCTTGAATCGACGCTGGGTTATTGGCGTAGACCTTTTCTTTCACGTGGCCCCGAAGGAATAAGTCTAAAGGTGTTAAATCACAAGATCTCGGTGGCCAATCGTGATCACCTCTTCGAGAGATAACACGATCCGGAAACGGAAACATCAATCAGCAAAACACGACGTAGTTGATGATCGGCCGGCTTGAGTTCTTGTGTTAACTGGACTTTATAAGCCTTAAGACCCTAATCTTTATGCAAATACGGTGTAATGACGTTCGTGGAATTATTAATTCCAAAGAAAGACGAGGAATGAACAAACTTGGGTTTTCTTCAACTGTTTCGGCTACAGCAGCAATATTCTCGTCGCTGTTCCTGAGCGAAGTGCACGGGTTTCATTCTTCACATCACTCACTTGTCCCAACAGCTCGAATTTTTCCACCAATTTCTTAATTGCGGTCCGACAAGGTGCTTCACGACGACCCAAAAATGTTCGAGTTTCACGAACGGTCTCTGCCAAATTTTCTCCATTTTTATAGTGAATTTTAATAATTTCAATGCGTTCTTGAAGCGTGTATCGCTCCATTTATTAATGGCGTAGTCAAATGTCAAAAAATGACAGCTTCAAACGTGACATCTACCGAAATAGCGGGCTATTCAAAATAACACCTCTTATACTATTTTCGTTGAGTAATCATAGAAAATTTCAACCATAGCAAATGACAAATTTAATGATTTGAACTTACCTGTCTGGGTAGTTTTTTCGCTTTGACACACATTTTTCCTATCTATATTAACTGAAAGGAGATTGGCACTTGAACTGGGAGGCGAGGCATTCTCTCCATGCCTCAAAATAACGTCGCTGAACATGACAGAAGACCTCCTTCTATTATTAAGTGGTATAGAAGGCGCCAGTAAATTAGTAGAACTCTGATGATGAATAAAAAATGAAATTTAAAGTTTATTACAATTTTTTTTCTTTTTAAAATATACCTCGTTGCTGACAGAAACATCCTGGTTACTTATGGAGGGTATTCTAAGAAGTCCTGGCCTTCTTGAGACAGTTGCTAGCTCATAATCTTCCCCGTTATTCCTATTATCCTTGTTTTCTCCTCGAGGATATTCATGAAGACAAATGGAACTAGTCCTCGATGCTGTACGATTTGTCGATACGCTAGATTGTTGATGCTAAAAATACAAAAATAAAAAAATTAAGAAAAGCACAGATCAAGTGCTCTCGCTTCCTACTTACGATGATTTTAATTATTGTATCAATAAATAGGGAAAACTTTATATTCTTTCAATTTGGATCGAATATTTCGGAAATGAAAATGTATTATCAAAATATTCTGAAATTGGCGCCCCAAAAAATTGGCGCCCAAAATTGAGCCCCAAAAAAATTTGGCGCCCCTGAAAGGGCGACCCAAAATTGCGTCCAAGAAAAATTTGCGCCTCAAAAATTTGCGCCTCAAAAAATGCGCGCCTAAAAATTGGCGTCCCAAAAAATTGGAGCCCCAATTTTATAAACGACTGTGTTCTTGTGATCAAAAAGCTTCTACATACTATGATTTAATTTTTTGGGTCAATAGAAAGGATCCTTTCAATTTGGATACTCGAATATTTCAGAAATAAAAAAAAACATCATTTAATTCCTCAAAATTGGCACCACAAAAAAAACTTGGCGCCTCAAGAAATTGCGCATCAAAAAACAATATTCAAATTTCCCAAAATGCGCCCCCAAAAAATAGAGGCCCAAAAAATTGCGCCCAAAAAAATTTGCCGCCCCAATTTTATATACGACTGTGTTCTTGTGATCAAACACTTCCAACTCACGATGATTTTAATTATTGTGTCAATAGATAGGGAAAACTTGATATTCCTTAATTTGGATTCTCGAATATTTCGGAAATAAAAAAAAACATCATTTAAATTCCTCAAAATTGGCGCCCCAAAAAACTTGGCGCCTCAAGAAATTGCGCCTCAAAAAAAATTTGCGCATAAGAATATGCCACCCAAAATTGGCGCCCCAAAAAAATGGCTCCCCAAAAAAATTGCGCCCAAAAAAATTTGGCTCATCAACCTACATAGGTTTGACCTCCCAAGTTCTTGGTGCAGACTTCACGCTAAGCTCTAATAATATAACATTTTTGAATTGCTATGAATTGAATATAAATACCAATATTTAATGCCTAATTAGTTATTTTGGAACCAATGGAAAAATGAACCGTTTTCATAATATCAGCGATTCATTCAAATCAAATCCATAAATTTTGTCATGCGCTTCAGTACTATGCTGTCCGCGCAAGTCCATTCCGAACACAGACTCAATTCGATAAAAATGGAACATACCCACATTCTTTACTAGACATAGAATATTCATATCCATAGAGTTTGAGATTGTCAGTTATTTGAGGTTAGACGTCATGTAAACAAACCGTAATTTCGTATTTGATTTGTAATAAAATGAGTTCTTATTCTGATACTACGTCCTCAAGTAGCGACGATGACCTCCCTGCCAGAAGAAAAGACACAAGAGCTGTGGCAACAGCCAAGAAATCCACCAGTGCTGCCCAAACATCAGCGTACACAACAAGAAGGCAGGCTGCATTGGCCAAAGATTCTCTGACGAAAAAGCTAGAAGCTGACAAATTCTTGGGCAACTTCAATCCAGAAACCAGTGCAAGAGAACGTAAGAAGCTATCCAGAAAGATCAATCCACCGAGCACTGTACGTAAACCACCAGGTGCATTGTACGATGAACATGGCATTCACATATCGAGTGGTATGGATCTCTGCGACTGCTTGAACGAGGACTGTCCCGGTTGTTTCTTTGAATGCAGCAAATGCAACTCCTTGAAGTGTGGCTTGGAATGTAGGGTTCACAGGAAGTTCATGTACGATCAAATTGAGTTTCATGGATACGATACTGTCGTTAAGAATCCCTTATCGAGACATTAATACTTGATTCAGTTCTGCAGTTTGACGGGTAGGTGGAACTTTTGGTATTGAGATCTCGATGGATGAAATTTCGATGTTATTGTATCCATGACTGTTTTTGTGAGTATTTGATCTTTCCATAGTCTGATTTATTTTATTTGTTTTGTCGAAATGATTGGAAACGTTATGTATTAGTTGTAAGTTACTTAAAATCCATTGATTTATGGATTTCGAAAATAAATTTAATTTAATTATTGATACCTGTTTCTAATTTTCATTTTAGTTATGATGCGACTGCTTGATTTAACAATAAAACAATGTGAATTCGAACACAGCAAATGAATGAACTTCTGTCCCGAAAATGATGACACGATAAATAGTCTTTCAGAAAATATTTTAGTTACCTATACCTATTGAAATATCTGTTTAGAAATGGAAACTCAGTTGATCTAGAATTTCAGAAGTCAAAAACTTTGCTTATACAGTTGTTATGGGTTTTATGGTGAATCTTAATTCTGCGTCTACTTTTCCTTGTAATTTATCATTTACTAGTCGAAATGAAATTGATTAACTTCGATGAATACTGACCTATTTGAGGATGCTGGAGTTTTATTGAACTTCGAATGGAATTTCTTCATATTTCTATTTAATGAAAGTTTGAGAGCGCATAGCTGGCGTTGGTTTATTTATCTGAAGTTGCCAGTATTTGCTGTCATAACTTAAAATAAAGTCAACTTTGCCGAATGTACCCAGCCTCGTTCGACGAGTTTCCGAGTTATCAGAGAACTCTATGTTATATTGACAATATTGCGTATTAATCTGACAAGAAAGTAAACAACATAACTTAAAACTTTAATATACACAGTGGAATATGCCAAATTGTGATTACGATATAAAATGCATCAGAGACAGAATTCTTCCCTCCAGTTGCACAGATTAATAGTCGATATAATCAAGTGCTGTAACTGAATGAATTCCGTTGTCTTATTGCAATAATCTAGTCTTGTCTCTCTATCATCGCAGTATGGTAGGGACCTGCAGTACACGTATAGAATTATTAAATTTGTCAGGCTGCCCGTAATACTCGATTCAAGTATTTACTGTGCCTACTATACTGAAAGAATTACGCTCCTCTCAACGATAAGAGAGACACAAGACTAGAATATTGCAATAAGACAACGGAATTCAATGTGTTACAACACGTCATTGTCTCGACTATTCATCTGTTCAACTGGACGAAAGAATTCTCTGTCTGATGCATTGTATATCGTAAGTTTCAGATGTGAATTTCCAAACCTCTATATGATTGAGAAACAAAATACCAAACTCAGAAAATGACCTTAAATATCACAGCACAAGTATTTTGATTTATTGAATATTGAAACAATTAATATTACCGAAATATAGACATCTGGACGAAATGATAATGATAATGCTGTATTCGAAAAACTTTACTTACTAACTGCTTAACTTTGTAACAGTTCGGATGGTGCTTCTTCACAGAATTCAGCCTTATGGTCTCTCCTGCAACAATTTTCTGCTCTTTCCCTTGATCTCTCCTCATTCGCCACAGCCTTATCTTCTTAAAGACCTTTCTTTTCGTCCTTCTCCATAGATGCGCTATATATTTCACAATTTCGGCGTAGCAGCTGGTAGGTTCGCTGTTATTGGTCGAGGAGGCTAAGGTGCTGCTACTTTGGAAGCGCGCACGCTCAAGGCGCATGCGCTCCATCTCTCTCTTCTTCGTCTCGGAGAACTGGGTAGCTATGACGACCAGGCAGAGGTTTATCATGAAGAACGATCCGATCTGAAAGAGATTAGAGGGTTTTTTAGAGTTTGTGGGGACTGGAACAGAACCGTGGGGTACTCACGACAATGAGGAGGACGAAGTATATCCAGTCCCAAAAGCTGTGGCCGTCTTGGACGTAGTACATTATCTCTGTCCATCCCTCTAGAGAAATGACCTGGGAATTTGGAAGAATTATTGGTGGGCTAAACGGGATTTTCAACATTTTTTGAATTTTTGGAATTTATATGAAGTTGTGAAATTGTTTTCATGCTCACTCTATGCGTTTGAACTTCACTGCTCAAAAACTATGCGGATATTATTGCAATATCCAAAAAACTTATAGACTTCAAAGTAAATACCGTCAAATCGTATACATATGATACTGGAGTTTATTGAAGATTTGGAACAGTAGCGAAAACAGCTCAGATTTGCGGTACAATAGACCTTAAGGTGAAAGTAGAATATGTGAACCCCTAAAAAATCTACAATCTAACAAAATTACGCACAAGTATTCTTCAGTTAAGTATGTTCCGTTCACGAAAGTTGAGCCCGTCGGTTGCCACGACAATTGGCATTTCCACTGTTTATATTAAGATATGCAATGTTATCAATATAACATAGAGTTCTCTGATAACTCGGAAGCTCGTCGGACGAGGCCGGTACGCGGCAACGTTGACTTTATTTTACGTTATGACAGCAAATACTGCAACTTCAGTAACTAAACAAACGCCTACTATGCGCTCAAACTTTCGTGAACGGACTATACTTGAGTAACATCGATGGCAACTGAGTTAAACTCCGAAAATATTGCGTAGTTGAGCAGATCAACGAATTCAATCTCTACAGATGGGTTAGGAAAGGTATTTAACTCACCAAAAAGATGGACACCCATGCCAGCCCGATGTTATCGAAAGAAATCGTTCCCTTAAACGGATTCGCGCCTGTGACCTTGCAGACTGTGTAGTAAAAGTGCCAGTTTATGCACAAGCTGTCGTTATTTCTATATTCCGGTATCTGCATCTTCTCCTCGTAAGTTAGGTTGCATTTCGTTCCGTCCAGTACGAAGGGCATGAGGTTTACGCATGAGTGCATACCAGAACTGTTGCTGCATATGTAGTCCTCCTGTTCGGGTATCCTGTAAACGTGTTTTTGCATTTCCCTGCAAATGAAGAAAAATGTTGAATTTTGGTTGTGAAGGTTAGTCATGAATTTGCGAAGGTATGCAGAATTAATGCCATTAGTGGCCAATGTATTGTAACTTTTCAAGCCTGAAAAAGATACTTGAGAACACAATATGATAAGCGGACGCTCTATTTACAGGAAGGAGATATTAACGGTCTAATAAAGGTGTCCAATAAGAGGTGTTATTTTGAATATCCGCTAGTTCGGTAGATGTCACGTTTGAAGCTGTCATTTTTGACATTGACAAGTAGAAACTACGCTATTAATAAAAATGGAACCATACACGCTTCAAGAACGCAATGAAATTATTAAAATTCGCTATAAAAATGGTGAAAATTTGGCAGAGACGGTTCGTAAAACTCGAACATTTTTGGGTCGTCGTGAAGAACCTTGTCGGACCGCAATAAAGAAATTGGTGGAAGGATTCGAGCTGTTGGGACAAGTTACTGATATGAAGAATAAAACCCGTGCACGTCGCTCAAGAACAGCAGAGAATATTGCTGAGGCTGGAGCAACAGTTAAGAGTTAATTATCTCTTATAAGAAAGATTTCACAAAATCCATAAATGCAAGCAAAGCTAGAGACAATCCGAATATAAACTGGGACTGAAAAAACAAATTCTTTACTTCTTTAACATAGGTAGGTACTCAAAAATAAACATGGAAGGGCACACCAAAAATTATAAGAAAGATTTCACAAAAGCCAATAAATGCAAGGAAAGCTAGAGACAATCCGAAAATAGACTGGGACTGAAAAAATAAATTCATAAAATATTTGTTTATGTTATTGTACGTCAGACACTTCAAATCCTAAACGTAATGCGATCGTATACTCAAACCCAGGTGCCGTATTCTCGACAAGTGATATTCGAAACGTATACAAACTTCATTGTGCGGTGTGCATTTTTGCAGGTAAAACAGGGACTCGCGTAATGAAGTTCGTATACGTTTTCGAATATCACTTGTTGAGAATACGGCACCTGGTCCGTGATCCGAGTAGGTCCGTCACGTGACCAAATGGATCGAGTTAATAACCTGAGTAAGTTTCCAAAAACGCCTTGTAAGTACAAATTTCAGAGAGATCGTTTGTCTGAGCCAACAGCAGCAGGAATAGAAGTTCAAGTACTCTCTATTTTAGCCTATAACGACCTATACAACACAACTGTATATGGCATGTAAACAAGCGCGAAAAAGCGTCGATCTTCTCGAATTTCTTCCGAATTGATATTCAAATCTATCATCCTATCTACTCTAACCCCATTTATCACAGCAAACTTCGATTTATTCCCCTCAAAATCACGTCAATCCATCGTACGAAAATATACACTTAAAAAACCCTTTATGAATGATCTATGGCGACCTCCAGCTCAGACGGTAAGAAAAATGTCTACCTTACCGACCGAAAACAAGCGCGTTACAAAACCGCCTCGTGCCACATAATTGAGTATCATATTTCACTCCCGTCGCACATAAAAGAATGGAAAAATATTGTTTGCATCGTGAGGAACCGTTAAAAAATCCGGAGCAAGTCATTTCTCTTCGTCTGTGTTCGTATTAACCTTGCTGGTTGTGCCTAAGATGAAGGTAAGATTGATTTCTGAGCTCTTTCTTTCACTAGACGCCGATTTCCTCAGAGTATCATGATTGAATGCGCTGTACTATTCTATACCGAATCTGGATTAGATTATTTTTATATTATATTATATTATTTTCGCTTTCTTCTACAAAATACATTTGGCAAAATCCCCAAACGTGTATGTTTTATTGCATTTTCATATAAAACTTTTCAATCAAATGAAATAGAAAATGAAACTGATCCAAGTGGAAATCCATTCGTTTCCTGTATATCTAAATGACAAAAATTCGATTCAGAAACCATACCTAGTATACTATTTCAATGCGTGTCCCTTTCAAAGGCCTTTTCAGAAACAAACAAGTGTTACATAGTTTAAGAACTAAAGGGTTTTGCAATAAGAGGTGTTATTTTGATATTCAAAGAAAAATGTCATTTTTCTATATGAATGATCGGATGTTTGTTTCATTATAAAGAAGAAGCTATGCCGTTAATAGTGGAAAATAACGTCAGGCAAATGACTACCAGGACAACGGTTTACAGGACTATATTCTTTCAAAGAAATTTTCCATAACCAATTCGCAAAGTGGCTGCCCCATGTCCTCGATAGCCTCACGAATTCCATCTTTGAGGTCTTGAATCTACGCTGGGCTATTGGCGTAGACCTTCTCTTTCACGTGGCCCCAAAGGAAGAAGTCGCAAGGTGTTAAATCGCATGATCTCGGTTGCCAAATGTGATCAGCTCTTCGAGAGATAACGAGGTCCGGAAACTTTTCCCAGAAGATCAATGGTTTCGATGCAATTATGGCACGTATAGCCGTCTTGTTGAAAGTAAACGTTGTCCAGGTCAATACTATCCAATTTCGGCCATAAAAAATCATTAATCATCTCTCGATAGCGCAATCCATTCACCGTTACTGTTGCTGCAGCCTCATTTTCGAAAAAGTTAGGTCCAATGACTCCGCCGGACCATAAACCGCACCAAACTGTCACACGTTGAGGATAGAGAGGCTTTTCAATAATAACACTTGGGTTTTCTGAGCCCCAGGTGCGACAATTTTGCTTGTTGACGAAGCCACCTAGGTGGAAATGGCCTCATCACTCAAAATGATTTTTCGATGGAATTCCGGATCATTTTCATGCATTTCAACGACCAAATCAGCAAAGACACGACGCTGTTGATGATGGCTGGCTTGAGTTCTTATGTTAACTGAACTTCATGAGCCTAAGACCCAAATCTTTATGCAAAATACGGCGTACTGACATTTGTGGAATGCCTGATTCCAAAAAACGACGAGGAATGGACAAACCTGGGTTTTCTTCTTCAACACTTTCGGCTACAGCAGCAATATTCTCGGCTGTTCTTGAGCGTCGTGCACGGGTTTTATTCTTCACATCACTAACTTGTCCCAATGGCTCGAATTTTTTCACCAATTTCTTTATTGCAGTCCGACAAGGTGCTTCACAACTACCCAAAATTTTCGAGTTTTATGAACCGTCTCTGCCAAATTTTCACCATTTTTATAATGAATTTAAATAATTCCAATGCGTTCTTGAAGCGTGTATCGTTCCATTTTCATTAATGGCGTAGTTTCTACTTGTCAAATGTCAAAAAATGACAGCTTCAAACGTGACAACTACCAAAATAGCGGGCTATTCAAAATATCACCTCTTATTGGAAAACCCTTTATTTTCATTCTTGACAATCCACCAAGCTACTCTATGCGCGGTAAATGACATTCCGAACCACCGTGTAAAATTCACCGTTTTTCCCCTGCTCTCTGAAACCAACCAAGCGTACCAATCGATAATCAACAAGGAACAAACATCACTAACTCAAACAATACACAGACCTGAACAAACAAAAACGTCAACTGGACAAAAGTAGACGACTCTAAACCTGAATCGATCATCTCACTTTGCTTTTTCTATTTGTGCTCGAAACAGAACGTTCCTTTCAAAAAAACAACATCATCATAACGCTTTCCATTCAGGAAGATTACCCCTTCTAAAATGATGTGTTTTTAGGGGTAGATCGATACAGGGTACGTTGGATAAGGACATAAACGCCACTTTATACGGTCGAGAGCTGTAATAAATTTTTTTGGAGCGTGTTCATAAGGGCGCATATCTGATAGTGTAAAGGACTTAATGGGTACTAAATTGTATTGCCATGTTGTGTTAGCTCCTGTTGTATATTTGTTGAAGGATAATCGCAGAAACGTGTATGAATTAGAACCGTGTCATTAAATGCTTTGTTTCGGGTCGTTGATTGGTGTAGCTATTTGTTTCTTGTCGGTTGTGAATAATTAACTGTTGGCGTTTTATCGGTTTGGTGGTAATTGAAATTTGTTTTGTATACTCCATTAGGGAAGATAAAATCAGTTGGTAGGAACAGTTGACACCATAGAAATATTGAGGCTCTTGAATGAGAAAAGGTTTCTGCCCTTTTTCTATTATTAATTATAATAGTAAAAGCAGAGAATAATATTATTCGATTTAAATCAATCAATATTAAACTCAAACTTTGGAGCTAATCTCGTCCTCAAGACAAAATGCAAGGAAGTGGTATCAAGCAGAGCACATATGGAGGACTCATCAGCACATGATAGCTCTGAATGATACATGGGATTTCTTGGAACTTACAGCGAAATGGCATCTTCTTCAAGGTATAAAGTAAAGTAGCGAGATGTTTACCATTTGTCGCATTGACCGAAGAGTTCTTGCATTTCGCAAATTTTACGTCTTCAGTCCACGACGCGGTGCGCTCAGGGTAACGTCAGTTGACACCGTAGTAAATAATAAAAATATTTTGACATTCATGGCGATGTTACGCGTTGAACCTCTTCTTTTCGATATACTAAAACAAATTCAGGACCACAGAAGGTTTTCATAGAAATGTTGAGGTTGGTGGGGGGTGTTTTTGAAGATTTATCGTGAGTCGTGGGGGTTGATGAGTGCGAGGCCGAAGGCCGAGTCGGAAAGAGGAAGGACCGAAGTTTCTTTAGAGACCTCGGGCGGCGCCGGGAACATTTTTAAAAAAATTCCCGAAAACGGTCAATTTCGTCGATTTTGCGAAAAAGCGTCCCCAAAGGTCCCCCTAGGAATCCCAAGGGAGGGCCCGCCGCGCTTCGACGCCGCTGTGGACGCGATCTTAAATAACGACCGGGGTTCCCATTGAAAAAATCGTCTCTCTAAACCGACTGCAAGATATCGAAAAGAACGTGAGAAATTGGTAAATTTCTGACATTTCTGAAAAATTCAATTTAATATGACATCGAATTCAATGACAACTGTTAAGTCTCTTTACGAGAGGGAAGTGCTTCGAAAAATTTGCTTATTTCAGACGAAAAAGGCCAGATCCAAATGAAACAAGGTATGAATATCGTTTTTTAATCGTTTAATAACGTTTATTACTAAAAATATTTGTTCCAGGAGCTATGAAATAAGAAGGATGAATGAAATTAGAAGGAAGTACGTGACAACTGTCAAGTCAGTTTACAGGTCAGAAAAGCTTCAGGAAATTTGCAAATTTGATACGGAAAACGAACAGATCCAAATAAAACAAGGTACGAATATCGTTTTTGAATAGTTCTGTAACGTTTATTAATGAATATATTTGTTCCAGGAATATGGAAATTCCGAGAAAGAACGAAGTATATTTGTGGGTAACTGAAGACCCACCACAGAGGAATTTAATGAAAGCAAATAATGTATCTATCAAAGATTATATAGTATACTCTATAATCTATGGTATCTATTGTTACAATTGGATTTTTTTATATTTATACAAACGTTTTTTATATTTTTGAAATCAGTGAAAATCAAGCTTTCAAAGAATGGTTTCATTCAACTTCAGTATCTGAAAGGGCTTCAAGGAAACTAGATCAGCGTTTTCTCTATAATTCTCATGTCAAAGACATTTTTATTGAGATCCAAATAATTTTTGGATCTTGCAAGTTTTAAGGTTCCGAGGGAACTTGTAAGAAAGTTCCATTCCAGGATGATTCCTCCAGAGTGCTTCTCTTGCATCTTCCGATTGCAAGTATTTGTGAAAAATTGAAATACTCTCTTGACGGAATATGCACTGACAGCATCCTCTGTAAATCCCCCGCACACCCGCCACTGCTAATTATCACCGAAGCGAAATTCCACCATTGTCAATTCATCAGCATACAAAACCACCAGCTTTACATAGCGAACGATGTTCTATGACTCCGCACAAAAACTCCACATCGCGAACGCAGTCATTCCATATACCTTAATCTAATTTCTTCCACCGTGTTCGCTCGTCTTCTGTGACGGCTTGATTCCATCGCGAGCACAGAATCCGCCGTCACAATGGAACAAACGAGGCATTGTTCCCAACATTGGGACAATGATCCGTCAAGTGACTAAAGCCGAGAATTAAGGTTAAGACGGATTGAAGTTAGGCCGTCGTTCGTCCCCCGAATGGCAAGAAGTGGGTTCCAGTGGGTTCCGCACGTGTGAAACGGCCCTTAAATGCCCGTCTTAATGATCGCAAGGCCTCGGATTTGCTGGGACAGCTAATGGACAGCCCTAGACAGATGTTATTAAATTGCGTTAATGGGGCTTAAGGTTTTCATCAAGACGTTTGATGGGCAGTCTGGAGGATTCGGTTATGTAACGCGGTTCGTAAAGTTCATAGAGAATTCTATAGGCCCACTGAAATTAACGACGTAGTTTGACTTTGAGTATGGGAGGTCATGATTGAAAGAGTGAGCATCAAGAAGAAACTTAACTGGATGCTATGGAGGAACAAAGAATAGGAAAAGGAATACACTGCCCAAAACTTCTAAGTCAATACCGTCAAATGGAGTACAGATGGTTCTAAAACCACGATAGGAGCTAGTGATGGAGTATATGGACTAAGAACCAATTGTGCCTCTCTTTTGGCTTCTATTCGAATGTTTTTCTTCAGGCAGAAATATACTCCGTTCACGGATTATTGAGCGCAAAGTAGGCGTCTGTTTATTTATCTGAGATTGGCAGTATTTGCTGTCATAACGATGGACAAAGTCAACGTTGTCGGATGTACTCGGCCTCGTCCGACGGGCTTCCGAGTTATCAGAGAACTCTACGTTATATTGACAACATTTCCAGTATTCGTTTTGAAGAGTTTCGAGCTCCTGAGCTGTTCCAGTGCTTGTGCGCAACCAATGGTAAGCCGTATTTCGAGGAGCACGAAACTTTTCAAAACGAATATTATAATTACGTATCAAACTGAAAAAAATAAAGAACATAACCTAAAATATTATATATATATAGTGGATTATGCCAAATTGTCACGGCCAACAAACAGCTCAAAGTTTCGTGAACGGACTATACTTGCATTCGTACGATGTATATAGTCCGTTCACGAAAGTTTGAGCGCATAGTAGGCGTTTGTTATTTATTTCTGAAGTTGGCAGTATTCGCTGTCATAACGTAAAATAAAGTCAACGTTGCCGAATGTACCCGGCCTCTTCCGACGAGCTTGCGAGTTATCAGGGAACTCTATGCAATATAGACAACATTGCGTATCAATCTGACAAGAAAATAAACAACATAACCTAAAATTTCAATATACACAGTGGATATGCCAAATTGTCATGGCCAACCGACAACTCAACCTTTCGTGAACGGACTATAGATAGAAACCAGGTAAGTTACCAGTATTGGCTCAAATGTATGGGTTCCTACCTACTTTCGATTGTGTGTGGACTTCCCGCCTTTCGGCATTAGTCCAATGGGTTCCTACTGAAGTCCCTGTCATATGACCAATTATTATGCACTTCTTCTGCAGAATGCGGATTTTATGGTCCTCCATGTCGTGTTCCAGGAATACGTCCAAAGCAGCAAATTCCTGATGATTTCATTAACAGTTCCCTACGTTACCGATAGCTACAATCCGTATGTGAAGAGAATTAATTGAAATTCCTGTTTTATATCAGTGTTACCAACTTGAATTGAATTCTATGTTGACATGACATACTGTCTCGCAGTTTTCTCGTTTAACGTTGGCAATAGCTATATATTTTACGAGTTCCATCCGTTATGACGTGAAGTAGGGAGCAGAAATTGTTTTCAGTGTCTTTTTCGATCCTCGCGACTACTTCTCGCATTATTGGATCGTAAATCTTTATAAGTTTACCGCCTGGAATAAGAGTTCATCACGAGAGGTTTCAGGAGACTTTCAATCGTAAAGATGGAATGAAGATGGATTTTTATCTTATGGAAGTCATAAACGTTTTAATTTACTGGATGAATACTTGGAAATATGGTAAGTTTCTATGCGGTTTTTTGAATTTATTCAAACTAGGGTTAGGCTGGGTTAGCCTCCCAAGAATTGAGAACATGTGGATCTTTGTTATCTAACATACCCATTCATGAAGACAAAGAGGTCGTCAACAAACAACCTCTTTAGAGGAGCCTTGGCTGTTACCCCCTTGGGTGTCCAGGACCGCTTTTCCGTATGAATTGTTCTTAGACCAGCTAGCTTTGGACATTTCAGTACCATGTGTTAAGCTGTTTCTGCTTATGATCCACAGAACCAGCAAATCTCATCTGCTAACCGTTTTAGGTAGATGGAATCATCACGAGTTTTTTTAGACTGAGTAAGTCCAGGAACCTGGTCACTCCAGGATTCACGGCAATGAAGCGGCAGACCAACTGGCCAGGGAAGGGGGGGCAACCCCTTTCACCAGAACCGTTTTTCGGTTTCCCAGCCAGCCATCAGACAATGGCTATTAAGGACTGGGAACGAAAGAGGAAGCTTATGTCCTGGCGTACGACCAATGGTCAAAGACAAGCTAGGTCACTTCTCTCTCACTCGACGAGCTGGACCAAGAAAGTCCACCCATTCAGCAAATTGGAACTGAGGAACCTGACGGGCCCTCTCACTGGGCACTGTCTCGTGAGGTATCACTTAAAAAACATGGGAAGGCGCCAGATAGTACATGTCGCTTCTGTCAGGCAGCCACCGAGACAGCCAGACACCTGCTATGTGAGTGTGAAGCTGTTCACCAGAAACGGTTACGGCACCTTGGCTCCAGGTTCCTAAAGCCTGAACAAGTAATGGATGTGGCCCCCAGAAAGGTGGTGAAGTTGAGACTTTGCTGCCTGACTGGTAAACAGCGCGGGGATGCACAATAGATCTTAAGGTCAAGGTGCTCGCAAGGTCGGTTTTGATGTAACGCCCCTCCTCTAATCTAATCTAATCCAGGAAAATTCCAAAGGGTTGTTCTGTTATTCAACTCCGATTGCTGGACCATTGCCTTATTTTGGTCTTTTCGAAACCACAGAGAAGCTCAGAACCAGCAGGTGTTAACCTTGCAGAGTTCATCGGCTTTTTCCAATTCCCTGTCACTCATAGTAGAGTCACTTAATTGCTTCTTGCTCTTTATGGTGTTACGTCACTCCCAGATCAGCAGAGACCCCTGACATTGCGATTCCAGGGATCCAAAGCTTTTAGTTTATTAACTCTTGAGAACTCAATTCGGGAGACCCTGTAAATTACAATAAAGGCTTTCCTGGAATTTCAAAAGAAAAGCTTCATTCGAAATCCTTGATCTGAAAAGAAACATATCCATTAACTTCAACGAAAAAACTCTTCCAGTAAATTGAAAACCGCACAATACCTCTGCATTACAGTGGCGGCTCGTGAGATTTCAATCAGAGGGGTCCAAGACCACGCAACCAACAAAATAATTTATTTCGAACTGGGATTCCTGTAAACCACTGGCATTTATCATACCACTAGCGACCCGCCCCGGCTTCGCACGGTAATTCGATCCAAGTAAAACTGTTAAATAAAGACAGTTGCATCAAAATTTTATCATAATTCCCTAAATTATGGCGCCTACCGACCCTCTAAGTTAGAAAAGTGATCAAATACTAACTTGAAGTCTTAGTAACACTCAGTTAAAAAAAACATCAAAATAATTTCAGTAGCTATGGCGTCATGCGCTTCTTGACACGATCACGCTAGATTTCCGCGGGAATAGGTATTTTCCAGCCGTAAAAAGTAGTCTGTGTCCGTGCCTAAGATCCTATCTTTATATTAACCAAGTCTTATAAAAATCCGTTCAGACGTTAAGGCGTGAATGAGGTAAACTTTTGAAACAAACGATTAAAAATCACTAACTTAATTAGATTTCTGCCTACTGCCTACGCCTTAAGTACGATAGCATAAATATTAATAGGCCATATCCTTTTCTAGGTTACTATCTATCACCTAACTAAATTTCATCAAAATCCGTTCAGCCGTTTATTCATGATAGAGCAAAACTCCCAGCAAAAACCATAAAAATATCACTCAATTCAGTTTTTCTGCTACTTCCTACCCCCTAAGTACGATGACGTAATCATTTTGATCTTATATCCGTTCTCAGGTAACCATCTATTACCTTATTAAATTTCATCAAAATCTGTTCAGCCGTTTAGACGTGAAAGAGCAAAAGTCCCAACAAAAACGACTGAAAATCACTAATTCAATTTAGTTATCTGCCTACTGCCTACCCCCTAAGAACGATGGCGTGATTATTTATAGCCTATAACCATTTCTAGGTTATCATCTACCACCATACCAAATTTCATCAACATCCGTTCAGCCGTTCAGGCGTGAAAGAGTAACAGACAGACAGACAGACAGAGTTACTTTCGCATTTATAATATTAGTATGGATTCTACGCAAACGAAAGATTATGAGCAGAATTAATAATTAAATTTGGAATTGCTGATCGAAGTGTCTTAATTACTTGAGTTATGAAAATCATCATCGTAAGGCATTTTACTGAATTTATTATTCAAATAAAATTTACAGGATCTTGAGTTTCTCAAGTTCACTACTTGCATTATAATCCTCACTGCTTGTTTCTTCCTATTTCCATCTTTCTTGCTGAAATATTGAAATCTTACCTACAAACTTTTCCGAAAAACGTCACAAAACCACAAACCGCACGCTGAGAGGATTAATGCTTCGTAAAAGGAGGGAATCAAAACAACAGCTGATCTCCATCCACGATCACCGGCGTTGATTCGGGCCGATCGGAAGTTCAGTTTCGGCTAAGCTATTCGCCTAGAAGCGAAAATAATGCCGCGGAACCGGGCCTCCGACACGTGATCTACAGCTTGAATTTTGAGTGGTTCCCGCACCATTCATTTGAAGAAGATTAATGTTACATTCTAAGGAACTTTGACTCGTGACACTAAGCGGTTTGCCTGTTATCCGTTACGCTGTATTGTGTGTTGCGGATAGCTAATGAATGAATATTTTAGATTGCTAAGTTACTTCGAGATTTGGATAGCTGAGAGAATGATGGAAATAATACAGAGATAGGCATGTTATTGTTTTTTTTTTGAAATTGAATAAAATGAAGTGAAAGTATGGGAGTCTTGGCCTCCTCTGAGCAGCCGCCACTGCTGCATTATCCATAAATCCAAAGCTCGGACTGTACCAAACTCATTATCGACCCAGTAGACCACTTCGTTAATCTAATGAAGTCTACTCCAGAACCTTTTCGTGTTAGAGTGGCCCCCTTCCGATATTTCCCGACGCTACTTGAATAATTAATAGAGTTTCAGGATGACGACAGGTTACAGGAAAACAGGGATAGGGGAGAGATATTAAAGTGTCCTCTATCCACATACAGCCAATCGAGCATAGACGAGGTGACGAAGTTGGAAGTTAATGGCTGAGTTGAGGCCTTGACGGGAAAATGAAGAATGGCTCTATGGTTTCGGGTTTGTCTATGATCGATTTTGACCTCCATATTGGCTTTAATTTGTGCCTGTTTCACAATAATTACATTAGGATGATTGATTCAGAATATTTTTTTGCGCGCTTGTTTTTGGGGGAACAGCGTGTTATAATGCCTGTACAGGGTGTCTGTAAATAAATGCGAGGGACGATGAAAATAAGCGCTTGATTAGACCTAAAAGTCGCATTGGAACCTAAACAATCTACAATCTGATCTGTGCAGCATACTATGGAACATGGAGTATGAAATTGAGCCGATCTCAACTTTCATTACCTTCGTCTGAAACAAAATCGAAGCAGTTAACAACACACTACTACTTCCAAACATCTCATTCTCAACCGTCAAACCATAGACAACAAGCAGCAAACAGCGAAACTCTCTCAAAAGAAAACCCTGTTAGAAGTCTCGAAAAAACGAAGTAGCTAATTCAACATCAGTACAAATCGAATACTCGCAATTCAAGGAACAAACACACACTCGCTAAATCTCCCGACTCCATTTCAGTACCTCGTTCGATTTTTCTCCTCATTCCATTAGAGCTCTGATACCTCGAATTCCTGGAGCTCTAGACCTGGCTGTATCATTAATTAGAGCGATTTTTCCTTCGGTAATTCAATCAAGCGTAATTGGAAAAGTTTCGAATTCTATTGAAATGGTAATTTTACCGCGATCCAAAGATCTTAATTCTGTTTCTCATTCGGGGAAATAAATGAAGGGGTCACGTGGCCCTGGGCTCCGTTCGACTGGAATTGATGGGGTGGGGAGGAAACAGGTGGAAAAATCGGGAAAGCTATAAGTCTTTTCAGAAAGCAAATGGAATTTTGTGGAAAAATCTGGTTTGGAAGACAGATTGTACGTCGTTAAGAATATTCATTCAATAGAACATACGATGAAATGGAATAAACAGTGATCATAACTGTTTGTTAGTTTTTGTTTTTTCCAAGAAAAGTTTCGACTGTATCGAAATTTTGCAGGAGACTTTTTTCTCCAGAATTGAATAGGAAACCATAAGAGAATTTCATTTTTCGAAAATCTATCCTACTAAACAGTTTTTGAAGAAAGATCATAGGGGTTGTCATTTTCAACCCCTAATGATAATGTTATTGTTGCAATTCACTTTGAAAACAATGAATCTGTTCGAAATTACATCTAGCACTTTGTTCATACATCGCATCCTAGTTTCAAAAATATTCAAATAACAAACAATTCTCATTCGGAAACTTTTTTCATCGAAAAAAGCTCACAAATCTTAAAAAATGAAATCATGAAATTTTTTCCTCCCCTTAGGTACCTACTCAGCAAAATTAAACCTGAATATTTTACCGATGGAAGCATCAGTTTTTTTCTTTCCCGAACTGAAACGAATATCAAGGGAAGCACAAGAACCGATAACACTCAAAAAATCCCTTATTTTCAATTTCCTGAAGAAGGGAATATCAAATCTTTCCTTCCTGAGAGAATCAATTAATTCGAAATTAAATTTGATGTGTCTGATATCTGCTGCGTCAGCTGGCTTGGATACTTTATCGGCTTGAAGAACGTTCTCAAGGGCCGGAAATGGCAGATGGGGGTGTTTGAATTCTTTGAAAAATTGACGTATGGAAATATTGGAAGTTTCGTCCCAAATGTACAGGATGTGCTAAAATGACGATCCTTGAATTACAACTTTTAAACCCTAGGAATAGAGAATAATTTGAAGCATTCCTCTATCTTCTTTTGACTTTTGGTTCCACTACTGTTTGTGCTGGAAACACACCCTTATATCGCAATCCAGTAGTGCTTTTTCTGGGAATTTCTGAAGGGTTTTCCAATAGGAGGTGTCATATTGACGTTCAAAGAAAATGCCATTTCTCAATATAAATGATCGGATGTTCATTTCATTATAAAGAAGAAGATATGCCGTTAATAGTGGAAAATAACATCAGGCAAATGACCACCACGACCACGCTTACAGGACCATATCCTTTTATTGAAAATTTCCATGACCAAATCGCAAAGTGGCTGCCCTGTGTCCTCGATAGCCTCACGAATTCCATCTTTGAGGTCTTGAATCGACGCTGGACTATTGGCGTAGACCTTCTCTTTCAAAGGAAGAAGTCGCAAGGTGTTAAATATCGGTGGCCAATTGTGCCCGGACACTTTTCCCACAAAAGATCAATGGTTTCGTTGCAAATGTGTCACGTAGTGCCGTCTTGTTGAAAGTAAACGTTGAACAGATCAATACTATCCAAGTTTGGCCATAAAAAAAATCAATCATCTCTCGATAGCGCAATCCATTCACCGTAACTGTTGCTTCAGCCTCATTTTCGAAAAAGTAAGGTCCAATGACTCCGCCGGACCATAAACCGCACCAAACAGTAGCACGTTGAGGATGGAGGAGCTTTTCAATAATCACTTTTTTCACCACCCGGTGTAATGACGTTTGTGGAATGCCTTATTCCAAAGAACGACGAGGAATGAATAAACCTGGGTTTTCTTCAATACTTTCGCCTACAGCAGCAACATTTTCGGCTGTTCTTGAGCGACGTGCACGGGTTTTATTCTTCACATCACTAACTTGTCCCAGCAGCTCGAATTTTTTCACCAATTTCCTTATTGCGGTCCGACAAGGTGCTTCACGAAGACTCAAAAATGTTCGAGTTTTACGAACCGTCTCTGCCAAATTTTCACCATTTTTATAGCGAATTTTAATAATTTCAATGCGTTCTTGAAGCGTGTATCGTTCCATTTTTATTATTGGCGTAGTTTTTACTTGTCAAACGTCAAAAAATGACAGCTTCAAACGTGACATCTACCGAAATAGCGGCTATTCATAATAACACCTCTTATTGGAAAACCTTTTACTTTCTATTAATTGGAAATTTTAACAATCACTTTCAGTTGAATGAAGTAATTGAAGAAGTATTCCCCTCCTGATACAATTTTTTCCCACTTTTCTGTTCGGTAAAATCAGTAAATAACCTGATAAAACACGTTCTGAATTCAATTCGCAATCAGGCCTCCAGTTCTGTTTAACTTTTCCCTTGAAAGCGTTAATCAAAACTCTGAATCAACAAGTGCAAGCACATTAAATACCCACGAAAATGTACGATCTTCAACTTTTTTCATTTCGCAACCATCTTCTCCCAAACTTTGTTCGCAGCTTCATTTTTATAGCGTCTTTCATATTGTAACAAGGTTGGGAATTTTATTCATGGCGATACAAAGTTGGCCAAACTGAATTTGACCCATATTTTCTACCCTAGACTGTCATACGGCTGTGAGGAAAGTTTCGCAATATCTAAGGCGAAATGAAATAAGTTTATGGGGTTTTAAATTCGCGACGTCGAAGGTTTATTCTTGCAACTGAACATACAAAACATACAGTTGAGTGGTGTTGTCTAATGATTGTACTTTGTTCAAAAGGGTTTTCCAATAAGAGGTGTTATTTTGATATTCAAAGAAAAGTGCCATTTTTCAATATAAATGATCGAATGTTTATTTCATTATAAAGAAGAAGGTATGCCGTTGATAGTGGAAAATAACATCGGGCAAATGACCACCACGACCACGCTTACAGGTCCATATTCTTTAATGAAGTTTTCCCTATAGTCCGGTCAATTTAGACATAAAAATAGTGATCAAATAAAGAAAATTCCGACAAAGCCAAATTTTTGTAGAGACCTTAGGTTTACCACAAGGAATAAAGTCTCAAAAGTCCCCATCAGTCCCATGCGAGCTTCGCGAGTTATTCGGGGTCAAAGGTCAAAATTTTAGGTTTTTTGGATTTTTCTCGAAAACGGTAAGTTTTATCGAAAAAGTACCTCAGAGCAAAGTTGTAGATCTTAAAATTCACTATAAAAATGGTTGCCATGATTTTTTCTCTAAGACCCACTATTTTCCAGATATTGCGCTTGTAAGAATCAAGTTCTACATAATATGCACACATTTCCACACCACCTGTGAGGTAGTAGACTACATTAAATGGAGCGGATTTTGAACCAATCAGAGAGCAGTAGGGATTTTCAAATTTGACAGACGAAATCTGTTTACATTTTCGTCAATGTCAGCTTGACTTTTGAAAACATTACGGTTTTTACCTATTTTAAACGTTATTTAGAGCTTGAAATAATGGGATTCTCAATTAAAACTCAAGAAAGAGGAGATTGTTGTACGCATTTTGTTAGATGAAATTATTTCATTTTCGATGTTGATATGAAAATGGGCAATGACTTTGCTACTTAGAGGTAAACTGTATCCCTAATTTTCATTATTGAGAATTCTATTGATATTATTTCAGGTTTCATCTTATTCAGCAAGCCAGGGAAAATGTGCCATCATTCAATTAAGAGCCTGAACAATGACTCTCGAGATGAAAAGAACATGCACACGAATCAATTGATATTTTCTAACGGTCTACATAACATAGACTTCATTCAGCATCTATTATTATAATCGTTTTAATTTTATCTTGCATTTTTCAGTTAGTTTAAAAAAATCAAGATCAAATGAAGTTTCTCTACGACAGAACTACTTATTATACCAGAAAAATATTATGCCATGAATTGTGATCCATATTTCCTCCTGTTTTATTATGATTCCAACAATAATTACTAGTTTTGTCCTATATCAGTTAACCCTGTTTTATTTTCTATTTGTTTCAGTGAAGTCCTTCAGCATTTGTGCAATAGTCCTTTGATCATATTCGGAAATTTTTACTAATTAAACACATATTGTACTTCCCAACATTAATATTTTCAATAATCGAGAGCATTAAAAGATTATACCATACAAAGAATTATTGTTTACAATTGAATTATACAAAAATCAAGTTTGACTAATGAAAGCATGGTTAGTATCGAACTGAAGTTTCATGTTAAACGCAGACCAGACTCAAAATCAGGTTTAAACAATTTACACTTTTCTGAAACAATTATGCTCAACTTATTCGCTGTGGGTTGAAATGAAAATATTGTTATCGATTTCAATCCTCTTTCCAAAAAGAACATCAAAATATCTGATACTGTTCATCAAGATCCCAAGCCAAAATTAATAAAAGCATTGATCAGGCACTAAAGGTAATCATTCATCAAATCTTTCAATACGAATAATTGATTTCCAATATTCCTGTTCAGTTGTGAGAGTGCACATAATTGAAATACCTACATATAAGTAAAGGACAAGAAAGTGAATTTGAAAAGTGATACGGTTCTTTCTTTTTGAATGAATATAGATAGATAGTGGTTCAAATAATGTGTTTATTCTTCGTTCATCAGTTTTCTCGTTCATTCACTTCAATTAAGCCTGATAGAATTTTATGCAGTAACACCTTCAATCGTTCACTTATTTATGAAAATAGAACTTTATGTGCTTAATTACATTCATAGTCTCTGCTAACATTATACCCAATTCAGTAAAAATTAACCAGAAACAAATCCATCATCGAAACTTATTCATTTATCTTGTCAGATCAGCACATGATTAGATATCACAAGTTAACTACTAACTAAATACTTGTATTCTGGGCAAAGAGTAAGAATCAGGTTAATTCAATTTACACTAGATTATACTTTTACACATACTGAAAAAAAACTTGACATATCAAATGCTTCTTATAATAACACAACGATTTATTCACATCCAACTTGAATAATGATAAGATTGACCGAGTCAAATGACCATTGACCGAAGTTCTTCAGCCCTCCTCGAACTATTTTCTCTATTTGTGAATCATGTAGATATAAGTCCATCAATTGAATTTTGTCTTGATACATTGATTTCTCTCCTTCTTTATTGATAATTGGAATATAAGAATACATTTTCAAACTAATTTGATGGCTCAAACAAGTTTCAAAGTACATCATTCCATTATATTCGTATTGATGGCACATTTTTCCTGGCATACTGGACAATAAGATGAAATCTGAAAATCAAATGAATACTTGAAAATATTATCAATAATGGATATTAGGGATAAAGTTCGAACAGTTAAGTCATCATTGCCCAATTTCGTTATTTTCATACCATCATCGAAAATGAAAATGAAATAATTCCAGCTAACACAAACGCGTATAACAATCTCCTCTTACTTGAGTTATAATTGAGAATCCCATAAATTCAAGCTCCAAAATCCAAATAACGTTTAAAATAAGTAAAATCCGGAATGTTGTCAAATGTCAAGATGACATCAGACGAAAATGTAAACAGATTTCCGTCTGTCAAATTTAAAAATCCCTACTGCTCTCTGATTGGTTCAAAATCCGCTCCTTTTAATGTAGTCTAAGGAAAGACGTCGCAAGGTGTTAAAGCACAAGATCTCGGTGGCCAATTGTAATCACCTATTCGAGAGATAACACGGTTCGGAAACTTTTCCCGCAAAAGAGCAATGGTTTCGTTGCTTGTATGACAATAAACCGCACCAAACAGTCACACGTTGAGGATAGAGAGGCTTTTTACAATAACTCTTGGGTTTTCCGATCCCCAGATGCGACAATTTTGCTTGTTGACGAAGCCACCGAGGTGGAAATGGGCCTAATCACTCAAGATGATTTTCGATGGAATCCCGGATCATTTTCATACATTTCAACGACCCAATCAGCAAAGACACGACGTTGTTGATGATCGGCCGGTTTGAGTTCTTGTGTTAACTGAACTTTATGAGCCTTAAAACCCAAATCTTTATGCAAAATACTTTGTAATGATGTTTGTGGAATGCCTAATTCCAAAGAAAGACGAGAGATGGACAAACATGAGTTTTCTTCAACACTTTTATCTACAACAGTAATTTTCTCGGCTGTTCTTGAGCGACGTGCACAGGTTTTATTCTTCACATCACTAACTTGTCCCAACAGCCCGAATAGGGATGTTGACTCATGTTACGAATTCATATAAATTGAGGTTTTCCTCATAGAAAGAAATTTTTGCAATCCTAAAAAACCATTTTAGTGATCTTATTATTCTCGTTGAATTAAATAAAGCTGATTTAAATTATGTTATTTATTATCAACTATCACGTGACTGCGAACGCCAATCAGAGGTGGATCGTACTTATAGTGACGTCAAACTATCCGTATTGTCATTGCAAATTCGAATGTTCGGTGCTCAGATCAACAAAATACATTCATAGGCCGGGTTCCACAAACCTCCAATCACCTTGATCATTGAAATGTCATCATTTCTCTGCAATTTCCAGTTCATTTTTGACATAAACCATCGACTTACTTCAATATAAACGATTTGATTGCCAATCAAGCTTTGTGAAACCCACGGTTCTGTGACTTGAACCATAGTAAATATATAATATATCATATCTATGATTCGAACTTACGAAGTTGAAAGCTGAAAGAGAACAGAATACTTAGTTCGTTACAAGAACGATAATCTACAATTTTCTTTATAATGGAGATAGGATTGATCAAGGCCCAAGGTTATAGTAGTAACTTTTACCGAAGATAAATTCCCTTATGGTCGCAAGTTTCTTTGCTGAAACAAGGATTTTTGTGCAGCAAAGCTTAAAAACGTGAAATTGTCTTTGTAAGTAGCAGACTTTTAACTCATATTTATTATTACAAATAAAAGAAGCACCTCATTCAGCATTTACAGACCGACCTATTCATTTTGAAGGCTTAGATTGAACTTTTCCACAAGGGATCGGGCAAAATCAGTTCGCTTTGACAGAAGTCAAAGTATGTTCACTGTATTATGACGTAATCATCAGAACGTGACAAATTGAGCATTTCCGCGGGAAATTTTGAATTGTCTTTTCATTTACTCATTTTTATTGGCAATTACTATATTTTTAAGGAAAAAGTAATTTTTTCGTGTTTGTATAGGGTTCATCTTTAAAATAAAATAAATTCCAAAAAGTAGTCAACATCCCTATTTTTCCACAAATTTCTTTATTGCGTTCCGACAAAGTGCTTCACGACGACCCAAAATATTCGAGTTTTACGAACAGTCTCTGCCAAATTTTCACCATTTTCATAGTGAATTTCAATTCGTTCTTGAAGCGTGTATCGTTCTATTTTTATTAATGGCGTAGATTTTACTTGTCGAATTTCAAAAAATTACAGCTTCAAACGTGACATCTACCGAAATAGCGGGCTATTCAAAATAACACCTCTTAACGGAAAACCCTTTAGAAACAAGCTTTGTATCCCATTTCTTAGTGTTTTCACAAATTCTGAACCATTGTTGAGCTGCTTCTAGACTAGATGATAGTTTTGTTTTCTCGATATTTATCTCACAACCTCACTTCTGCAGATGAATGCATAAAAAAGATATTTTTCTACATATCGTCCTCGAAGAATATGATCCGAACTCAATAAATAATTTGATATATGAATTTTCACGATTCTTCAACCCAAAGAAAAAATAAATCAACTAAAACACTAGAAAAACACAAAAACCTCTAGTGGTTTTGCTATATTCACATAGGAAAAGTAAGGTTGTTATGCCTCCGGTCTACGTCAGCTGTCAAACGTGCACGAAACCAATAAGGTTTGACAGTAGTGTTCTATTTAGGATTTTTCGTTCTCCTTATTCTAACCCTGGATGAATTATATTACAAATCTATAGAAGTGTATTTCATATTCAAAATATTCACACATCGATGCAGGCATGTCTACTACTTTTTCGAGTCAGTTGAAGAATTATCGAACGTTTAATTCACAAATTTGAAGAAAATTCAACTATTTTCCTGCTATATTATTTATTTTTATTATTCAGTTCGACAATTCTTCAATATCTCTCTCGCTACTACAAACAGTGCTCTTGAAATCAGAAGATCAGTCTTTGAAAGATATTTACAAATGTTCAGAATAACAGAAATCACCTACTTATTCAATTTTATATCACTCAAACATTTATGACCGTGAGGGACCTACTTCAAACCATCCTCTAACATTGATGACTTTTTACCAGTGTTCAGTGTCGTGCAAAAGTGTGAAGGTTTTTCTGAAAGAGAAATTTAGGAAGAACCGGAGTAGGAAAATCGTCTAACATGGATATACAACACAAAAATCTAAGGCTTACGGGGCAGGTATAACATATTCTTCTGGCAAATCTCTGCAAAAAAAATTGAGGGTTCTTTGAGAAATCGTCGAATGATAGATCGCCAGAAAAAGTGTTTAACAATGAAAATTACAGGTTTTTCTATAAGTTTGATGATTTAAGTGACAGATTTCTGCAGAATTTTCGTAAATAAATCTCCTTCAATGAAATGAGATCTTGAATATTGAACTACTTGGTGGTTGATCACTTCATTTATGCGTAGATTACTTAGACAAAGGAAATTCCTTTGTCTAAGGTAGATTACATTGAGAAACTTTACAAGCTGCTACTGAGCGAATTTAGAAGCGAGTGAATTAGCTTGTGAGATTGTGATGATTACACACAAAACTGTCTACTCGCTGAGTAGCCAACAATCTAGCGATCCAAGTGAAGTTTATGTTTGTACCGTTGTTAAGGATCTAAGATAAATGTCAAAAACGTTTTCAAATTCAAGAACCAGGAACACCGAGTAGATGAGAACATACAGATTGTTTAGTAGCAACACGGCTTGTTTACATGCCAACAAGCCAAAACGCCAGCGATTTAGCGTGTAAAGTAGCCTAGCTTTCAACTTAAGTCGCAGTTTTTCACAATCAGATTGTTTTCTTGTGAAAACGATTACACTGAGCGAATTTACAATCAGCCAATAAATTCGCTCAGCAGCTTCTCAATCAGTATCTCAATGTTATCAACCCATTATACGCTAAAGTCAAGGATTTTGAGCTTAGAAAATCCACGACTGATTAATCAGAAAGCAATGCATCCACAACAGGTCACTGTACGGTGTACGTTATGATCTGGAGTTTTAATAGTTCTAATCATTTGGAAACTGTTGATTTTGTAATTTGGTTTCAGTAGGACAGTGTTACATGTCTTCTGGCTGTGGGGTTATCTGCATTCACAGGTTTATGCCAATAAGCCCGCAACTATCGAAGCAAGAGAGCCGAAATTATACGCTGTATGAATGAAATACCACCAAATGTGTTCAATAATGTCATTAAAACGCCATAAACGACGAAAAAGGTATATGCCAGCAAATCCTTGGCAGTCATTTACAAGATTCGTTTGATACATATTATTATTATTATTTGAACTGGATCGTTATGGCTAGGTCAACCTTTACTGCGACCTTATAGATCTTTTGTTTTCCATCTTACTCATACATGGAAACCCAACGAGGTCGTCAATGGCGTTGATAAAACCAACAACCCACCTAAGAGCCTTGGTCGTTACCTCTTTGGTGTCCAGGACAGGTTTTCCCATATGAATTGTTCTTAGGCCAGTCAGCTCAGAAAATTTCCAGACCAAGTGTTCAGCTGTGTCTGCTTTTGATCCACAGAGCTTGAAAATCATATCAGCTGATAGCTCTGATATTAGCCTTCTGATATATGTAGGTAAAATTTTTTGGCCAATTTGTTTGGAGGTTCAGGACTGTTCCTCCAGAGGATTATTCTGTTATTCAACTCTCATTTCTGGATAGCTCTGCTTTATATTAATCTTCTCCAAGCCATAAAAAAGCTCAGCTTCAGCTTCAGCAGGTGTAAACCTTTATAAGTTCATCAGCTTTTCATTTCCATCGATACCACTATGCTCTGGCACCCATAGCAGAGATCCTACCTACTTCCCAAAGTTTTAATTTTGGATATAAACAATATTTCAATACTTTTTACAAAAAGGCATGTTTTATGGACCACTAAAATCTTGCACTCCTATTGAAACACTTTTTACATACAAAATAAAGCGGTTCTGTTTTCGGATTACCAACAATCAGGTTATCTTTTCTGCTCCATTATATCATCATATTATTTTAGACATGGAATTATGTACTCTGTATAGATCTGAAGGTCCACTTTGGAATCTGACATTAACAGGTTCATTTCCAGCTATTAATCAAGCCCAAACCCGGGATCTGAAGCAAAGGGTCCCCTTTTCATCCAAAAGTAATTAGGTTCAAACTCATCAGCATATCCATCATCTTCTGTCCTTGCATTTCCAGCGCACTCTAGAAAGTTTCCCAACGGAGCCTTGACCAGCAAGGCCCACAGGGCAATATTTTAGCTGTTCGAGAAAAACCTCTTGACGCAGTATGATGTGTAGTTCTTACTTTTATTGGCGTTATTTGCGTTTTTCTATAGACGTCACTTCAAGAAGTCAAATGAAAGTGTTGAGGGAGTGAAACAAACTCAAGTAACGCGAGTAAAGCTCTATTTTATGGACATAACAAAATATTAAAAACAAAAAGGAATAATTCATTAGCATTATCGGCCGATCAAATCTTTGATTTGAGTTACATCAACTTAATCGAAGTTTTTGGAACCCAGCGAATGAGTTAAAAAAACATTGTTAAAGCTGCAGAGAAAGCTGTGAGCGAGCTTCTAGGTACAATAAAAATCAAGGCATCTTTTCGAAAAGCAATTCGCTGAATTTAAGGAATGGTGTGAGTAACAAAACGCAATTGTTTTCCCAAAAGAGGTGCTGTCGGCTTTTTAAGAAAGAAAAGACTCATGTCTTCATCTAGGTGGAGTCAATATTCCATGATGAAGGGCATAAGGAAAAAGAAGCAAATATTGGTATCAGCAATAGTTTTACTAGATCGTACAATTGTATACTCACGTTGGCATTATTGCTGCAATGTGAGGCGGAGGCGTACATCTTTGTCGCAACACGCCATGCCAAAGTTGAACTCCTACAATGCCGAAGATAAAGAAGACGAAGAAACATAGAAGAAGGACGTTTCCGAGCATGGGCAGGGTATCCAGGAGAAGCATCACCAGAATTCTCATACCTGGAAAAAAACACAAAAAATATATAACCAAACTAAGTGATAACTTAAGAGTCATATTTCAACTTTGTCTTCTCTCATTGCGATCTATAAAACTTCTAATATTTTTACGGATATGTATCTAATAAGATCCTGTTAATATTTGAAATCAATAGAGCACTTAAGAATGAGAACAGATTTGATTTTCTACTTTCTACATCAATAACTTCAATTATAATACGAGGGCATTTTTGGCGCAATAGAGGAGGGAGAACATTCCTGATTTTTGTTGTTGGATAGATTTGTCAGGAGTATGGGAAGCACGTCGGATTGCCTCATCGACCCTCTCGGTGTCCACTGTGACGATGTTTGAGCAAGAGGTTCCTCCGTTAATTGCGCAACGTATTGTTCTCTCCACTCCTTATTCGCTTGTTTAGACTCTGGGGTGTAGTGGTGCACCCATGTTTCATCACAGGATAATGTGAGTGAGAAATTGGTCTCCTTGTTCCTGAGATCGTGCAAGAAGACGCCTACACACTTGAAAACGATTCAATTCTGGTCAGCTGTGAGAAGACGAGGGAACCACCTGGCGCAACCCTTACGGTACCCTTGCTCCTCTGTGAATATGGAGTAGGTGCTCCCATAACTTATCCCTGCCTAACTTGCAATTCAGAAGTGTGGTACGACGTTTGTCGTCTTCAATAAGCTGTCGAACACTACTGATGTTGTTCGCTGCGGTCATGGCTCTCATTTTAAACACAATCACGACCCTCCACGAACTGTTTATGCCATGCAAACACTCCGGCTTGTGACAGTATCTCTTCTCCGAACATCGGCAGTCAATTTCCTCAAGATTTTGGCCAATTTTACGCCTTCTGCGGCTAGAAGCTTGATTACAACACGTTGCGCAATTGACGAAGGAACCTCTTGCTCAAACATCGTCACAGTGGACACTGAGAGGGTCGATGAGGTGATCCGACGTGCTTACCTGGCTCCTGACAAACCTAACAACAAAAAAAAAACAGAAATGTGTTCCCCCCATTATTGTACCTGAAAATCGAAAAGTCTCGTTTATGTTTGAACTGTCTTCGCAATTCTGCGGCTTGGTACTGAAACAGACTTCAAACCATCACTTTTGTTCATGGTAATCTGGATATGAGAAGTTGGGAGTTCAATATACCAAATTATTCACTACTAGCGACCCGCCCCGACTTCGCACGGTAATTCAATCCAAGTAAAACTGTTAAATAAAGACAGTTGCATCAAAATTTTATCATAAATTCCCTAAATTATTGCGCTTAGTAACACTCAGTTGAAAAAAATATCAAAATCATTTCAGTAGCTATGGCGTCATGCGCTTCTTGACACGCTAGATTTCCTCGGGAATGAGGACTTTTTCCACCGTAAAAAGTATCCTGTGTCCGTGCTTAGGATCCTATCTTTATATAAATCAAGTCTTATAAAAATCCGTTCAGACGTTAAGGCGTGAATGAGGCAAACTTTTAAAACAAACGATTAAAAATCACTAACTTAATTAGTTTTCTGCCTACAGCCTACGCATTAAGTACGATAGCATCAATATTAATAGCCCATATCCTTTTCTGGGTTACTATCTTCTATCTCTCTACTATCTCTCCCCTATCTCTATCACCTAACTAAATTTCATCAAAATCCGTTCAGCCGTTTAGGCATGATAGAGCAAAACTCCCAGCAAAAACCATAAAAAAAATCACTAACTCAATTCAGTTTTCTGCCTATTTCCTACCCCCTAAGTACGATGACGTGATCATTTTGATCTTATATCCGTTTTTAGGTAACCATCTATTACCTTACTGAATTTCATCAAAATCTGTTCAGCCGTTTAGACGTGAAAGAGCAAATATCCCAACAAAAACGACTAGAAATCACTAACACAATTTAGTTATCTGCCTACTGCCTACCCCCTAAGAACGATGGCGTGATTATTTATAGCCTATGACCATTTCTAGGTTATCATCTATCACCATACTAAATTTCATCAAAATCCGTTCAGCCGTTTAGGCGTGAAAGAGTAACAGACAGACAGACAGACAGAGTTACTTTCGTATTAATGATATTAGTATGGATTAAAAATAGCCTGTGACTGGATTTTCAACTTACAACAACAACCTAACTTCGACTCATCCAATTCTTCCTAATCCAATATTAAAATCGTTTCCATTAAGAAGCCGCTCCAAAAAGCCAATTACAAACTAACACGGGACCTCGTTTCGCACCCCTAAAAAGGATATGCTTCAATGTTTTCACTGTCATCCGGTTTGTTTCCTTTAGGCTGACAGAGACCTTCAGGAAATTCAATCCTAGGACAGCCCCGACGAGTGAAATTGATACGCGTTGCTGGATATGGATGACTCAATCGTCGCGACCAACCGGGGTGGAAGAAGAAGAAGGTTAATCGCGCGAGGAAGTTCTATGCGCTGCTGTCATTCGATATGACAAGACTGGAGTTTGTTGTTTGGCGTTGAATTTCTTTTCGTAATGACGTCGAGCGTCTTTTGAGGAGAGTAATGGGTTTTTTTGCGATGGTACAGCGTAGAACATGTAAAGGTTCACAGAGTTGAGGTAGAAACACAGAAAAAGAGTATTTTATCTTATACTCGTTAGCACACGAAAAGAAGAAGAAGAAGATCTTATACTCGTTCATGAGTAAGGGGCGTTCGGCATCGACATCGGACGTGTCGGATCGATCTGAACCGTTCGGTTATTATATCCGGATTGAGGGGAGTACACATATGGAGCGTTCGTCATAAAAATCTGAGCATCGAAGGTCGATCTTTTCGCTCGGTTTCTTCGACGGATCAAAGCGATTTTATCTATAGAGTTTTATGTTTTTTATATATGTTTTTTGTTTTATGTTGAGTTTCCTGATCTGACAACCAACAAATTGAAAAATTCTAATACTTATTAACACTTTTATTCTTCTGTTTTGATTTTTTCATTAAAAACCTTATTAATTCATTAAAATTTTTCGATATAGCTATCGTAGTTATGAATGGGCAGGAAGAGATTTTGTTAGGATCTTTCGGTACTACTATCGACGTAGTGAACGACCAGAAGGGGATATTGCATCCCTCGTTCCTTTGCATTCAGTGCCTTTGCACCTAATTATTTAATTGAGACTTTACGGTAGAGCTACAAAAAAAGAGTGAAAGTATCGTTAAAAGATGAGCATATTTACCAAAATAGTGATCTTTGAAATCTCATAATCTATGAAAGTAGAACAGAGCAGTATGTTCTGTGGCAGATGCTCTGTACCGTTCGTTTATTCGCAGATATTACAGATCAATCTGTACGATCTGTGGTCACTTGACTAAAAAATCCATTTCCTAAGGAAGGTCAATGCCGAACGGGCTTAGTATAAACAAGTATCAAACTAAGACTCCAGAGCTCATCCTGATTATAGTTCAAAGAACTTGGACAGCCCATGAGTATGAAGTTTCTTTTTACTCGTGTATCATAGAATAGGTATAATTTCTTTTTAATGTTAGTTTCCGACCAGAATAACTAAAAGAATATTGTGATATCTCAGTGATTATCTTAGAATGACACTGATGTAATCACTTGGGCCTACAATCTACCCTCTAAAACTTGCAATGCCTTCTTTACGATTTAAATTTCTTTTCTTCAGCTTCTTCACAGCATTTTCCGTATGCTCTCGGATATAACAAAGCTACACTCCGTCGCAACACGAGACCTAAAGCAAAATCAAGTCGACAGTGAGAGAGCATAAAGGCTGTAAAAAGAAGCCGCCCATTTCAATTTATCCGAGCATGAACGCCGTCTGGAGTAATTTTTCGGCTCGAAAAGGTGCCGTTACATTTCCTTCGCTGCATCCAGACTTCTTATCGCAGCTAAGACAACTCTGATATCCTGTTTCGTATTCCACCGGATATAAGGAAACTATTCCGCGTCTGACTAGATATCGCTACATCTAAATGCAAACTACGTGTCGGCGGATCTAACGCGCATGCGCCTAACGTGGTTTTCGCGGTTTTCTCGGGTTTTCTCTCGTTTCCGAGGCCATTTTCAATTATGCGTTTTCCGATTATGAGATATCGGTGTTCGTGCGGATGGCGAGAACATTAGGTTGATGGAAGTTTCTTGTTTTCGATGGATTTTTACAGCAACATGTGGTCGGATGGATTTATGGCGGGATTGAAGTTTTAGGAACGCTTAACAGAGCCGATTGAAGTTGGATATAAAAGTTTGGAAAGGGGGAAAGAGTTTTGAAAGTTACTTGACGTTCTACGGTTTCAGGAAAATCTCAGGAATTCGATTGATATTTGAGATAAAGTGCAGAACTGAAGGTCTGGACCTGTATTTTCAATTAGTGAAATTTCCAACGTTTACGGATATTTAAGGCGCTCATAGCAGTTGATGATTATCATTATTTGAACTGGGGTCCTTATGGCTTGATTAGCCTCCGGGGAATTGCGACCATGTAGTTTTTTTGTAATATTAGAAAATTATCTTTAGCTAGGAAGCCCTTCTTCGATTGCTGAAAAATCGAAATTGCCGGCCAGCGAGTTGTAGTTTTATATTTCTACATTTTCGTAGAGGAGTTACAAAACTTTTTATTATTCACCGAAAATTTGCCGCCCCTAAAATCGTGTCGCCCCTAGGCATCGAGATATAATGAAGAAGAGACGCTATGACATACAGTTGAGTAAGGAAAAATAGTACCACTGGTCGAGGCTAAGTCGGGGACCAATATGGCGGAAAGTTCAGGGTTGAATTAAGTTGCCAGTTTTTTCTGTTTTGCAAATTTTACTCAAAAAATACGACATGTTGGGTCTTTAGGAATCCTGTTCAAAAAAGGTCAATTGAATATCAAATAAACAATTTTCTTCAGGCGATTATATACACATATAAAAAGATATCAGAATACCAAGACAGACTAGCAAAAATTTCGAATGCGGATCTGTTCAGTACTCATCCCTACCTGTGATATGTTTTTCCCCTAATTTTCTTCTTATCTGTCTCTTCTCTGCTTGAAGAAAGCCTTACAGTGCACGATACCATTTCATTGTATATTATTAAGCAGAAAAAATCACAATTCAACTAGAAACAGGCGCAAAAATCACAATTCCTCCAGAAAATTCAACGATTGTCAAATTTGACGTTAGGTGGTAGTAATATGGCGCATCTGATACCACGTTTATTCACTACCTTACTAGAACACAAGGCCATGAAACAGAATGACAGCGGAAGGGGGGTGAAGTGTTTGAGTAGTCAATCATTTGTAGGTGACAGTTGATGTCTGTTCGCGTTTTTGCTAGAATTCTGAGTGTTTTTCGGAGTTTATTGCTTAAATTTTATTTGTTTTGGTGTTACAACAGTTCTTAACAGGTAACGAAAAGGTCTTTTTATATTTTTCCAATAGTTTATTTGTTTTACTTCTAGTTCATAAAAGTTTTGCTTTTCATGTTCGAGGTTATTTTGATTTTAGTTTCGGTTCGTTTTATGCTAATCTCGCTATTTTTTCCAGCTCAAATGCCATTTCATTGCCCTGTTCCCAAGTGCATGGACAATTATACAGGAGTGCCATAAGTAGCAGTCTTTGGGTTTTCCAAAGACGAGCAACTTAAAAGAACTTGGTTTAACGCAATTGAAAGAGAAGATTTCGTTCCTAGTAACAGCAGTAAGGTTTTAATTATTGCAAATTCAACTGTTTTGCCTGAAACTCAGAAGTTACTTATTTCTAGGTTTGCGAACTACATTCCAAACAGAAGAAAGATCTACAAGTTACACACATGAAGTTACAGGTCAAAAAGTCGAAATTCCATTGAAGTTTCCTAAGTTGAAAGAATGTTATTAATCAGCTGGTCTTCTATTTATCTTTTACCATTCGTTTTAGGAGCGATACCAACGAAATTGCCAGGTTGTCCGTCCTACCTAAGCAGCTCAGATGTTCATACCAGACTCCTCAATCCAAGCGATCTAAAGTGGAATGTCGAGATCTTGAGAAAGCCATTGCATCAAATCCTGTTCAGAATATGATTCAGCCGTGTCATTTGCACCTTCAGCTGAGGCTTTTACAAAAGTGTGCGCTACAAAAGGTTGGATAAAAGCCAAAGAAGAAGAAAACCTGTGTTTTGTTTATTTGGACTAGTGATCAGAAATTCTAGTTGTTAAAATAAAAGTGTGTGTCTGAAGACTTAGCGTTATTAAACTTTTAATAATATTAAGGCAAAAAACCTGGAATGTGATGATAGGTAGTACTGAGAAAAACACTATTTTCAATATCCATCATATTTCTTTTTCCTCAATAAATATAGAAAATAACCACGAAATTAGTACTTGTGTTAACAACGTTCCTACCTACTGAGAAAAACATAATTTTTCTTTTCTGTTGGAAAATGAAATCCAAATTGATCAATAATTTTGTGGAAATGACATTGCCTAAATAAATACGGAATGGACTACCTATGGTGACGTCATTCATTCTGTTTCATGGCCTTGTGTTCTAGTAAGGTATTGGTTTATTTCAATGATGGCAACTCTATACTATCCTATCTCCATGGTTGCAACCAATTACACAGTTGGTATTATTTAATTGCAAAATGCCAATCTGTGTAAAAGTGGTGTCTGATTGTTGAAAGCCACCGTAAGTACCTTCAGTGGAATAATTCGAAAACTTGGCTTAGTACATGTGGCAACGCCGCTTCCAGAGCCCGCTAGACCGCGACAACTTATGCAATCAAAACAGATCAGGGTGACGTCCATTATCGTCACCCGAATTCACCCTTCAATCAATCTAGACGGTCTGGAAAACAACAAAATGACACCTCCGCCAGGAATTTCAATGGCGTCGAAAGTAAATTACTCTTTGATGAATGGCGCTGGGCGTGACCGGTGTTTTAAAGTTGGTCGATGTAAAGTTTCTGCCGAAAAAAAGTGATTACAAGAGGATGGAACGAGAGGATTAGAATTAAGGTCTTCTGGGGTGTTTTCGAGATGCTGCAGTTGAATGAGAAGAATTTGAAAGGAATCAGACAGTTTTAGTTAACGATGTTTCGTTGCATAGAATCTGAGGAAGCCATGGGATCATGAAGTCAGAGGATTTTGTATGTGGGTATTTGAGTATCTGGAGAGCTGTTGTTTAATTCTATACAATTCATTCGAATTCAACTTTTCTCTTTAACCTTAGAATAGGGTTGCCAACTCTGAGCTATTGAAATAAAGGACATCAACGATTCGAGAACCGGGGACGGGGAAAGGATTAGCAAAAAAAGAGAAAATTTTATGGGTAAATAAAAAGCTTTGAAATATGAGTTATCTTTTAGGTTAGGTCAGATTTTTTGTGTAAAAAAATGGTTTACTTGGTTTCCCCAAGATGAAAAAAAAGTTTTACTAAAAGCTTCATTCAAAAAATAAAAAAACATTGTCATTGAAAACAAATATGAAATAGATTAATAATGTTGAACATTTCAACTCAAAAATAAACTAAATAATTTGCTTTTTGAATTTATTTATTAATGTTTTGGATGGTGTATGGGAATTTTAGAAATTTTGTTTGTGGTTACTTGCATGTTTTTATTCATATTTTCGGATTATAAAGGACATTTGCAGTCCTTTGACACCTTTAAGAAGAGCAAAGGACATATGTTCAGAATGAAGGACTGTCCTTTGAAATAAAGGACGGTTGGCAACCCTACCTTGGACCGAACCTGGAAATGGTAGTCGTTCGTCTCTCGATATGACATTATAAAGATACCACCCGGCCAATCAGAACCGCGTGCTTTTTTCAATCGTGAAATTCGAATTTGGCATTGAGATTGACGATTATAAGATCAAAGTAAACTTCCGTCAACCTAATATGCATGCGGACCGCACGAACACCGATATCTCATAATCGGAAAACGCATAATTGAAAATGACCTCGGAAACGGGAGAAAATCCGAGAAAACCGCGAAAACTACGTTAGGCGCATGCGCGTTGGTTCGCTAACACGTAATTCACATTTAGTTAATCATAAATGAAATAACGTTTCAAATTCAGCCAACTCTGATTGAAAAAACCTCTTGTGATACTAGTGGTATTCAACGTTCAAACAATATTTACATTGTACGAAATGAAAATTCATGCGTTAAGAGTAACGCAGGTATAATATAAACAATGAAAGCAGAGAATAATATTAATTGATTAAAATCAACCAATATTAAACCCATACTTCTTTGTGCGTTGACGGGATTAGTTCCGAAGTATGGTTTAATATTGGTTGATTTTAATCAATTAATATTATTCTCTGCTTTCATTGTTAATATTTACATTACTCGAGTCTTCAAACTAATCATAGCTAAAGAAAATCGTTTAATTTCGGAATTAAAAAGGAAATGTCTGATGATAACTTGAAAAGATCAACATTTATTTCAACTATTCCATCCTGACCCACCCTTTTTGCCCCAATCACTCAGAAGACTGAAGAAACTGAATAGATAATTTTAATAATGAGAAGGTTTAACGCGTAATATCGACATGAATATCAATATAGTGAAAGCAGAGAATAATATTAATCGATTGAAATCACCCAATATTATTGACTACAACAATATTGTTTACTACAGTGTCAGCTGACGTTACCCTGAGCGCACCGCGTTGTGGACTGAAGACGTAAATTTGCGATATGCAAGAACGCTTAAGTCAATGCAACAAATGGTAAACATTTCGCTACTTCGTTCAAGATTCATGCTATGGAAGAAGGTTTTCGTATGGAACTAGAGATGGCGTCTTCGGTATATTTATTCCTAGAAGAAGATGCTATTTCGCTGTAAGTTCCAAGAAATACCTTGTATTATTCAGAGCTATCCTTTGCTGATGAGACCTAATAAAGACGAAATGGCCATCCATAGGTGCTCTGTTTGATAGCACTTCCTTGCATTTTGTCTTGAACGAGGACGAAATTAGCTACGAAGTATGAGTTTAATATTGGTTGATTTCAATCGATTAATATTATTCTCTGCTTTCACTATATTGATATTCATGGCGATGTAACGCGTTAAACCTTCTTATTGTTAATTTTGATTATCTCATCGTCACTGAAAAAACCCTGTTCCTCAACCACTCAGACTGAACATCTCACACCCCATGTAAAAATTCAATATCCGCATTCCATCCCCATCTTAAAAACCAACAAACCCATAGTTCCAGACCTCACAAACGTGGTATATCCCACGATGATGAAGCTTCGATGAAAAACAACCTTCCATTTGCTGAATTCCTCCAAACGAGCCACCCTTTGAACCCCCTTGGGTCACCCTAACGCTCCATCGCACTGGAGACGAAAGAAAACAACGACTGTCCGTGCAGATTGAAGCCGGACCCGTCTGACCGTAACATTCAAACTTTTCGAACCTTCGAGCCACTTACAGCGGAATTCGATTTGCGAAATCAGCTTTTCCGCGACAGCAGGAAGCTTTCCTCTGATTCATCCCTTATTATGATAACGTTCGGGAGGTGGACAAGGTCTTTGGAGTCCTAGAAGGATAGGTTGGATTGAGGGGAGTGAAAAGCATGCGTTGCTGGAGGATTTTCATTGTTTCTTGATGGAAAGTTTGCTGTTTTGACAGGGAAAATATGAAGGAGTCGTTGAGGTGAACCTGAAAAAATGGAAACAGTAACCAACAAAATCATGCTAGTCAAAGTTATAGTTTAAAAAAGAGTTTACAGTTCACTGCGACCTCAAGGTCTATTAAACCTCATTACAGAGCTATTCTGATCACACCCTGTACAGCTCGCCTTCCTATAACAGATATCTGATGAAATCCAATATCTGTGAAGGCTTCAACGAGGCTAGTTCCTCACTCTTACAAGTTTCTCGCCCAAGACATTCTCTGCTTAGGCTCGCAATGCCAAAGCATTCCGTGACTAGGTGAATGGGGGTTTCTTCCTCCTCCCCACAGAACCTACACTCGTTAGTGTCCGATAATCCCATCCTCAACAGGTGCTTCCTGAGGCGACAGTGTCCTGTAAGAAAGCCAGTGAGGAGGTGTAATTGTTTCTTACCAAGATCCAGATATCTTTTGGATCTTGCTGTTTCAAAGTTTCGAAAAAACTTAGTGGAATGATTGAATGATTGAGATTTCGCCAGAGTTTTTCCTTCTCGGCTTTCTCCTTCTCCAGAAACCCCTTCTTATAGGTACATTCACCTATACCACAGAAGGGTTCTGGGCCAATGAGAGACATTCGTGCGCCCTCTTTGGCAAGTGTATTGGCCTCTTCGTTTATTTGATTCCCGAATGGCCGGGAACCCAGACTAAAAAGACCTTATGTTTCTTGCCTACCTTATTGAGTTTGTTCCGGCACTCCCAAATCATCTTTGAGTCGATGACGTAGGAGCTCAGTGCTTTAATAATCATGCTAGCAGCTAGATGTTGGGAATAAGACACACACTGATCAGAACGGAAGTGAATAATTTGGAAAAGAAACAGAAAAACACTCACGGGCTTGATAATGCAGGTCTAGGACAAGCAAAGTTTCAAATGAAACTAAAGAACGTGGGTCTTCTTCGCATTTTAAATGAGTGTAGAAAGCAATAATTAGATGTTGTCAGAATAATCTAGCTTTGAGACACGAATTCTAAAAATTTCAACGTGGTATTTCCAAGTTGCGATCAGTGAAACAACGAAGAAATTGATTTTCATGCAGGGTCAATGGTGTATTACACTGATGGCTCAAAAACTGAGGATGGACGAGTTAGAGTCATACTAGCTCAACCAATGGGCTTCGAAACATCAGTATTGCAAGCGAAAACCTTCGCCATAAGGAATTGCCTATCATTATGAACGAGACAACTTGTCTAAAAAGGGATATTCATATTATCTGACACTGAAGAAGTCCTACAAGTGATTGACTCCCTGGTATTATGGTCAAAGCTAGTCTGGGAATGGAAACATCACTTAATACACTCTCGCTTAACAATCAAGACAACCTTGTATGGGTACCTGGTCATAGTGGAACAGAAGAAAAGAATTAGATCCTGGAAAGGACCAAAACCAAAAATAGGCTAAATCATTCCTGTTTTACTCAAAGAGCTGAACCAAAGAAGTAATCAGACTCAGTAAAAATTGAAGAAAAGGATAGGCCAACTAAAGGACCTCTTTGTCGTGAACTTACACTGGCAAATATGGAAAAGGTTCTCGATGACAGATAAACACCTGCTTGGCAATTGTTCAGCTGTCTATAGGGAAATGCCCAGCAAAGTAGTAGAGTTTATTGAGACCTTGTTGTCGATGAAAATCTTGAAAACGATGCTTTCGATATTTGTTAATATTAATCAACTAATATTGTATCCTCTATTCACTTCATGTTTTCGATAGTTCAATTATTCCGCAAGAAATGCCTCATGTCTTGTAACTATTCATTCGATCCGTTCGCTATTCAAGTCAAAGCTTGTTTCTCCATTCAAGCCAAAGTAAATTCGTTCAATACGATTAAAATCACTTCACACTTTACATACAAAACATCTGTCACTCCCGTATTCATTACATCCAACCCAATATATCCGAATTGGAAATTCGCAGCCCTTGAAATTGATATCCGAGAGTAACTTCACGCTGATCTGACAGCACTTCGTATATTCGACTGGAAATTCCCATCCGGCTAGAATTCAAGCGCGGAGAATATCGGTCCGTCTGTCACTTGCTCATCCATTCCATATATATATAAACCATGGAATGTCGACATTGCTCTTCATCCACGTCTGCTGTCATTCTTTTATTGAAAATACTGGAAATTGACCCTGTTCTCAATCCGTGCTTCCTTCAGGAGTGATATTGCTTGAATCGTAGGGAGTTGACAGTTGATGTTGAATGAATCGGATTTTTCCAGAGCGAGTACTCATTGGTGGAACGCATATGAAACTTGTCGTGACAGCTGGAGTGTCTCAGACAGGTAATTTGTAAGTTACGCAACGATAAGAAGTTTAGCTCGATGCTTTGGGAGAGGGAAGAATGGAAAAAGGATTCATTCACCACTCAAAACTTCAAGGTTAGTACAACCAAATGGTATACAGATGGTTCTGAACCATAATAGGTTCCGGCGCTGGAGTCTACGAGCCAAGAACCAATGTACACTATTGTTAGGTTCCTATTCATGTCTCTGGCCTTATCCAGCTTTTCTCAATTATCTTCCTTATTCAGTATGGGTGATATTTTAGTAATTCGTTTAGTTTGAAAAGTTTACAGTTCACTGTCACCTCAAGGTCTATTATGCCCCCTTACAGAGCTATTCTGACCACACCCTTCGCAGCTCGCCTTTCCAGTTTCAGGGATCTGATGAAATCCAATATCTGTGAAGCTTCAACGAGGCTAGTTCCTCACTCTACAAGTTTTCTTACCCAAGGCATTCTCCCTTTAGGCTCGCAATGCCAAAGAATTCTGTGACTAGGTGAATGGAATTTCTTCTTTCTCCTTACAGAACTTACAATCACCAGTGTCCGATAATCCCATCCTCAACAGGCGCTTCCTGAGGCGACAGTGTCCTGTAAGAAAGCCAGTGAGGAGCTTTAATTGTTTCTTACCAGGATCCAGACATCTTTTGGATCTTGCTGTTGCAAAGTTCCGAAGGAAACTTGTGAAATGATCCATCCCTGGAGATTCCGTCAGAACTTTCCCTCTCGGCTTTCTCCGTCTCCAGAAACTCTTTCTTATAGGTACATTTACCAATACCGCAGAAGGGTTCTGGGCCAATGAGTGACATTCTGGAGCCCTCTTTGGCAAGTGTATTGCCCTGTCGATTCCTTTGATTCCCGAATGGCCGGGAACCCAGATAAAAGACCTCATTTTTCTTGCCTACCTCATTGAGTTTGTTCCGGTACATCCAGATCATTTTTGAGTCGATGACGTAGGAGCTCAGTACTTTAATAGCAGCTTGGCTATCTGAGTGTAGAGCTATATCGCACTTCTGATAGTTTCTTTCTAGATTTATATCTAGACATCTAAGACATCTAGACAGCTAAGATTTCCGAGTATGAGTGATAACTAATATGAGGACATCGGTGCCGTGAAGAAAGTGTTTGCTCTACTTTTTGTATGAGTATTCTCATTTCCCTCAATGTTCTGATGAGCGAAATATTCGAATCTTAAGATTTTTATATACAAACTATCACTTCGAGTGTAAAATCTATTCTGGCGCTGAATTCATCTATGGAACCCTGTAGCGATCTTAGTAGAACTGAAGATGTGAAAAAATTGTCGCTTGAAAGGCAAACTGGTTTACAACCCCTCCTAGCCAAAGAGAAAGGAATTGAAGGTATTTGGTATTTATTGTAAAAACTGCGAAACAGATGTTTTACTATTGGGGTTTCTCCCTAAGCTCCGGTATCATACGTAGAATAATAATAACAACAATGCATTATGTAGTGTAGGGTAGTGTATACGATAATCTAATTCCCAATAGTGCGAATACAGCACTTTGCTTATTGTCCCAAATAATAATTTTTTATACCTGTGTAAACGCGAAGAGAGAAGTCAACGAGTAGAGCAGTAATCTCTAAGCAATCAATACCTGTAAGATGTCAGTAGATAACGACATAACTAGTTAAATATATAGTCAATAGTAAAGTGGTATCAATTCAAACCCAGTAGCGTATCTCTATCAATACAATTCATTTCCAAATTATCATCTGGAGACAACAAAGTGAAAACAGCTCAGCATAGTTTGGACCACATTTAACACTACTCTCAGCTAGAGATTCTTTTGTTTGAGTATTGTATTATGTTAACTCTTGGTTGAAAAAATATATATCTTGTGGATTCTAACGAAACATTCTGACGTCGTGAAATACCTCAAGGATCATGAAAAATAATGATCCCGAGCTCGAGCAGGCTATCTCGGGCTAAGCTCGCAAACAATCAAAACCCTATTAATCTAGATATAAAATAAATTTCGTATAGCCAAGGTTAAACTGAAATAGCATCAACCCTCAGTGTACAAAGGGGACGAAAAAATTAATAATTCATGTCCATATGCTCCGCTTTACACAACGATTAAAATTCACGGACCTAACAATTTAGCTGAATCCACCGAAAATATAAACGAGTTCCTTACAATGTAACTGGCTGCCGCATTGTTACGTTCGTATACAGAAAGACCATTGTTGCGGACTTACCGGTTCATATTATATGTATTACACGACTTTCAAGAAGTCAATTCCATCTCTAGGTATACGGTTATGACCGTAGTTGGTCAGTAAAAACGACATAGAAGACATTTTGCCTGCACGAAATTCAATGCATTCTCTAGAAAACTCCAATTTGGATTCACTTCACCTTTTGGGTATTATTATTATTATACCCCGATTACAGTCAGCTCACTTCCACGGCAGGGATCAGCACGAGAATGTAATCACTACACTTCCCTGCTGCTTCCTATTGCCACTCGTGCTGCTCTACGCTCCCTGAATTGGCGGTTTGTCGTACGGAAGTCAAAGGACCGGCTAAATTTAACTAGGTTGCTGTGGAATTTCTTTGTCCATAGTTGCCGGCACTTGGTCGCGAGGGAAATGTTGCGGAAGAGTGTAAATGCTCACTGTCCTAGATATTGCTGCAGAAGTATTTCGGGAATTATTGCCGACAACGCGAGTGGCAGTAAGGAGGGCTGAGTGTAATTGAGGCTTAAAAATGTAGATCTTTTGGTCTCTACCCTAATCATTCATGAAAACCCAATGAGGTCGTCAATGAAGTTCATAAAACCTTAGTTCCTTGATAGCCTTGGCCGTTACATCTTGGGTGTCTAGGACCTTTTTCCCCCTATGAATTGTTCTCAGGCCATCTAGCTGCTTCTGATCCACAAAGCCTGCAAATATCAACTGCTGCTTGCAATACAAATGATGTTTGTATCGACATTGCGCCGTCAGCAGTTCCAACATCACTCAAAGCTTAGCTTGAATAGTTTAAAATATGACTTGTCATATGGAAATAATCTTGTCAAATTTCGAGTTTGCACATGCGCAGATGATTGACGGGGCCATCGGAAATGGCTACTAGATTGCTTCAACTTTTATTACACGTTCGCAGTATAGAAGTTTATAGGTATATGTGTTAGAGCTACTGAAAAATTATTTTGATAATGAAATTTTATCATCTGTGAACAAACTGCTGAATCCATGGACCTATAATACTAACTGGACGTCGAACTTCTTAACTGTCACGTAAAAAAAGTGAGGCAAGAGCCGCCATTTGCAGTTTGGGATGAAACTCGAATATTCTGATATTCCACGCCATCTGTGCTCGAATTTTTTTCGTTGAAAAACTGACAACTCTCAAGTAAGACCCAAACTGCAAATGGTCGCCGCTTGCCTCAAAATTTTTGACAGGTTCGCCATCTAGTTAGTATTATAGATATATGGCTGAATCATGTTGTCTTACGAGTTATTCGAAATAAAAACGACCAATATTCAAGCTGCAACAAGCCCGTAACTAGATAGAGATCCAGAGTAACAACTTTCGAAAGGATAAAACCTACTGGAAAAGACAAAGTATCCAATCTGTCACATCCATTTCCGTTTCCAATATCTCACGGATCCCCCCACTAACACGTAATCAAAAACTGCTCTCGTACAGTTTCGGAGATCGTTCTCTAGGGGGCGACACCGATTCCATATTAATGAAATATGAAATATAGAGCTCAGGAAATTTGCGGGGTCCCTAGGGACGCACTACGACGAAAATGGGATAAAAATGGAGACCGGATACTATGCGTGAGGGCTTTTGAGTCGATGAATGAATTATCTTCGTTTTTAGGCTTCATTCGAAATAAAAGTAAAAGCTTTATTGTGTTCAATACTGAAATTAAATCAGGAGAACTTGGGACACGCAGGGGATACTCTGGCCAGCACATTTATATATGTTGCGACAGCCAGGGAACTCTGAAATCTCTATCCACCGCAGGGGTGGGCCTGAGGTGGTCGAGGATTCTCATTGAGAGACCGTTCCTCGCGATCTGAGGTCAATAGGCTTCTGTTGCTGGAGAGGAAACAACTCGATCTGTTGACTGGTGCATTGACTGGTCACCTGTTCAACAAGCATTTGAAGAGAATGGGACTGACGAGCTGCTCCCTATGCCGGTGGTGCAGGAGTACTGATGAAACGGTTGAGCATATTTTGTTCAACTGTGGAACCTTATTGAGTTAAGGTCAACACACCTAGGAAATCCAACACCTTCTATTCCTATGGTGAGAGGGACCACTCCTGGAAGGCTGGCGACGTTTCTGTCTTCATGTCTGAGGAGCTGAGTCTCTATGGAACGATGCGGTGAACAATGGCCACTAGGCCTCAGTTCGGCGGTAAGGCACCGCACAGAGAAGAAGAAGGGACACGGAAAATCAAAAATTGGAATAAAAAATATACAGTTTATACCTGAATCAGATATACAATCTGAAAGGGAGCTGTCTTGAGTAATTTTGAGAAAAAGTCACATTGTGTTCTCGCGATATAAGGTGTTTGGGTTGAATTAACTTGAGCTTTTTCAAATCGTTCATCGAATTTTTATGAGTCAGTTGCAGGAACGTCCATTAAAATTTAGGGTCCATTAAACTCTTAATCCTCCATTATTACAAGGAACTAATGGAGGATTAAGGGTTTAATGGACCTTTAAATTTTAATGGACGTTCCTACAACTGAGCATTCGAGACATTGTTGCAGATTGTAAAGGGTTATTGTATAACCATCAGTTTCAGAGCCCCAATGAACTACAGTTTTTGAGCGAACTTCATGAAGGCTAGATCCGTATTCCGCCTGTAATTCTGCGTCTTTGTACAGGCTCACAATGGCTCCCTATAGAATCTACTCTCGTCAATTTTTGTGAGTTTGTTCGCACCGCATGCTTCCTCAGGCACTGAGGAGGGTTAACATATTCCTAATGAAATCAAAATAATTTTTGGAACCTGCAGTTTTAAAGATCCGAAGGAACTCTGTGGTGTGATCCATTTCCTGAAGATTCTCCAAGAGTTTTCTCTTTTTCAGTCCCTCTCTTTTCAAAAACTCTTTTTATGAAGGATTTCCCAATAAGAGTGTTATTTTGAGAAGCCCGCTATCTCGTAGATATCACGTTGAAGCTGTAATTTTTTGACATTTGACTAGTAGAAACTACGCCATCTATGAAAATGGAACGATACACGCTTCAAGAACGCATGGAAATGATTAAAATTCACTATAAAAATGGTGGAAAATTTGGCAGAGACTGTTCGTAAAACTCGAACATTTTTGGGTCGTCGTGAAGCACCTTATCGGACCGCAATAGAGAAATTGGTGGAAAAATCGATCTGTTGGGACAAGTTAGTGATGTGAAGAATAAAACCCGTGTACGTCGCTCAAGAACAGCCGAGATATTGCTGCTGTAGCCGAAAATGTTGAAGAAAACCCAGGTTTGTCCATTCCTCGCTGTTCGTTGGAATTAAGCATTTCACAGACGTCATTACGCCGAAATCAGATAGTACTGATTTGGACAACGTTTACCTTCAACAAGAAGGCTTTACATAAGCAACGAAACCTTTGATCTTTTGCGGGAAAAGTTTTCCGGACCGTGTTATCTTTCGAAGAGGTGATCACAATGGGCCACCGAGATCTTGTGATTAACACCTTGCGACCTTGCCACGTGAAAGAGAAGGTCTACGTCAAGAGCCCAGAGATGGAATTCGTGAGGCTATCGAGACATAGGGCAGCCACTTTGCGATTTGGTTATGGAAATTTCATTAAAACATATGGCCCTGTAAGCGTGGTCGTGGTGGTCATTTGATTGATGTTATTTTCCACTATAAACAGCATAGTTCTTCTTTATAATGAAATAAACATCCTATCATTTATATTAAAAAATGGCATTTTTCTTGAATATCAAAATAAACATATGTTGGAAAACCCTTTGGTTGCATTTGCCTATACCACAGGAGGGTTCTAGGCAGTAAGTGCGTTTGTGTTCTCTTTCTGGCTAATGTATTCAATTTCTTCGACTCCTAACTGACCAAGACCCTGACTTAAGAAACCTAGTTGTTCTTGCCTACTTTTTCCGGCAATTGGAGATTAGCTTTGTATCGATGACGTAGTGCTTCAATACCAGTTTGACTATCAGAATAGATCACAGTAAAATTAATTCTATATTGAATAAATAAATGAGCAAAAAATGTCCCTTCCATTAGTCAAGGTAGCAACGGTACATGGACATCCTCTTCGATTAATACTTAAATTGAAAAAGCTGCCTGATAGATGAACGCGGTCAGTGTGGCCGATAAATTTCGGGATGGAGATTTGGCTACGGGTCGGTGGAAGCGGTTCTATCAAAGGGGTGCGTTTTTACGGTCATTAGGCGTCGAAGATTAAGGGTTGGGGTGAACGGCTAGGATTCCGATACGGGAATTCAATCGTCGGAATGATTGCATTATGTGTTAAAATATGGGCAGAGCGATTAATTGATTAGGGAGAGTGGTACACGTTGCCTACTTTTTCTATACATATATTATACGGGATCTTTATAAATGATGGTAGGTGCTCTGGAATTTTTTCATCTTAAGTTTTCTCTCAAATTATCTACAAACTTATAAGTCCAGTCACATTATTCATTTTCTTTCAGAATTACCAGCCCAAACTCACAGTATCGTTTGTTTAAATTGAAGTTTACATCAGAATATAAATATTACTAATAGTCCAACGCGAACTGCGCTGTTATAATCATTATGAAGATCCTGTATTATGCCAATGCCAATTTACCTTCAGAAAGAATGAAAACATCGAAACATAACTTTTTTATTTTCGTTGACCCTTCCAAATAATATCGATTTCTTTGAACATAAAGGTCCTACAGATGAAAAAATGTTTTTTGAAAGATGATCCTACAAACTTCCATTAAAGTAGAACAATGTAAAAAAATTTAACTTGAAAATGCATGAAAAATTCTTTAAAAAATTCAGTAGAAAAATTTACTGATTATCTCACTAAATCCGCAATAGTACAAGAACTAGCACAATGAAGTATAATTTTTTTTTCAATTATTTTACACGTAAGGATATTAGCTACACAACGATACCAACATAATTTCTGTAAGTTACACAATTTGAGAGTTATTGCTGTTCAAACATGACCACTACACGAGCGCCCCCAACTTTTTTTTTTTTGCTTCAGGTCGTCATGAGGGCCACTGCCTGTCTAAAAAGCAGAGGCGGCCATTTTGAGCAATTTTTGTGATTAATTTATTTGTTTGATAATTTAAAATTATTGAAAGTACAATACTTTCTAATTATGTAACTCAGAGAAATTATGTTGATATCGTTTTGTAGCTAATATCCTAGCGTGTGTTAGCTCATTGAAAAAAATTATACTTCAATGTGCTAGTTCTTGTACTATTGCGGATTGACTAAGAAAATCAGTAATTTCTTTTACTAAAATTTTTTTAAAGAATTTTTTCATGGCATTTCTGAGTTGAATGTTTTCATATTGTTCCTTCTTAATAAAAGGTAGTATCATCTTCCAAAAACCTTTTTTTTTCACATCTGTATAGGACCTTTATGTCCAAAGAATCGACATTAGTTCGAAGGCCCAACTAAAACAAAAAAGTAAATTTAAAATAGGGGCGACTCCAAAACACTTCCCAATGTGGTTTCTTTTTGCCGATAAAATTAGTATATTTGATGCCTTTAAATTATCGCTAAGTCATGACCAAACACACTGTATATTTCGAGCCAATTCCACCACCAAAAATACCCATCAACAAAATAATCCCGATGACATGTTTCATCAAGTGTTAAGGAAAACATAAGCGCAATATTTCATCACATAAAATGAATAATTCAATGATGAAAACATCATGAGAAATCGTCTCGACTCAACATCCATTTTTCTCCATCCGTCCTTCCTCTTCCATCTTCCCTTGCCAATCCAATCTGCATAAATATGACGCAAGGTCCCGTTCGGAGAACTTTCCCAGTTTGCCTGGAAGGCGTCTCTAATAGGTTTTCATTTATCGATCTGGATGTTGTTGAATGGGTCGTCTGTGATCAGAGACACCTGGGCTACTTTTACTTTCCGAAATAGACTCGATCTGGGCTGAGAATCACGTTTGATGGCACAACTTCAATTTTCCTGAATGTAGGAATTCAATTTTTCGTAAAGACATTTATTTCGTGTGAAGAAATTAGAGCTGTGACGTTAGGTTGACGTTTCTGTGAGAATTCTTGGCTCTGGGTAAGAGAATTTCACCAGGTCTGATAATTCTTAGAATTCACCCCGTGTCTGGCAATTATGACGTTTTTTCACACGGCGATTTCCATTGGTACAAGTTCCTACCACCGAACTTTAATAGGACCAACGAGATCAGATAAGGTAGGTATAGTGTCTTTTGTAGGATGCGAAAGTTAGGTATTAATCAAGTACAACCCAATTTAACTTTATTCGCGCATTCATGTTACAAAATTAACTGAGGTGCAATTCTAGAAACAATGCGTTCAATATTTATTGCGCATGACTTGCCCCACTTATACCTAAATACATTACAGTAGGGATTTGAGGGAATTAGTACGCCATCTACTTCAGTGAGAAAGGGTGTTGATTCGATGAGGCGAAAAAAATTGTTAAAAAAGCGTCGAGAGAAGAAAACGCGATAGTAAGGTCGACAGAGTTCTTTTTCAGACCATGGGAAACCTCGAGAGAGTATGCAGCTTGCACTTGCTGAGTCACTGAACGATTTTAGATTTCTCATTGAAATGCTCCGATGAATCTCTTCAACTATACAGGAAGACCCTGTCAATGATGAAGAAAGTAAGCACTGAGAAAATCTTCAGGACATTGCTAAGTAAAAGAGAGGAACGGAAACGCGAATACACCGACTATAACCTCAGAGAAAATACCGTAAAATGGTATACAGATGGTTCCAAAACCTCTACAGGAGCTGGCGCTGGGATATACGGGCCAAGTACCAAGTGTGCATGTCGCTAGGCTCTTTTATGAGCGTCTTTCAAGCGGAAATCTCAGCTATTGAAAAAAGCTCTGAGCTCCTACGTCATCTACTCAAAAATGATCTGGGAGTGCCGGTACAAACTTAATAGGTAGGCAAGAAAAATAAGGTTTTTTGAATCTGGCTTCCGGCCATTCGGGAATCAAAGGAAACGAATAGGCTAATACACTTACCAAAGAGGGCGCACGGATGTCACTCCTTGGCCCAGAACCTTTCTGTGGCATAGGTAAATGTACCTATAAGAAGGAGTTTCTGGAGAAGAAAGAAAGCCGAGAGGAAAACTATGGCGGAATTTCCAGGGATGGATCATTCCTTCAGAACTTTGAAACAGCAAGATCCAAAGATATCTGGATCTTGGTAAGAAACAATTACCCTCCTCCTCACTGACTTTCTACAGGACACTGTCACCTCAGGAAGCACCTTTGAGGATGAGATTATCGGACACTGACAAGTGTAGGTTCTGTGGGGAGGAGAAAGAAACCCCCATTCACCTAGTCACGGAATGTTTTGGCATTGTGAGCATAAAGAAAGTATGCATTGGGCGTGAAACGTGTAAGAGTGAGGAACTAGCTTCGTTGAAGCCTTCACAGATATTGTATTTCATCAGATCTCTCGAACTGGAAGGCGGGCTGTAAAAGGTGTGATCAGAGCAGCTCTGTAGGGGATCACAATAGACCTTGAGGTGGCAGTGAACTGTAACCCTTTTCTTAAACTATAACTATAACTAACTATAAGACCATGTCAAAGTGTATTTCGATAGAGTGCGATAGTTTTGTCCGAATGTCTATAAGTTTCTAATGGGTCCTTATCAATTGAATTCTCATATTTCCTATTTCAACTCAATTTGTATAAACCAAAGTAACAAACACAAATTTCCTATCGAATAAATTGCAGTCGAATAGATAAAATATTCATCTTATTTCATGTGAAACCTTGAGGAGCAAAACTTCTGACGATGTGTGTAAATGCTAAACCTCAGAAGAGAAAAGAACGAGCTTCCGAACAACAAATATACTGTATAATCCAAAGAATACAAGACACTCTCCGAAACTCATATCTCATGAAAAATTCAATACATAAAGATAAGAATCGACGAAGAACGCATAACACAAATTTTTACGACCCATCCTAGGAACCTCTCCAGAAACAGCATCTTTCAAGTTATTAAAGCTTCATCTTCGCCAATATCTACCCAATCTTCTGTGCGTTTGACGGCAGCACAATATCCTTGTTTTACGAGAAAATTATTGGTCGGCCATTACCTCTTTTATGGTCCTCCTACCGTCTTGAGGCGGTAACAGGCACAAGATGACAAGACGGCCTTGATGTGGTCTTCTTAAACCCTCTTCTTGTGGTTTATTGCTTCTGATGCGACTTTATTTGGTTTCAGCAGGACGTTATCGGGGATAACACGGCTTTTATGAACATCCTTGAGGACGTACTTCGGGGAAATTTCGATGGAGAATGATATGAGGACATTCGAATTTATATCGGAAAGTCAAGATGGAAAAGAGAGAAAGTGAGGAATGTGTCAGGTTTTATTGGGTTCTTGAGACATCCCTTGGGATATTGAAATATTAATGGAAAGGTGTGTTGTTGTTTAGTTGAATCATTAGTTGTAACAACTTTTGAAGAGAACAACTTCGAAATTTCGATTTTTTATATAAGGTTCAAGATTTTAACAGATGTGATTCATGACACAGTATTTCGCGAATCTGGCCGTCATATTCTTTATTATGCAATTTACCGTGTGAGGAAGTGGAAGATTGTTTCCTGAAACAGAAGGTTTCCTTCTTGCCATTCAAGATCAAGTAGTGCAAACTAAAAACTATCAGAAATATATCATGAAGGATAGGAGCCTCACCGACGATAGATGCCGCTACGGATGCCAAACATTAGAAACAATCCAATATTACAGGAGGCTGCCAAATGTTTGCTGGAAATGAATATAAGAGTCGACATGATGCAGTTTGTGAAATATTTCATCAGGAATCCCCACTCAACTGAAGATGCTGCAATCCGAAACAATTCCATACTATAAGTATCAGCCTGAAGTAATACTGGAGAACCACCATTACAGGCTATACTGGGATAGTACAGTACTTACAAATTTAACGTTGCTAATAACAGGCCAGATATAATTCTAGTGAAGAAAAAAGAGAAGAGGAGAGAATACTTATAGACGTAACCATCCCGAATAACAACAATCTACGTCAAAATACGCTGGAAAAATATCGAGAGCTTAAACTTCAGATCAAAAGGTAGTGGTAATGTCTAGTACCAGAACCATTCTCATTCTCATATCAACCACAGGAATTATTCCTAAGAGCTGCAAGTCCAACCTCAAGGAGCTAGAATTGGATGAAAACCTTTACAAAGTAATGCAAAAAGCAGTACTTCTCGATACTGCTAGAACGGTAAGAAAGTTTGTAGGTTACGATGGACACCAGAACAACCATGGAGAAAGCATTGCAAGACCCACTACCAGGACATCAACTGAGAAATCCGGACCAAGCAACGAAGGACGAACAACCCAGGGCCCAGGAGAAGAACACCAAACACCTCAGAGCTCAATCCTTCCGATACTTGTTATCCGGGATGAGTGAATGTTCTCCTTAGTAAGAGTGTGATAGCCGATCGCTAGGGGGTGTCAGAAATCACACCCTTTCTACGCTAACAGGCTCAAATCGATAATAATAGTAATACAGTTATGTTGCAAATTTGTGAATAAGTAATGAAAAGGTGTTGCAACTATATCATTGGCGTCTATTTGGCTGATATTGTTTTCCCTAGTTGATGAAATGAACACCAATGGTTCTCTAAAACCTCCCATTTAATCGACATAAACTAAAACTAAACTCCTTATTGCAAAACCTTGTACAATAAATTAAGAACGTCTGATAATCTACTGCCATTAAAATTAATAATGAGATCAGTACAATCCATTAAATACCCTGAACAACAAAACTCGCGATTAACTCAACCTCCATTTCCTCGGTTATTTCTCGTTCCCTTTGCCGTCTGGAAAGGAAAGAGAGCTTAATTTCGCCGACAAGTCCACCGGAAGTAGGATATGTCGTTAATAAACAAGGGTTACTCAAACCGGAACAGATATCCGAGCTCGTTTTCTGTCCGGAGAAGTTTAAAAAATTCAAGAACAACGTATGGCTTTAGAAGGTCCGAACGAGGAAAGGGTATACGGGTATATATGAGGGTATTTCCGCAAACGGCGTCGACGGTTGGGGATAATCAGTGCAGGAGTTGAGAGCAGGGGGATGGAGGGTATATTGTTCGTGTGTATTGGGAGGTTAGGTTTGGGGAGATAATTGATGTCGTTCAGTTTAAAAGCGAAAAAGTTTTCGGATTACCATAAAGACAGTGCTTTGACAACCAACTTCTTGCCACTCATTGGCTCACAATCCTTCTGTGGTACCTATAGGTAAATGAGAAGAGAAATCCGAGAAGAAAAAACTCTGGCAGAATCTCCTAGGGATGGATCATTCCACTAAATTCCTTCAGAACTTTGAAACAGCAAGATCCAAAAGATATCTGGATCTTGGTAAGAAACAATTACAACCCTCCTTACTGGCTTTCTTACAGGACACTGTCGCCTCAGGGAGCACCTGTTGGGGTTGGGAATATCGTACACTGACGAGTGTAGGTTCTGTGGGGAGGAAGAAGAAACCCTCATTCACCAGTTACGAATGCTTTGGTATTGCGAGCCTAAGGAGAGAATACCTTGGGCGAGAAACTTGTAAGAGTGAGGAACTAGCATCGTTGAAGCTTGAAGATATTGGATTTCATCAGTTCTCTGGAACTGGAAGGCGAGCTGTAAAGGTGTGGTCAGAACAGCTCTGTAAGGGAACCCATAGACCTTGAGGTCACAGTGAACTGTAACTCCTTTTTAAACTATAACTGTAACTATATAAAGCGACAATATATCCTGTTGAAAGCCAGTGAGGAGCTGTAATACGTTCTTAGATACTGATATCCAAAAACTTTTTGAACTCTGCAGTTTTCAATTTCGAAAGTAACTTTTCAAAATGATCCATTCCCTGAAGATTCATTCATTCGAAGGTTTCTCGACCAAATGAACAGACACAATCACTTTTAACCTTCAGATTCAAATTCAAAATAGTGATTTCAAAGGTGCGAAAACTGACTCTTTTATTTGAACAGCAAGGAAAGGTGGTAGAAAAAATTATCTTAGGAATCAGAAGCTGTTGATTGATTCTTAAGATTGGAAAAACGATCATTCGAATTTCATGAGAACAACTGATCTCATTCCATTCAAATACCAAACGTTTCCTGAAAATTATTTACTTTCTTTTGGAAATCATCATTCGCTGGTCCCAGTAAAAATTCGTGGATTAGAGGGATCAAAGTAAAACAAGGAATAATATTGCTAAAAAAATCATACAGAGAATCTCTGCATATATAAACCGACGTTCTACATTATTTTTTTAAGATTTCGCATTCAGAATCCTACCAGACCCTACCAGTTCAACTAGAATAATCCAATAAGATTGATGCTGCCCAGACCATATTATAACCTGGGGTATTTTTCTGGCCTACGGACAAAAAAAATGCCAGTTTCTTAGGAGGGTTTTTGTCCAGTTCCAATATGATACCTCCATAAATCATCACCGATATGACATATTAAGGAAAGCTGGGCATCTACAGAGGGGCGATCAAGTGTATCGTCGAAAAACTAAAGATATGCTGGTCACGTGCCGAAAACATCGGTGGGTCTCATCCGGAAATATTGATGGAAGAAATCCTCATTTTTACAGAGCTTGATTTAGATCTAGGCTATCTTGTTTTATTTTTGGATAAAAACACTACAACCGAGTTCTAGAACTCCTCTTGTCAATAGTTAATTCCAGCATGTTGTAATATGAAGTTTTTTCATAGGACATCATCAAGAGTAGTAGTAGATTTATTACTTGAATTGAATAAATATCATTATTTGAACAGTGGAAACTAATGGTACCTATCTTAAATGTATTCTAGAATTATCAGTTTCATTAGTCAATAGAAGCGCGAATGAACAAAATCTAGTCAAATGAAGAAAAAGTTCTGAAACAAACCTTATGTGATGAACATAAACATTGTATGCTCAAGACGATTAAGACGAATCAAAATATATCTGGAGTAATAAGGTGAAGATAGCTTGGACTTATTCAAGAAAATACTCGTTACTCACATGCATTTCGTATTTCACCTAGAGAGTTTAAAGTTTGCTTTGAAACATTCTTCATCGTTCATTGAATGAATTGATTTCTTCATAAGATAATTCTGATGAATCGTCGGCTCCAAAATATCCTGATTTGAACTTAAGGAAGTACCTCTACCTACAGCTACATGCACGTTTTACTCGATAGATGAGAATTGTTTGATTGTTGTGAATACTGAACAAGATAACCTCTCTCTAGGGACCACGACTCGAAAAACGCGTCGAACGGCAAGGCTACGCGTAGCCATCGTAAACTAAACGTTAGTTTACGATAGCTAGGTGCCAACGTTGCATCGAAAGTGGCAAATTTTTCCCAAAACTACAACCTAAGAAAATGAAACCAATGCCTACTTTGTGCACAATAATGTAAGAACTGAGTATATGTAAGTTCCACGTTGCCTTTCAACAGAACTGCGAGTACCTATCTCAAGTTCCCGCTTTCCACTCCTTCGCCAACAGAGATCTAGGTCGAGGAATTCCCCGTTTCAAACAACTTCATTCCCACCAAAAAAACAAAACTGACGGGGAATCATCGAAACGGTTCTATTCAATCAACCGCACAAACCAATTATCAATTCGGAAAAACGTCGAGAACTTCGAGAACGCCTCGTTATTTTAGAGATATACAATGGGGTCCTCGAGCCCGTACGGGTTTTGGAGACCGGAAAACTTACCGAACTTTCGAACCGGGACTGTTGGTCTCGACTTCTGGCTTGGTTGAGCCAGAACAAACGCCAATTAATTAGTGATTGAGACGCGAGAGAGGTTAACAAGTTGAGAAGCGTGAAAATTTAGACAGTGATTGGTGCATATTTATTTTTTTCACATACACATTAATAGTATATTATGCAACGAGCGTATAATTATAGCTTTTATTCCAGAGGTGACGTTTAGTCCAAATAACAGCTATCATTATACGCTCGTTGCAAACATACTTTATCGACCACTACTGAATATATTTTTTGAAGATTTCAACATTTGCTAACGGACAAGACACTTCTATGACAAGCGTGGAAAAAGTCAACTTGACACATAAGAAATGTTTCGAGAACTTGTCATTGTATATTTTGGAATAGATATTGCTTTGATTGATATAATGAAAAAAGATTTTGACCTCGATGATGAGGTAAACTCATATTTGTTAGTTGGAAAACTATAGAATATTGAAGAAATACAAAACGAAGCGTTCCTTTCGAACGCTTCGCTTCCTCAAGTGCGCGTTTAATTGTCCCCGAGTCTAACTACTAGGCTTCTTCCTTTGCTTCGCCTAGGCCTAGATGAGGGTCTCCATTTCATGCTATGCTAACTTCTTCGGCGGCAAATAACACTTTGTCTCTTGACGCGCCTATTCGACCAAGTGAACGTCACCTTGAGAAGCTTTTTTTGTGAACCTCAAAATGATAGGGGAGTTTAAGTATATTAAATTCATCAATAATGAGAAATTTCATTGCTCAATTTCTACTATTTCAATGTGCAAACATTGTTTTTTGCATGTATTAGACGAATGATAATGATCCTCTATATTTACTTACTCTTTTAGCCTTATTTGTTTCGAAAAACGACCACCGCAGTACTGTGATCTTAGTTTAAATATAGTCAATTATACAAGACCTCAAAGTCACTGTGAGTGGGAGCTGCAAATTAAGGGGTTTCCAATAGAGGTGTTATTTTGAATAGCCCGCTATTTCGGCAGATGTTACGTTTGAAGCTGTCATTTTTTGACATTTGACAAGTAGAAACTACGCCATTAATAAAAATAGAACGATAAACGTTTCAACAACGCATTGAAATCATTAAAATTTACAATAAAAATGGTGAAAATTTGGCAGAGACGGTTCGTAAAACTTGAACCTTTTTGGGTCGTCGTGAAACACCTTGTCGGACCGAAATGAAGAAATTGGTCGAAAAATTAAATCTGTTGGGACAAGTTAGCGATGTGAAGAATAAAACCCGTGCACGTCGCTCAAGAACAGCCGAGAATATTGCTCCTGTAGCCGAAAGTGTTGAAGATAACCCAGGTTTGTCCATTCCTCTTGTTCTTTGGAATGAGGCATTCCACAAACGTCAATTTATGGCCGAAATTGGATAGTGATGATCTGGATAACGTTTACTTCAACAAGACGGCGGTACGTGCCAAACAAGCAACGAAACCATTGGTCTTTTGCGGGAAAAGTTTCCGGACCGTGTTATCTCTCGAAGAGGTGATCACAATTGGCCACCGAGATCTTGTGATTTAACACCTTGCGACTTCTTCCTTTGGGACCACGTGAAAGAGAAGGTCTACGCCAATAGTCCAGCGTCGATTCAAGACCTCAAAGATGGAATTCGTGAGGCTATCGAGGACATAGGACAACCACTTTGCGATTTGGTTATGGACATTTCATTAAAAGGATATAGTCCTTTAAGCGTTGTCGTGGTGGTCATTTGCCTGATGTTATTTTCCACTATTAACGGCATAGCTTCTTCTTTATAATGAAATAAACATCCGATCATTTATATTGAAAAAGGCATTTTATTTGAATATCAAAATAACACCTCTTATTGGAAAATCCTTCAGTAATAGTGAAGAATATATCACTTACTTGGTATCCTGTTGATCGCCCTCAGAGGCCTAAGAACTCTAATCGTCCTGACAGCAGAAAGATTGAGGTTATCTACGTGAAGAGCGTATTCTATAGCGCCAGAAAGGACTATAAACAGGTCCAGACGGTTCCAGGAATCCGCCAGATAGGCGCCTCTGCCGTAGACTCCATAGCTATCATCTTGATGGTCATCTCCAGGGAGAAGAAGGCAAAGATAAAATCGTCGAACACCTACCAAACAAAACAAAAAAATATAAATAGCGAGATGTGGCTTCTCAAATATTCACAATTATTATTGATTTATAGTATAAAACATTACTAGCAAGGTAAGAGGTTTTTTACTGGCGAATGGAGGATATAATTGACGAGCCGCAGGCGAGTCAGTTACCTCCTTGAGCCCGTAAAACCCGTTACCTTGCGTGTATTGTTTTATATTTATTTTTGTTCTCGTTTGTTAAAAAGGTGAGATAAATTCCAAAAAAATCTCATTAATTTGTCGCAAATGTCGTAAGCTATTTATCATAGATTATAGAGTATAGAAAGATAGGAACGGCCCTACATTCGAGAGTACTAAAAAACGACTACATTTTTTAGTTCACATTTGACCCAGAGATGGCACTGAAGATCATTTTTTATATAAAATCTGTAATTTGGATCAGAAATCATATAAAGAAAACTGTAATAAGAATTAATGCGAAATTCGTATTCCCTTCAGGATGTTTCATTTTGTATATTTTAAATCCATAATTTTCAATAAAATTCAGTTTTCATGTGTAATATTTATAATTATTAATTAATTTTATGTAATAAATTATTATGCATTTAGAGAAGATATTACAGAATATTAGGGTATAATTGTAAAATTTTACATGGATTGAATATGAATATAGGTACTTAGTGCGTCTGTGGAATTCCAGTTTCTGGCTCAGTCAATTGCAGCTTCGTTGTCCACCATCACTGTTTGAATTGACGGAAAACTTTCCTGAATAGTCACTTTAACCATTTCATTTTCCGTGCAGCTCACTATCAGCCACTATTTCTGCCTCTATCGTGGAAATAGCAACAGATGTTTGACGTGATCAAGCCAAGATATAGCTTTACCTGCATACATCCATGAAACTCCAGTTGATCATCCAGTTTCACTATCTCGTTCGTATCTGCATTACTGAAGGGTACAAACTAATCTTTTTTCCATTTTTTCGAGACGACACTAACGGCAAAAGCCGTTCGAAATGAATAATATTTGTGCAAACGAATTGATTGGCATTTTTATATCAATGACATTTCCATGTATATTGATTTCGAAACTTGTAATCATAGAACTAGAATTCAACCCTTCTATAGTGACCATTAGTTCACATTGACCCAGAGATGGCGCTCATACACTGTAGTCGTGTCGTTTCCGATCTTTATACTATATAATCTTTGCTATTATGATTATTTATGACATCGGAAAACTATGACAACTGTCAGTGGCTTTCCGAGAGGGAAGTCGTTCGAGAATATTTGCTAATTTCTGACGAAAAAGGGCCAGATCCAAATGAAACAAGGTATGAATATTTTTTTTAATACTTTTATAACGTTTATTACTGAAAATATTTGTTCCAGGAACGATGAAAATTAGAAGGATAAATGACATTAGAAGAAGTACGTGAAAAAGAAAACAAATAGATACGAATAAAACAAGGTACGAATATCGTTTTTGAATAGTTTGAGAACGTTTATTGAGAAATACATTTGTTCCAGGAAACTTAGAAGGATGAATGAAATTAAAAGCAAGTACTTGACAACTTTCAATGTAAATAATACTACTAAATTGTAAAAATTTACAAGTTAACTGTCAATTCTACAAGTTAGTGACTTGATAAAATAAACTTCCTTGATTAATATTGGTTTTTTGAAAACTGACGTTTACAAATGAGAAACAAATAAAATCATAATACGAGGGCAGTTCAAATATAAACGAGACTTTTCGATTTTCAGGCACAATAGTGGGTGGAGAACATTCCTGATTTTTTTGGTGTTGGGTAGGTTTGTCATGAGTAAGGGAAGCACGTCGGATTGCCTCATCAACCCTCTCGGTGTCCACTGTGACGATGTTTGAGCAAGAGGTTCTCCCCAATTGCGCAACGTGTTGTAATCAAGTTTCTCACCGCAGAAGGCGTAAAACTGGCCAAACATTGAGGAGATTGACTGCCGATGTTCGGAGAAGAGACACTGTCGTGAGCCAGAGTGTTTGCATGGCCATAAAACAGTTCGTGGAGGGTCGTAATTGTGTTGAAAATGAGAGTCATGACCGCAGCGAACAAAACATCAGTAGTTTTCGACAGCTTACTGAAGACGACAAACGTCGTACCACTTCTGAAATTGCAAGTTAGGTCGGGATAAGTTATGGGAGCAGCAAGGGTACCGTAAGGTTGCGCCAGGTGGTTTCCTTGCCTTCTCACAGCTGACCAGAAATTGTATCGTTTTCAGGTGTGTGGGCGTCTTCTTGTACGATCTCAGGAACAAGGAGACCACTTACATTATCACCTTTGATGAAACATGGGTGCACCACTACACCCCAGAGTCTAAAAGCGAGTAAGGAGCGGAGAGAACAATACGTTGCGCAATTGACGGAGGAACCTCTTGCTCAAACATCGTCACAGCGAACACCGATAGGGTCGATGAGACAATCCGAGTGCTTCCCTTACTCCTAACAAACCTACCCAACAACAAAAAAATCAGGAATGTTCTCTTCCCACTATTGTGCTTGAAAATCGAAAAGTCTCGTTTATATTTGAACTGCCCTCGTTTATACATATTATATAAATGTTCGTTCATTTAAATTCTTGAAACCACGAGTTCCTTTGCTCAGCCTGTATCTATTTTCTAAAAATTTGATTTCGTCTCATAACATGATATACCCATTGCAATATTTCATATGAATCCACGCTCACGACGAAAAACATCCTCATAACTCATCCCCAGTGACAAACTAGCACCCTGTACACATTCAACCAGTGCTTCGCCATACGCTCAATTAGACCAACATAGCATTACGTATTTCTCCGTCGACATCCAAACGATTCGAATTTGTCATTCTCCCTTCACCAAATTCGAAACTAGCTGCCGTCTCGTTTCGCAGCTAAAAACAAGATTCAATCTCAGTTTTCCAAGCTATAAAACACAACCCAGTCGTTTGCCACAAACGTGGATTTATTGGTTGAATGTCCCATCAATCTTTCAGGACAGGCCCATCAGTCGAGTGTAACAGTGTTCCATCTGGTTCTGGTACAATTGTTTTTATAATTTTTTAATTTTGCTCTTCGAATGACATTTTTCCAAAACTTGATATTTCAAACTTTCATAATTTCACTTTGAACATTCGGAATCAAATACGAAATGCATATTCTTTTCAGTCTGCAGGGTGACTACTTTTAAAGTAGACAAGCTTTGAGGGGTGATTCTACAGGTGATTTGCAAGAAAAAATGTCAGATAACGCATGGTCGAAATGTTGACAGTTATTCTTCAATTTCACATTTTTGATTTCCCGAAATATTTCGAGTTTTTCCACTAAAACGATCATTATTCAGTTTTCCTTGTGGTCTCATTAAATTTGACTACATATTCGAAAAGGTCAATAAATTTGCTACAAGATGAGAGAGTCTGATGCAGAAAACACTCTTATTCAAGCATTATGCAGACGCTTTCGAACGCAAATTGAAAATGAAAAATGCAAAATCTATAAACTGAATTCGTTTGAAAAGTATGGCAGACTTTATTGTTTTTGGTATGTTTTTATATGTTTTCGAGGTATCTGAATCGAAAAAAAATATTTCGAATCGATATCTGCTAGAGTTTAGAATTTGATCGTTCAAATGGAATTTTTTCCAAAACACGATATTTCAAATTTTCATAATTTCCGTTTGAACAGCCGGAATCAAATATGGATTACTGAATACTGTTGAATCTACATAAACGGTTATTATTTACAATTATCAAGCTTGGTCTAATGAATTGATTGACGTAGAAAGAACATCGATTCGTAGCGAACTGCATTAGACAGACGCTCTCGAGCGCAACTGAGAAAATAATCAAAATGAAAAAAAAAATGAACTCACCTGTAAAATCTTACATCTGTTCGATTTACACTTGTCATCTACACATGGTTGATACATTCCTAGAGTGATACAATTCAGCAGGATGACCATCATTGAAACTCTCTCGAACCATGTAATCTTTGTTAAGGAAAATTATTGACAAAAGGTTGTTTATACATTGTACACACAGAATATTTGATTAATAGGAAAAAATTGAAGAAGAAAGTTTGTTTTTACTTTCTCTACCGGTTAACCTAATAAATTAGTTCAATCTGTCATACACCATATATTCATTTGAAGCTGATATTGAAATGAAACTTGTTGTGTATACTCCACACATAGTCAGTTCACGAAAGTTTGTGAGCATAGTAGGCGTTTGTTTACTTATCTGAAGTTGGCAGTATTTGCTGTCATAACGTGAATAAAGTCAACGTGGCCGAATGTACCCGGCCTCGTCGGAAAAGCTTGCGAGTTATATCAGACAACTATATGCAATATTGACAACATCGCGTATCAATCTGACAAGAAAATAAACAACATAACCTAAAATTTTAATATACACAGTGGCATATGCCAAATTGTCATGGCCAACCGACGGCTCAAACTTCGTAAACGGACTATATTGACATGTTTACTTTTATTTCCCTGACAATCATTTTCGATTAAAGTTTTAACGTGTAAGTTATTTCAAATTTTTTCATATTCTGACTGGTATTGTAAATCAGTTCACCGTTTATTTCTTATTTATACTGGTGTTTGCTCTGTCCATGTTTTTTTAAAAAACAAAAAAACTGATAAAGATAACAATCTTCGCTTATTTTATGACTTTTCTGCCTCATGTTGATCTCTTCCAAGAGCATAGAAAGGCGCAGGTCGAGTAGGTGTTAACCTTAATGTACTTTCTGCAAGTTCATCGGCTTTTTGGAAAACGAACAGGTTCATTACCTGTTGCCTGCTGAAGTCACCGCGAGACAAAGTTCACAGTTTTTGTTAGCCCTTACTTGCAACTGTAAAGAAACTTAAAGCTTTCATAAAAAAAACTTCGCGAGTTTGTAGAGTAACACTTGAAGTTTCTTCAGTAAACCATCATTTTACCCATGAAACAAGGGTCAAAGAAGATATCATACAATTCTTGCACTTGCCAAGAATCCAACTAGACCATGAAATTCCTTTTTTTCAGTTGGCGTGTCCATGTTTCAAAAGACATTTTTCAACCGGTGTAAGGGTCGAGAAATCTTTTTTTCACCATCTTCTCATTCTTTCGACATTAATGCAACAAAATTTTCACAGTAAAACTTTCGAATATTTCACTATACACCCTGCATATATCAACTTCTTCCTCCCGAGAAAATTTATAACCTAACTCATATATCCACCAAATGAAACTTTCATTTCGCTCGGCACACCGAAATAACGCGTGATTAAACCGAATTCCGCGTCGATTTCCAATGGAAACCGACCTAATAAATCATATAGCGTCTGGAGCTTTGCGAATTAACAGAGTTTGAAACAGAAGGAAGGAGGGTAGGGGGATGAAGAGAGGCAGCTATATAGATGATATTGCAACCCGCTGCTAGAGATGTGCAAGACCGTTGACTTCCCAGTAACAATTCACTACTTTTTAATGAACATGAATAAAAAAGTCAAAGTCTCCTGACTAAAATGGCATTTAATTGACAAATACACTGCCCAAAAAAATTAACGCACATTCTGAAAATCTCATTTTAATGGGAGTTAACTCTACATTGAATTTATAACTTATTTTTATGTTCTCTCGGGAAGGTTTTGAACGAAACAAGACACATCAAATAGAATAAAAATTCAGGATTTCACCGAATCTTATGTGAAAGACGAGAAATAAACAATTTTCAAAATACTGGAATGCTGATAAGTGATTTAATACTTGGTATTTCCACCCTTGCGTTAATTACAGCTCGGCAACGACGGTTCATACTCAAAATGAGTGATCTTAAAATGTTCTGATCTAATCCAGATTTCACTCAGTTGGATTCTAAGTCATTAAGAGTAGCTGGATGATTTTCTGAACTTCTCAGCCTTCTATTGAGGTTGTCCCAAACCTGCTCAATCGGATTGAGATCGGACTTCTTGCTGGCCATTCCATTCGAGAGACTTCAACCTCTTCAAGGTCTGAACGAATTTTTATAAGACTTGGTTAATATAAAGATAGGATCCTAGGCACGGACACAGGCTACTTTTTACGGCGGGAAAATACCTCATTCCCGCGGAAACCTAGCGTGATCGTGTCAAGAAGCGCATGACGCCATAGCTACTGAAATGATTTGATTTTTTTTTAACTGAGTGTTACTAAGACTTCAAGTTAGTATTTGATCACTTTTCTAACTTAATTGAACAGAATTTGATGTGAAGTTGAGGACCGGAACACGATAGTGGGACATTGTTGAGAATAAGTCACTTATTTCCCATCTCTACCATGTACCACGAAAAGGCAGTGAGGTAGAATCAGGGATTATATCAGGATCCGTTGCAAGTATTGCTTTCGTCTGCGAATCGAAGCAACCGACCGCGTCGAACCTAATTGCCGAAATTTGGGTCTTACGGGAAATCGAAGGGGCTTTTCGTTGATTTATTGTTAGCAGTTAATTGGAGTAGGCAATTTCGTGAGTTTCGACGACGCCATACTGGATGTTTATTGGGACACACGCGTGGTGATTAAGGTTTTATTGGAGATGCGACGTATGGTTGGTTGCGTTAGTGTACGAAACGAACATAAAAAAAAACGTTTTTCACGGCGGTCGTCTCTTTCTTTACTTTTAATGAACGTCTCAGAGGTTGGTTGTACTGTGACTTGAATGAGGAACCCACTGTTTGGACACAAAATGAGAAAATGAAACAGGAAATTCTTAGAAATTTGTTTCATGGCAAAATTCAATATCTAAGGAATTGTTGAGTGATGAGGCCCATTTTCACCTCGGTGGCTTCGTCACAAGCAAAATTGTCGCTTCTGGGGCTCGGAAAACCCAGAGTTATTGTTGAAAAGCCTCTCTATCCTCAACGTGTGACTGGTTGGTGCGGTTTATGGTCCGGCGGAGTCATTGGTCTCTACTTTTTCGAAAGAGGCTGGAGCAACAGTTACGGTGAATGGATTGCGCTATCGAGAGATGATTAATGATTTTTTATGGCCGAAATTGGATAGTATTGATCTGGACAACGTTACTTTCAACAAGACGGCGCTACGTGCCACACAAGCAACGAAACCATGATCTTTTGCGGGAAAAGTTTCCGGACCGTTTTATCTCTCGAAGAGGTGATCACAATCACAATCTTGTGATTTAACACCCTGCGACTCCTTCCTTTGGGGCCACGTTAAGAGAAGGTCTACGCCAATAGCCCAGCGTCGATTCAAGACCTCAAAGATGGAATTCATGAGGCTGTCTAGGATATAGGGCAGACACTTGGCGATTTGGTTATGGAAAATTTAATAAACTTAAGGATATGGTCCTGTAAGCGTGGTCGTGTGGTCATTTGCTTGATGTTATTTCCACTATTGACGACATAGCTTCCCCTTTATAATGGAATAAACATCCGATCATTCATGTTGAAAAATGTCATTTGATTGATATGACACCGCTTATTGGAAAACCCTTATAAGTACATCTCCTCACTGGCTTTAATAATGTAATCTTTATAAGCATATAAAAAAAGTTTGCAGAAACTGACGAGTGTAAATTCTGTGAGGAGGAGGATTGTTCACTCACTTACAGAATGCTTCACTTTCAATTATAAGGGAATTGAGAATCTTTGCCTTTTCGTTGACGTGCACTCGAGTATGTCCAAGTATCATACAAGGTTAACCTGGTTGTTTTGATCGAGTGGGTGCTTTCCTGCGAATCCTGCGATATGTATTCCCTTATGGAAAGGGTTTCCGCTTGACAGACCTATCTTCTCTTCTTCTTATTCTTCTCTGTGCGGTGCCGTTCCGGCCGAACTGAGGCTAGTGGCCCATTGTTCACCCGCATCGTTCTATAGAGACTCAGCTCCTCAGACACCAAGACAGAAATGTCGCAAGCCTGCCAGGAGTGGTCCCTCTCTTCATAGGAATAGAAGGTGTTGGATTTCCTAGGTGTGTTGACCTTAACTCAGTAAGGTTCCCACAGATGAACAAAATATGCTCAACCGTTTCATCAAGTACTCCTGCACCACCGGCATAGGGAGCAGCCCGTCAATCCCATTCTCTTCAAATGCTTGTTAACAGGTGACCAGTCAATGCACCAGTCACCAGACCGAGCTGTTTCCTCTCCAGCAACAGAAGTCTATTGACCTCAGATCGCGAGGACGGTCTCTCAATGAGAATCCTCGACCACCTCAGGCACACCCTGCGCTCCATTCCGAGGAAAATTCCCTGTTCAGCCAGTTCTTGAACTCTTGAAGAAACTTCTGACAGATGTGCGACAGATTGGCAGCGCAGGCTCCGGACCAACAAATGCTAATCCGGCTCCCCGCCTAGCCAGTTCATCTGCCTTAACGTTACCAGGTATATCCGCATGAGCCGGATACCAGATTACTTTCAAAAAGTTATCAGAGCCCAGCCTACGCAGAAGCTTTCCTGCATTCTTCTACCAAAAGAGAATAAACTCTAACATCGGATAGAGAGTTCCCTGGCTGTCGCAACATATGTAAATGTGCTGGCCAGAGTATCCCCTGCGAATATTTTCTATGACAGAGCTATACAGAAGCCCTCTGAAACAGCTGGTTTTGCTGATAACGAAACCTGAATCACCAAAACCCATTCCAAAATAACACACAAAAAACTCCAAATCGCGAAAATACCATCAAAACCATAAATAAACAAACCCGATATCAACGAAACGAACATTCCAGAATAGCTGATTCCGACAATTCCTATTTACCTTTCACACTCAATATAATTAATTACAATGAAAGATACGCTCTCGCGTTCGAAACAAAATCATCCCGAAATTCCCAAACAGCAAACGTAACATGCATTCCCGGATTATTTACGGGATACGTGATTATGTGCGTGACTGTACTGCTCGATGGGCTGTCAGTATCTTTGCGTTGAGGGCTTATAACGCGAATATTTATATCTGTCATAATTGCACATAAAATCTCATTTTGCTGCGCTGAATGTATTAATTTATCTGTAAAGTATGGAAATTGCAATTAATATTAGGACTGGTGAATGGTCGAATCGACCTCTAATGTGTCATTTGGTTTGTTTGTTAATGTTTCTGGTTTCGATGATTCCGAATGTACATGGGGGATAGCTGAAAATCGTGAAAATAGAATTATCCATACTAATATTATAAATGCGAAAGTAACTCTGTATGTCTGTTACTCTTTCACGCCTAAACGGCTGAACGGATTTTGATGAAATTTGGTATGGTGATAGGTGATAACCTAGAAATGGTCATAGGCTATAAATAATCACGACATCGTTCTTAGGGGTAGGCAGTAGGCAGATAACTAAATTGAGTTAGTGATTTTTAGTCGTTTCTGTTGGGACTTTTGCTCTTTCACGTCTAAACGGCTGAACAGATTTTGATGAAATTTGGTAAGGTAATGGATGTTACCTAAAAACAGATATAGGATCAAAATGATCACGTCATCGTACTTAGGGGGTAGGAAGTAGGGACTGAATTGAGTTAGTGATTTTTTTATGGTTTTGCTGGGAGTTTTGCTCTATCATGCCTAAACGGCTGAACGGATTTTGATGGATAGGTGATAGATAGTAACCTAGAAAAAGATATGGGCTATTAATATTTATGCTATCGTACTTAAGGCGTAGGCAGTAGGCAGAAAACTAATTAGTTAGTGATTTTTAATCGTTTTAAAGTGTTTTAAAAGTTCACCTCATTCACGCCTCAACGTCTGAACGGATTTGTATAAGACTTGGTTGATATGAAGATAGGATCCTAGGCACGGACCACAGGCTACTTTTTACGGCGGGAAAATGCCTCATTCCGCGGAAATCTAGCGTGATCGTATCAAGAAGCGCATGACGCCATAGCTACTGAAATGATTTTGATGTTTTTTTTATCTGAGTGTTACTAAGACTTCAAGTTAGTATTTGATCACTTTTCTAACTTAGAGGGTCGGTAGGCGCCATAATTTAGGGAATTTTGATAAAATTTTGATGCAATGTCTTTATTTAACAGTTTTACTTGGATCGAAACTTCAACATTCCATCAAACACTACTTAACTATAGGGTAGGAAGGTACCAAAATTCAGACTACTTTTTACTCAGGGAAAATATCTCATTTCCACAGGATAGTGGACATTGTTGCAGGGGGACTTACAGCCGGAACAAACAAAAACTATTATGCGGACGAAGGTCGCGGGTAAAAGCTCGTGAGATTATATGTGTGACGTTGTTCAGCTGGAAATGTGTATCATGGAGTGTTACTGCTGACTCCAATTACCTCTACTCCTTAGATTTGATTAGATAAGGTTTGAGATGGGTGTACACCTATAGTTAGAGTTTTAAAATGGGTTACAGTTCACTGCTACCCAAGGTCTATTGTGCCTTCTTCCAGAGCCGTTCTGATCACACCCTTCACAGTTCGCCTTTCAGTTCCGAGATCTGATGAAATCCAATATCTGTGAAGGCTTCAACGAGGCTAGTTCCTCATTCTCACAAGTTTCTCGCCCAAGGCATTCTCTCCTTAGGTTCGCAATGCCAAGTATTCCGTGACTAGGTGAATGGGGGTTTTTTCCTCCTCCTCCCCACAGAACCTACACTCGTCATTGTCCGATAATCCAGTGTGGAGGTGTAATTGTTTCTTACTAAGATCTTTGGATCTTGCTGTTTCTAAGTTCCGAAGGAACTTAGTGGAATGATACATCCCTGGGATGGAGATGGGTGTTCATGCTCTTCAATCTCCACATTTCTTGTGCTCCCCTTCCTTCAAGATGATTGGAGTATCTTTCCAAGGTTCGCCATATAGTTTCAGAGTTTTTGTGAACCTCAGCAACTAAGATGGGTTCAAGGATGGAACCCAACCTATGCGATGGTGACCAATGGCAAGAAATTCTGTTAAATTTTTTGCAGGTTCCTCCTCTGTTTTACAAAACTACCCTCATCTGTGTACGCAATCTCCAGTATCACAAGGTGCCTTCAAGGCGATAATGCCTAGTGAGAAACCCTATGGAAATGTGCAGCCTGCCTTGCTGAGAACCAGTGGGATCAATTCATTTCTTTCTGAGAACTCTTCTTCCCCACATAATCTACATTTGTCTGTTCCTGTTTATCATGTTCTCATCATAAGCTTTATAATGGGTCGATTACATTGGGATACTAAACAAGCTGCTATACTGAGCGAATTAGTAGCTTATTGTAAATTCGTTCAGTGTAATCGTGTTTACAAGCCAACAATCTGATTGTAAAAAAGCTGCGACTGAAGTTGAAAGCTAGGCTACTTTACACGCTAAATCGCTGGCGTTTTTGGCTTGTTGGCATGTAAACAAGCCATGTGTAATCACAGTTGCTACTAAACAATCTGTGAGTTCTCATCTACTAGGTGGTTCCTGGTTCTTCAATTTGAAATTTTGAAAACGTATTCGACATTTATCTTAGATCCTTGACAATGATACAAACATAAACCTCGCGTGGATCGCTAGATTGTTGGCTACTCAGCGAGTAGACAGTTTTGTGTGTAATCGTCAAATCCTCACAAGCGAAAATTCACTTGCTTCTAAATTCGTTCAGTAGCAGCTTGTAAAGTATCTCAATTCAATCGACTCATAAGGCGATAATGTCCCGTAGGATACCCAATGTGCCTCCTCATAACTTATTCCAGTCTCAAAGTCCAAAAACTCTTTCTAATAAGTTCATTTGCCATACCACAAAAAGGTCTGGGCCAGTTGTCCAATGAGTGAAGTTTGTGCTCCTTTTTTGGTAGGCAAGAAAAATAAGGTCTTATTAATCTGGGTTCCTGGCCATTCGGGAATCAAAGGAAACAAAGAGGCCGATACACTTGCCAAAGAGGGCGCACGAATGTCACTCATTAGCCCAGAACCCTTCAATGGTATAAGCCAATGTACCTATAAGTAGGAGTTTCTGGAGAAGACAAAGCTGAGAGGGAAAAACCCTGCAGAATCTCCCAGGGATGGATCATTTCACTTAGTTCCTTCGGAACATTGAAACAGCAAGATCCAAATGATATCTGGATCTTGGTAAGAAACAATTACACCTCCTCACTGGCTTTCTTACAGGACACTGTCGCCTCAGGAAGTACCTGAGGATGGGATTATGACACTGACGAGTGTAGGTTCTGTGGGGAGGAGGACGAAATCCCCATTCACTTAGTCACGGAATGGTTTGGCACTTAGTCACGGAATGCTTTGGCATTGCGAGCCTAAGGAGATAAAGACTTGGGCGTGATTTTTGTAAGAATGAGGAACTAGCCTCGTTGAAGCCTTCACAGATATTGGATTTCATCAGATCTCTGGAACTGAGAGGCAGGCTGTGAATGGTGTGTGATCAGAACAGTTTTCTAAGGGCGCACAATATACTTTGAGGTCGCAGTGACCTATATCCCTTTTTGAACTATTGAATATATAACTACTATCCTACAAAACTTATCAGCAAACCCCTACCAACCTAACAAAACGTCCAACCCCTATTTTTCACCCCAAACCACCCAATCTAACTTTCCCAAAGCAACGACATGCCTCCATCCCACGTCCGCTTCGATCCTAGGTGTTAAATTAATTACACATACCCGCAGATCCGTAATTAACATGGGACAACAACATCATCGATCTATTCGTCTTCCACTCGAGTTATTAATTGGCTGAAATTCGCCCGTTTACGGATCAAGCCGATGACGTTTCTTCGTTACTGACGCGCCCTCTGGAGGAAATTGTAAATTAGCGCCATCATCGGAATTAACGAACCTTTTTTCGAGCCCATTTTCTTTCGAATTTCCATTTCCGGGACAGAATTGGGAAGTACATAGAAGGGTTGATTGGATGGGGATGATTTTTCTGATGGTTCCAACGTCAGATTGGGGGGATTGATTGGCTTGATATGAACGTGGATTATTGAGTTTGTTGAGTGTATGGAGTTTGAAGGTTAAAGGTTATGTTGATTGGGTTTTGCACTTTTTGATTGGGGGGGTGATTGGTTCATTAGTTCTGTCAGGCAGTCATGGAACATGTTGGATTTTCCATCGCTTGGAATGAAATTACAATCAGAATTCTTTGAACTGATTGCATCGTTACTCCAAAATGTTATGATTGAAAAAGTGAGTGTCGAAAAGAACTTCTCGATGATATGGATGAAGGAAGGACAGGAAAAGAATTACACTACCCAAAACTTCAAAGTAAATACCGTTTGATGGTATTGAGATGGTTCTTAATCCACTACAGGGACCGGTGCTGGAGTCGATAGGCCAATAACTAGTTATAGTCCATTCACGAAAGGTTGAGCCGTCGGTTGGCCATGGAAATTGGCATATTCCACTGTGTATATTAAAATTTTAGGTTATGTTCTTTATTTTTCTGTCAGATTGATACGCAATGTTGTCAATATTGCATAGAATTCTGATTACTTGCAAGCTCGTCGGACGAGGCCGGATACATTCGGCAACGTTGACTTTATTTTACGTTTATGACAGCAAATACTGCCAACTTCAGATAAATAAAGAAACGCCTACTATGTGCTCAACCTTTCGTGAACGGACTATATCTACTACCACTATCCGTAGAATCCTATTCGAATGTCTTGCTGACAGATATACTTACAGACGAAAGATGTATGAATCGAAACCCTGAAAAAACTATCAAGGGTGTGATATAAGGCCTTTTCGGAAACTTACTCGAGTTAACTCGATACCCAACCTTCGCGTTTGTTAACCTAACCAAAACACCCAACCCGTGTTCGGAAAGTACGGTGCTATTAACTCGATCACTGACCCAGGTTGATTTATCGTAATCCTACACAAGGCAGGGTCGTAGAGTCACCGTATGCGCACTTCAGTTTAATTTTGTATTTGAAAGAGGCGGGATAAAATCTTCTACCCTTTTTTAGTATTTTCATATATTTTGTACCAAAAAATTATGCAAGGAGAAGAGAATTTGGCTGAATGTAAAATGTGTGGTTCTATGAGACAAGAAAATAATGTAAAACAACTTCTTCATAACTTTGTATGCAGATCTCTCTGCGCTGAGCTACGGCTTTCTATACTTCTTTAACATATTTACTCAAAGATAACATTAAACATGGGAGAGCACAAAAGAAATTATAAGGAAGATTTCACGAATGCCAAAAAATGCAAGCAAAGCTAGAGACAATCCGTAAATAAACTGAGACTGAAAAAACAAATTCTTCATTTCTTAAAAGGTTCCTACTCAAAAATAACATTAAACATGTGAGGGCACATCAAAAATCAAAAGAAAGATTTTAGAAAAGCCAATAAATGCAAGAAACCTAGAGACAATCCAAAAATAGACTGGCACTGAAAAAACTAATTCTTTATTTCTTTAAACAAAGGTACTAAAAAATAACATTAAACATGTAACGGCACAAGAAATTATAGGAAAGATTTGACGAAAACCAATAAATGCAAGCGTAGCAGAGACAATCCGAAAATAAAAACAAAAAAATTCTTTGCCTTCAAGGAGGCTAACCTAACAAATTTTTTGAAACGTAGATAAATTGAAAAAGTAATCATCAAAATGAATACAATCTTCAATTTATAGGCTCACTGAACCTTCTTCAGGCGGACTGGGATGATTATTCAAGATTTTGTCAATGGGAGAAGAGACAGACCGGTTTCGGCCTCATTAGGCCTCGTCAGTGTCCTATATCTCTCAGAAACAACATCCCATTGAAAAACTTTTCATTTAAGACTACTTGTAAGAAGCTATCGAGTAGCAACTAACAGATTGTGACATCTAGTAGTGTTAAATGAGAAGTTCAACCATCACAGATCGCATGCTGAATGCACTGATTACTTCCTCATCACTCTTTGAGCTGTTAGCAGTCGCCCTAAATCAGGGCCTTCATGCAAGTTTCTCCGAATGATGGAAACACCCAATATTTTTGGCGACTGTGAAGCCAAGTGACAACATCTTGAATAATCATCCCAGTCCGCCTGAAGAAGGTTCTGTGAGCCTATAAATTGAAGATTGTATTCATTTCGATGATTACTATTTTCATTTAGGTATCTATGTTTCAAAAAATCCGAAAATAGACTGGGACTGAAAAAAATTCTCTACTTCTTTAACAAAGGTACTCAAAAATAACATAAACATATAAGGACACAAGAAATTATAAGAAAGATTTGACAAAAGCCAATAAATGCAAGCAAAGCTAGAGACAATCCGAAAATAGACTGGGAGTGAAAAAAATCTGTACTTCCAAAGGTACTCAAAAATAACATCAAACATGTAAGGGCACGCCAGAAATTACCAGAAGCTCTACCAAAGTGCCTTTCTGTCTCTTTCCTTCTCATGAATTCGTGTTTGTAGGGTTCTTTAAATATACCACACTACCACAGAAGGATGCTGGTCTTCTGAAATGAGCTGATGACCTCTCCAGACGAAATAGTCAGCTTCCTCCATTCCCCCTTGCTCAAGAAAAAGTAAGATCGTAGAAAATTCATAATTACGAATGATAATTTATAGGAACGTTCACAGAATGATCTGTTAATATCAAACTAATCATTTCGTGACCCTAAACAGTATCCCTCATCCACGTCAATAGGCACAGCAGATAATGACGAACAACCAACTAATCCCACTATCATGTGATCTCGATTATAATTCATATAAACGCCTCCAGGTTGATTATTAATCCAAATCTGCATTCAGCATTCAAAACAATCCCCCATCATTGCAGACATAAACAATAACCGGCAAATTGCCGTTCACAGAACCGTACACTAACCAACAGTCGAACAATCCCCTGCTGTTCGATTCTATGATCGAAACCATTTCATGTGGTCCACAGACTATTTCGGATATATCCATGCCGGACGACCAGAATGGTGTATATACAGACAGTAGGGGGCTTTATCAACCCACATGACCGTACTGACAATGACAAGTGAAACAGTCTCGTATTTTCAATTGTTTTCGGAGTTACTGCGGATCATAGATTGTTTTCTACGTTACACACTGGTGTCTATGACATCGTGCGGCTGTGTTCCCAGTATGAATAATGGTGTGGGACCTTTTATTCTGTGGAATTTGCGTTTGTGTTCGTAACAAGTGATTGTCGCGTCAGTCAAGTTGATTTAGGGGAATTTTGTGTCTCTATATGGTGTTTTGAAAGGAGGAATGTTTGTGACAGTGGGAAGAACCATCTCTCCGAAATTGACATATTATATAGAATTTTAAACATGGCGGAGAATTCAACTCCTGAAGTAGACTGTTTCTCCTGGAGATGTTAGTCACAGTCGCATACACACATCGTCAAAAGTCTTATCAACTTGTTGTCAGTGAGGAGGTGTAATTGTTTCTTACCAAGATCTAGATATCTTTGAATCTTGCTGTTTCAAAGTTTCGAAGGAACTTAGTGGAATGATCCATTCTGGGAGATTCCGCTAGAGTTTTTTCCTCTTGGCTTTCTCCTTCTCCAGCAACTGCTTCTTATAGGTACATTCATCTATACCACAGAAGGGTTCTGGGCCAATGAGTGACATCATTCGTGCGCCCTCTTTGGCAAGTGTATTGGCCTCTTCGTTTCCTTTGATTCCCATATAGCCGGAACACAGATTAAAAGACCTTATTTTTCTTGCCTACCTCATTGAGTTTGTTCCGGCACTCCCAAATCATCTTTCAGTCGATGACATAGCTTCTCAGTACTTTAATAGCAGATTGACTATCTGAGGTTATGGCTATATCCACTTCTGAGTTTCTTTTCAGATTTATATCTAGAAATCTTTCAATAGCTAATATTTTCGCTTGAAAGACGCTCATACAGGAGCCTGGCGACAGTGCACACTTGGTACTTGGCTCGTATATTCCAGCGCCAGCTCCTGTTGAGGTTTTGGACCCATCTGTATACCATTTTACGGTATTTTTTTTTGAGGTTAGTCAGTGTATTCCCGTTTCCTTTCCTCTCATTCACTAAGCGATGTTCTGAAATATTTTCTCAGTGCTTACTTTCTTAATCATTACATCACTATGGAGGTTCGCAGATGAGATGTAGTTGTTCGGAGAGGACCAGACTTTCTGATTCTTTATTCTGTCATTAGCTGTACCTTCCTTTGATATTCTGAGGATAGCCTCATGGGCTATCAAGAAGCTTTGTCGTACCACCAGATTGCTCAACGTTCTGATATTCCAAGAACTTTAGTAAGGTCCAAGGTGTTTTTTTACAAGAAACCAGAAGCGTTAATTGCCAGAGACCTGTGCCTGGTCGAACCAGAATAAAATCTTCAAGAGAAGACCATCAAATCGCAAATTTCACTCGAAGGAATCGAGAGGTGTCTGTAACAGCTCTTCGAACTCCTCGAAGATATTTTGTGAGGACCTATAGACGCCTATAGTCTCAACCAGTAACATAAGGAAACGGTTGCATTTCCCAAATTTAAGGGCAAAAGGACTCGAAAGTAGCTGAACTATCACCTGGAGATAGAGCTACCCGTCGGTAGATTTCACCATAATGGCGCAACGTAATTTTTTTCGACGAATCACGATTCGGTTCACAAAGTGATAGTATACGAGGCTGGGTTTAGAGAGTATCCATTGAATTAGACATGAATGGCCGAGTTTCCATGACTTATTTTTCAATCGTAGAAAATGACAGCTATTTTGATTACTGCCAAATTACTGCAATATTGAAAAAATATCTTTCGCAACCGCCGCGTATCACAGCAACTCAACACCACTTATCTGCCCTACTTTATACACCCTATCTCTTGCATAATCAGTAGATACTCACCCTCCAATTCAATCTAACGTGATGAGGTCATCCTACACAATTCTCTATGATCACCACTAGTGGTACGTTCCACAACTCAACCACATTATGCAATCAGACAGGCTGATGGTAACACTGCAAAACTCATTACCACACGATACATCGTTACGCTTTCCTCTCTAGCGGAATTGAAAAGAGCATTTCCCGGAAATCGCGAAGCTGGAAATATGGATATGTGAGGCATTGGAGAGGTTGCCTTTTTGTCTCGTCTCGAAACGCGTATACGGACCTCGTGAAAAGCCAAATGAATCGTTAGCGAGCTCTTTGAATCCACGCGTAATCAAAGACAGAAAGACGGATATTCTTGATTTCGTTTTCTCCGACGGCCTCAATGGATGGCGAGACAAAAGGCTGGGTACAATGATCGCTGCTGCGGCCATTAAAAGTTGAAGTCGCGCGATTTAGCGGGAAGGCTATGGTGGAAGCCTTCTGGGTATCTGGTGGTTGTTAGTGGAAAGTTTGGTTTGTTTTGATGGTTTTGTTATGGTTGATTTGAGATGTACAAGTGTGTATGTGTAAAATGGTTGTACTCATGAGTTTCTATAGAACCACTGAGTAATTTTGAATAGCTTCGTTTTAAAAATGTCTCTAATATGTTCTGAATCTGGATATTTTAGAGTCCTCTTCGACAAGTTTATATGGTCATAAGCAAAACGTCTTGAAGCTACTCTTAAGATGTTTATTTCCTGCTCTGAAAGGACCTCTTATGTGAGCTCATTCCTAGAGGAACAGCGTTTTATCGTTTCACGCAAATGTCTGAAATTTTCGAATGTTGGGCCGAACTCGGTTGGTTACTCTGATGGAGAAAACCAAGGCAAAGGTGAATTTGTCCAGTCGTAAGCTCGAAAGCTTCTACCGGAAGACCATGAGCAGAGAATTGACCAATTAGATTCTTGTGTAAACTGCTGATGTGCGAAAGCATTCTGTGACTAGGTGAATGGGGGTTTCTTCTCCTCCCCACAGATTCTACACTCATCAGTGTCCGACAATCTCATCCTCAACAGGTGCCTCCTGAGGCGACAGTGTCCTGTAAGAAGCCAGTGAGGAGGTGTAAATGTTTTTTACTAAGATCCAGATATCTTTTGGATCTTGCTGTCTCAAAGTTCCGAAGGAACTTAGTGAAATGATCTATTCCTAGGAGATTCAACCATAGTTTTCCCCTCTCGGCTTACTTCTTCTCCAGAAACTCGTTTTTATTGGTACATTTACCTATCCCACAGAAGAGTTCTGGGCCAATTAGTGACATAAGTGCGCCCTCTTTGGCAAGTGTATTGGCCTCTTCGTTTCCTCTGATTCCAGAATGGCCTTGAACCCAGATTAAAAAGACCTTTTTTTTGCCTACCTCATTTAGTTTGTTCCGGCACTCCCGATCATTTTTGAGTCGATGACGTAGAAGCTCAGTGCCTTAATAGCTTGACTATCTGAGTGTATGGCTATATCGCACTTCTGATAGTTTCTTTCTAGATTTATATCTAGACATCTTTCATAGCTAAGATTTCCGTTTGAAGAGACGCTCATACAGGAGCCTAGCGACAGTGCACAATTTGTACTTGGCTGTTATATCCCAGCGCCAGCTCCTGTAGAGGTTTCGGAACCATCTTTATACCATTCTACGGTATTTTCTTTGGGGAGTGTATTTCCGTTTCCATTCCTTTCTTTTACTTAGCAGTGTCCTGAATTTTTTTCTCAGTGCTTAATTTCTTGATCATTACATCACTAGGGGGTTCGCAGATGAGATGTAGTTGTTCAGAGAGGACAGACTCTTTGATTCTCTATTTTTTCGATGGCTTCGCTAATAGAAAAGCTGAAGCATTTTGGGCCACGAATGATCAGAAAGCAATACATCCACAACGTGTGGTGTACATTATCGTCTGGGGGAATAATGGGACAGTTCCTCGTCGAAAATGAAAAAGTTATTGCAGTAACTGTCAATGGCGAACGAAACCGTGCAATGAAACTCTGGTCTAGTCCTGTCATTTCCAGATATTGCAATTTAAAGCCTTTAGACTTCTGGCTGTGGGCTCATCTGAAGACACATGCTTATGTTAAAAATTATACAACCATCGAATCATTAAAAACCGAAATTTGAAGTTGTATCAAAACAAATACCTCCACATACATACATTCAATAAGGTTATTGGAAATTTGGTCAGAACGACACGCATATGCCAGCAAAGCCATTCACTAGATACTTTGTTACACAATTACCAAATGTGTATTTTGTAAATCAAAAATATTTGAACACTTTGTTACAGAAAAACACGTTTTATTGATATTGTGCTTATTGAAACATCCCAATTTCATATTCAAGTCAGAATGAGCAAACCTATAGAAACAAATAAAGAACCCAATGAAACATAAAAAAACCATTAGCAATTTTGCAGGATTTATTTGTTGCCATCGCAAACTATATTACATTTTCCAGTAAATAATATCCAAGGTCTAGAAAAACCACAATTGAATCAAGCGAATCACTATCCCACAAAAAGTAAATTACACGCTAGAAGGATATTCTCTCCTGCGGTGTTTTTTCACTCCATTAAATTTATATCTTCATCTCCAGGATAAGCTCAACATCATCAATCCCAACTCAACACCTCCTATATCTTCATTCTCCAGCCATCTACCTCCTCAGAAAAAAAATTCCCAGCCATAATGACCACTACGCGTTTCTCCAGGCAGATTGCAGCCCTTCTGCCGCTGAAAGAATGCCCAAGTCCCAGATCAGCCACAAACTTGTTGAATATTTCACGCCCGCCTTGGTTGGGCGTCTTGATGGATGGCCACCTCGAATTTCCACCTTCAGACCGGTTCTTCCGGCCTTTTCCGCTCCTTACATTATGCACGTCTGTTACGCGCATGCGCCCGTATATCAAGCGTGCAAATTTTCGCGCCGCTGCCGGGTTTTTTGAGGTTGTTGTTGGTAAGAGATATCTCGGTTTTATTGCTAGATTTCCGACGTATATTTCTGTGTTATATAGGGGTTGGAAGGAGTAATAATGTCTAGGGAAGTGCTGGAAGATCGATGTTGCCACGGGAAGTCGAAAGGCTTGCGAATGATGAAGGGATTTGGGGTTGGAGTTATTTTCAGATTTGGAGATGCCATAAATTTGGGGAGGTTGTAGTTTGTACAGGAATTGGGGGTGATATTCCGAAGGATATATGGTGTTAATCCCGGAAAATACAGAGTCTTTATAAATGATTCTAACAGCGCAGTTGGCCCTGATTACTTTGCCACTGCAGAACACCAATTTCTAACCAATCAGAACATAACATGATCACAAATTTTGTGGTTTGCACAGAAAGCGGCAAAATGTGAATAATACAAAGGCAACTGCGCTGTACAATCATTTATAGAGACCCTGTACAAGTACAGTGGAACTCCCCTATAACGAACGGCTGTATAACGAATTTCTTACAAGACATTGAACCTTGAATGAAAATTCCATGTTAAATACACCCTCTAAAATGAAAGTAAATTCTCTTTATAACGAAATATTCAAAGACATCACTCTTTGAATGGGTATGGTTAAGAATGTACAAAGGGTAAGAATGTATAAGGTGGGTTTTTTCCGAATTTTTTTCGGACGTACGTAATAAATCCCGACCTCAAACTAAATCATTACAGCGGCCAGAGAGATCCTTCTGAATTAGTTTTGAATGCACCCCTGGCTGTTTGGTTTCAATCTAACCATTACGCTAATACGAAAGTTGTGCGAAAATGTCCAAAAGGAAGTGCTTAAGTTTGAATGATAAACTTAAATTTATCAGTGAAGTCGACCGCGACAATGCCGACCATAGAAAAAAATTTTCTGTTTAACGAAATTTCTTCATAACAACTTTTTTGGCGGATTTAGCGCTTTCGTTATAGGGAAGTTCCACTGTATTTGTATTAACTAATGCGATGTATTCTCTGTATTTCAGTTTCTGACAGCTAAAGTATTAGTAGGTACCTATTGGTTTTTGCGATTGTTTGCTTTCGATGTTAATGTGTCAAGAATATTTATGATTAAAATGTAAACATGAGAAAGGTTCATAGGAAACCCAACACTTCATTTAACACTAACTGTAATGTCGCCAAGGTCAGTAAGATGTTGCCACTTCTAAATACTCCCAGCTTTACTCTGCTTGGTGCTCTGAATAAAACTACCGAAGAATTGAAACCAGAACCTTTGATATTGTGTTTAATACTGAAATTAAAGAGATCTTTCAGGGCCTTACGACCGATTTTAATCAGAATAGTTTCTGGTTTCTGGAAGGAACAACTTCAAACTTGGAATTTGCAAAGTGCGTTTAAGATATGAAAAGTATGATAAGATGTGTAAATTTCAACCCTGTAGCTGGTTCTCAAGATAATATATTAGAGTTTTTCTGATTCAAAATGAAAAAAAAGAAAGAAAATACAGTTGAACTTTTCTGTAGCGAACGTCTGTATAACGAATTTCGTTCAAGGCATTGCACCTTGAATCCAAATTCCATATTAAAAACACCCTCTAAAACGAAGTAACTTCTCTCTATAACGAATATTCCAAGAACGAGAACATCACTTTTGGAATGGGTATTGGTAAGAAAGAATGAGGGTAGGTTTTTTTCCATAATTATGCCGGACGTAGGTAATAAGGCCGCTCTGACCATAAACTAAACCATTACGGCGGGCGGATAGATCCTTCCGAAAAGTTGGATTCAGCTGGAAATGTTGATAATGGCGGTCTTTAAATGATTTCGTAAATGTCGATGTAATAATTGTAACAAATCAACTTCCAACTGAAAAGAAAATTTAAACCAATGTTTAACATGTCATTGCATTTATACTTCAAATGCGGTGTTCGAGATCACTACGATAGCAGTGGTGATACCGACAGCGTTGATTTGGAGGGACAACCGGCGGAAAAAACCAAATCGTGAAGAGGTACTTCAAGCCTATAAAACGTGTCGGCTAGCTTTTCGGTCCACTCAAGGGGTTTCAGAAAATATTTTTGAATCTTTGAGAAAATGCGAAGTTTTTTTATGAGAATGAAAAGTCTTTTATTGTACCATTCAGACAAAAATTGCGAATTATTTAGCCAAATAATCGTGAAGAGCATAGTATTGTATACGTACCTACATAAAATGCCTATAAACTATTAGATGTGCACTTACACACCTTTTGAGTATGTATATGAATTCACAGTAAAAAATGCAATTGCTTGTTTCGATACTTGAAACTATATAAAAAAACTTCCGTATAACGAAATTTCTGTTTGACGAAGTTTTTTGCGGACTTTGATGGAAATGAAATACAAATTGATCAAAATTTAGTATTAAGAGAAAATTGATAAATTGATTAGATTGTGACCGATTGGCACCGTAACAACCTTTCTGTATGAGGTCTTTCGTGCTATACCATACTAGAGTTGAATATAGCAAGCTTACCGATCTTGTGCAAGTAATACCTCACGAAACAGTGACCTGTGTAAAGCCAAGTTAGCAGCCTTAATTCGACTTTTAAGTTCAGCTTTCTCATTTGCCCCGACGTTCTGATTCTCAAACTAGAATAACCTTGTTGTACTTCGCCGGTGAGATTATTTATAGCTTCAAATGGTTCTTAATTCACAATCAACGTACTTCAGTTGCCTCAGTGTCATCTGACTATCAGAGGAAATGCAAATTCTGGCTCCCTTGTACATCTCTCTAAGGCCGAAAAATATGGTTTTTCACCACATTAGGTCAAACTGAGTTGTTTGAAACCACTACCGTCAAAAAAATCTCAAATTAAGACATTTGGGCTTAGCTATGGCACTCCGAGCCCCTGGGAACAAGCTCGTAAAAAGCTATTTCATCGAGAACTTCACTGATCACACCAACTAATCTTTCGCAGTTTTGAATAATTGAGTAAACCTATTACCATGGAAAACATCAAAATCATGGAGCCAGACGTGACATCCAGTAGTGCCAACCCAATCAAGATAATTCTAGGATAATTAGTTAAACAAATAAACCTCGTACATCACCGATAATCTGATACCAGGTAAGACAACAAAAGGGAGCTAAGCGAATAAAGTCATTCGAGCAAAATAAGCCTATCCCTAACAATATATCATTCGAGGAACGTCCCAACAACTAACAACTCCAGACAACTACTATTCCGCGTCCCTAAAGCCATCAAAATATCAAAATATTTACGGAGAAATAAATCATCAGCAAGATGGGACCCCCCTGTTTACTTTGTATCCCTTACTCGAGGGTTGAACTAGTCCGGAAAACTACCCTGGAAACTGCGGAATTAATTAATACATCGCTTTGCTCTTCAGAAGTCGCGGTTTCATTAGGGGAGGACAATCTTAAATTAATGACCTTGTTTTTACCCTCTGTGTCTGCCGACGAAGGCCAATTGACATCTCAAAGGAACCGTTTCTTTAATATTGTTTCTCTGAGGAAGTTTTCAGGGTAATGAGACTAGGTAAAGTCTGGATTGGCCTGGATTATACTTCATTTTGTTTAGCGGAAGCTGAAGTGGAAAGAATTGGATATCTTATTTCAGGGTTTCGGATTATTACTAAAGGGTTTTCCAATGAGAGGTGTTACTTTGAATAGCCCGCTATTTCGGTAGATGTCACGTTTGAAGCTGTCATTTTATGATATTTGACAAGTAGAAACTACGCCATTAATAATAATGGAACGATACACGCATTGAAATTATTAAAATTCACTATAAAAATGGTGAAAATTTGGCAGAGACGGTTCGTAAAACTCGTGAAGCACCTTGTCGGACCTCAATAAAGAAATTGGTGGAAAAATTCGAACTGTTGGGACAAGTTTGTGAGAAATAAAACCCGTGTACGTCGCTCAAGAACAGCCGAGAATATTGCTGCTGTGACCGAAAGTGTTGAAGAAAAACCAGGTTTGTCCATTCCTCGTCGTACTTTGGACTTATGCATTCCACAAACGTCATTACACCGTATTTTGCATAAAGATTTGGGTCTTAAGGCTTAGAAAGTTCAGTTAACACAACAACTCAAGCCGGTCGATCATCAACAACATCAACAAGCAAAATTGGCGCATCTAAGACTCGGAAAACCCAAGAGTTATTGTTGAAAAGCCTCTTTATCCCAACGTGTGCAGTTTATGGTCCGGCGGAGTCATTGGACCTTACTCTCTCGAAAATGAGGCTGGAGCAACAGTTACGGTGAATGGATTGCGCTATCGAGAGATGATTAATGATTTTTATGGCCGAAATTGGATAGTTATGATCTGGACAACGTTTACTTTCAACAAGACGGCGTTACGTGCCACACGCAACGAAACCATTGATCCTTTGCGGGAAAAGTTTCCGGGCCGTGTTGTCTCTCGTAGAGGTGATCACAATTGGCCACCGAGATCTTGTGATTTAACACTTGAGACTTCTTCCTTTGGGGCCACGTGAAAGAGAAGGTCAACGTCAATAGCCCAGCGTCGATTCAAGACCTCAAAGATGGAATTCGTGAGGCTATCGAGGATATAGGGCAGCCACTTTGCGATTTGGTTAGGGAAAATTTCATTAAAAGGATATGTCCTGTAAGCGTGGTCGTGGTGGACATTAGCCTGATGTTATTTTCCACTATTAGCGGCATAGCTTCTATTTATAATGAAATAAACATCCGGTCATGCAAGGCGTCGATGATTCTTTCCTTGAGAGATCGTCGATCGCCCTGTTTTTCCCTTGATTCTAGGATGTCCAGGGAATTGAAAAGAGATACTGTTACTCTTCCTAGTTCATTTAGTTTTCCAAGCATTCCCACAACATCTTCGAATTCTGATGTTGGAGATCAGCGCCTCAATGCGAGCTGGAAAATCCATGTATAAGTCTGTATCAACCATCCAGAAACCTGTTTCCAGATTGAACTGAGCATTATCTTTCGTCAGACACCATAAAAACATTTCCTGGGAGAATTACATCTTGTCACTACCATAACAACGCTCGATAAGCGCTCGATACGTGGAAGAATTCAAGACAGACATTCCATAAACAGCTCGCAGCTGTCACTTCCCCATCCGCTGAAATATCCAGATAAATATTTATCCCTTTGTCCGATTCCACCCCGGCGAACGCCTCTCGACAGCGGGCGATCCAGCAGGATTATTTATTTCGACAATATGGCCTGGAAAAGCCTTTCTCTCTGCCATGTCTGCGCCATTATTCCAGGCGTCGGTATTTGCTCAGTTTCCTGTAGTGATATGCCTTCATTTCCGCCCGCTGAGCGCGCCCTCTATCTTCTCTCTGCGCGTTTGAGCGATTTCGCGGGGTTGTTTTACAAGATAAAGGGGATTTTTACACGTGTATGATTCTGGATGGGAGTTCAAAAGGAGTTTTTGTGATGTGTTTTTGTCGGGGGAGAAAGAAATATGGAGGAATTGAGGGGGATGTTGGGAGGTTTGGAAGATGACTGATGTTCGTAGGAGAAAATTTCAATTTGATTGCGAAATTTTTTTTGTTGAGAACGGAAGGATTTCATCCAATATATGTAGGGTGTTTTTTAGGGTGAGGATTTTCGTGACGGGTGGTGGAACTTATTGAAATAGCTCATACAAAATATTCCATATAAGGAAGGAATATCTGCGAAATTGGGTTTTCCTTGGAAAATAATCAACTTTCCTGGACAAAAAGTAGCTCCAGTATAGTAACGTACAAAATACCATTGGTCGCAGTGCAGAAAGGACTCATGGTAACAATCGACAACACTCTAATCAATCAATCAATGAAATGGGTGGCGTCAGTTGCTTTATATATATTAGTCATTATTCAAAATAATCTTCCAGCCATATTGAAATATGAAAATAAGAATTGATGGAGGAGGAGTGCTAATACTGTGTGGTCAACTGAGGAATTCCGATGCAAAAGAGAAATAAAACAAAACTATCAAGTCAATTTTAAGTTTTTTTCTACAAATAATGCTCAGCTCTTAAGGAATTCATTTCTTAAAGATTACGCTGTCCAAATGTCTACCGTTTTTCTGCTGGCACTTTTCGAGTCGAAATTTGGGAAACACGTCGCGAAGTTTCTGGACCGATGGCTTGAATTTTCTGGCGGATATTTTCCTTCAACGCAATTAGAGTGCGGGAATTGTTACGCTAGACTACACTTTTGAGGTATTCCCATAAATTAAAGACGCAAGGTGTCAAGTCCGGGCTTCTGGGGGCCATGGAAGGTCTCCACGCCGAGAAATCAATTGTCAGGAAAAAGCTCTTGAATAGCAGGTAAAGACCGATTTGTATCCATCAAAGTCTTAAAGGGCTGGTTCAAAAAAATTGTTCAACATGTCCACATAACGATCAGAATACCCTGTTACTGCTCGGACGCGTCCGTCTTGGAAAATACGAGCCAATAATGCTTGTGCGTGTATTGCAACACCAAACTGTGAGCTTCAGACTATGCAATTGATTTCATATTTCTTTTTGGGGTTTCTGAAGACCAATACCGGCAATTTTTGTGGTTAACATATCCGTTGAGATGAAAATAGGCTTCATCAGAGAAAAAAATGTTGATTTTGGTATAAGCGCGCACATAGAACGAACGCTCCTCACCCGTCCAGCGAACCATGGCGACTGAATTTCCATGAACGCCTCCTTTGTTTAAGACCAACCCCCACTTCTCTTTTCCTATTCAAAACAATTTTAGAGCACTTTCAAATCGAATTCCTCAGTTGACCACCCGGTATAATACGAATAAAAACATTGTGTGTTAGTCATAGTGACGAATTGATTGAAACTAAGAAATGAGTAAATAATTTTGGACAGAGTTAATCCGATAATGGTCACTCAAGACGTTCACAATATTTTCGTCATATATTGAATAGACAACTAGACTTTAAGTGTACCGTGATTGAAGGCAATAATTGTCCACAATTCTCTCTAATGGCATACTCGTAAACCAACCCCCTTCATATTTGTTCATATTTCACCCTATAATTCAAATCGTCATTGTAATTGGTTGAATTTATCGATCATCACGAACTGTTCGAGAGAGTCGTATTGCGAAGGTTTATGCACATGTTGAGACATGTTTGGAATGTCATTCTGAAATGCTGAATTTTCAGGGTGGCATTCTACATGAAACTATACTAATTTTCTCTACTCTTATTAATGTTAGAACTGGGGTTGTTATGGCTATGTTAGCCTTCAAGGAACTGCGACCATGTAGATCTTTCATTATCTACCCTGCTCATTCATAGAAACCCACAACCGACTACCTCCTTATGAGCCTTGGCTGTTACCTCTTGGTTGTCCAGGATCGGTTTATCCAAATAAATTGTTCTAAGTCCAGCTAGCTCTATATACTTGCATGCCATATATTAGCTGCTTCTGTTTCTGATCCAGAAAACCTGCAACTCCCATCTAATGACTTTCCCATATGCTGCAAATGATGTTTGTACCTACATTGCTCCATCAATAATCCCACCATCACCCGTAGCTCAGCTCGTGACAGCTTCAGGAGATTTTTCTGAGTAAAAACAGTTCTAGAGGAGCAAACTCAGGGTCAATATCTCATTGAGTCTTGGTCAGTATGCAACCATACTCCAAACAGAGTTATTAACCAATGAAACTTCAGCGTTTTGCTGAGGGAAATCAAAATATTTTGAGGCAGTCAAGCATCAATAAAACTTTTGAATTTAGCTGTTGTATATCAAAGCTACCTGGAACTGCCGAAAGCGTCTAAACAGACTTGGACCGACAAAAGAGTCGCTCAGCACGGACCGAAAAACCTGCAAATCTCATCTGATAATTTTCCCATATGGTACAATTATGTTTGTACCTATAGTGCTCCATCGATAGTCCCCCATCACCGGAGCTCAGCTCGTGACAGCTTCAGAAGATTTTTCTTAGTAAAAAACAGTTCCAGGACGACAAGCGGTACTGAAGCGGGAGTCTACAGGAGCAAACCCAGGATCAATATCTTATTGAGTCTTGGTCAGTATGCAACCATACTCCAAACAGAGTTATTTGCTCAGGGTAAAAAGTAAACTAGAGTTGCATTCACGCATTTGTTATGCAGCCAAGTAGAATCTGTTTATACGCGCTAACAAACTTCCGGCGTTGCGAAATCATGCCGTATGTTTATTCCGTATTGGGATAATGGTTTACCGCTCCCTCAGAGTGAAAAGTAAACCTAGAGTTGCCTTCACGCATTTGTTATGCAGCCAAGTAGTATCTGTTTATTTACGCGAACAAAATTCCGGCGTTGCAAAATCGTGCCGTATGTTTATTTCGTATTGGGATAATCGGTTTACCGCTTCCCTACTCTGATACTAACGGCTTGGGTCTGTTACAGATAATTCTGTCAGTTGGCAACCTTGTCTGTTAGTGTTTAGTTCCTTGATGCGATGTGTGTTACATTTTCATTTCGATTTGACGTTCATAAACTGAATTATTTTACTGATTTGGTGGCAGTTTATTGTTGCTTGAGGTTATACCGTTAATTATAGCTAGGACAAAGTCACTAAAATGTTGTATTATATTCAGGACTTTGAGAAATGCAAATCTAACCAATTGTTTACTACACCCTAGTGCGGCAGTGAAATGCTTTCCATCTCACTCTACTTGGTTGATGAATGATGGCAATGCAGTACTGTTCACTCGTAGGGGTATCTCTATGTTTATTTCTTACTCTGAGGTTATTTTCCATTGAAACTTCAGCGTTTATGGTGAAGGAAATCAAAATATTTTGCGATAGTCAAGCACCAATAAAAATTTTTAATAAAGCTGTTGTATATCAAAGCAGTCTGGAACTGCCGAAAGGCTCTAAACAGACTTGGACCGAACAAAAGAGTTGCTCGGAACGGACCGACAAACTCATCTCCTAATGAGATAATTACTTTCATCCAGGGGACTCGGTGGTAGAACGGATAGTCTCGCCCACTCACAAAGAATATTGATTACCACCCAAATCTCCCTAATCTTCAATTCATCAAATACATCCAAAATTACAAAACTTGCAAATTGTCCCTAATTTCGCCATCCCCAAATTAACGTCATTTCCACTTTCAAACCCTAGATGGCGCCTCAACAAACGACACCGAAAAGTTACCTCTCCGTCACGTGCAAATAAATAGTGAAACTTCCGAAAAATTACGCACACCCTTCTCTTCAAGAATATCAAGGGAAACCCCCAACAATTTTCCTGATTACCCCGCTGAATTTTCGGGAAATCGGGATCCCCAGGAAACGCGGTGTTGCCAAATCCTGCACTGTAATTCGATCTGACATAACAAATGGAATAGTCATCGCTAAATTGAACTAATTACATTAGGAATTGACGTTCGAATTGTTTATTCAGTAGAATTATTCGATTGGCGATCTATAACAGTTAATTAATGATGAAGGGTAGAAGAGTAGCAGCCCTTCAGGTTCTCCGGAGATTTCCCTGGATGATCCTGGAGGGGTTGATGAGGATAAAAGATGAAGGGTGTGAGGGGGAAGGGTTGTATTGTGGAGTTACTAGGGGGGAAATTGGGTCACTATAAAGATCGATTTACCTGTCAAGTTTTACTGAGTACCTGTCATCTTTGAAGGGTTGAGAACCTTCAATAACCCTGCACACCAATTTGGAATGAAGCAAAATTGATTTTCTTTATATTTGAGCAACATATAATTTTCATATCGAAAAAACTGGCATTGCCTTGACGGAAATATTCGAATTTTATATTGTGTATCATGCTATGATATCTTAGATTCAGTTTGGTATATATACACATCTTCAGAAGATTTGGAACCCCTATGTTCTTAAGAAATAAACAGTCTACGCTCTGGAAATGAGACGAATATGTTCCCCTATTTGAACTGCAATATATTTGAAAGAAAATCTTTGTCTTACGCAGGATGAGACTAAATCTAATCCTTCTTTCAATCAAATGACAAATACGCCTAGTTTTAGTTTAGTTAGTAAAAAAAAAGGGGTTACAGTTCACTGCGACCTCAAGGTCTATTGTACCCCCTTACAGAGCTGTTCTGGCCACACCCTTCACAGCTCGCCTTCCATTTCACAGATCTAATGCAATCTAATATCTGTGAAGGCTTCAACGCGGCTAGTTCCTCACTCTTACAAGTTTTTCACCAAGACATATCTCCTCAGGCTCGCAATGCCAAAGCATTCCGTGACTAGGTGAATGGGGGGGTGTCTTCCTCCTCCCCACAGAACCTACACTCGTCAGTGTCCGATAATCTCATCCTCAACTGGTGCTTCCTAAGGCGACAGTGTCCTGTGAGAAAGCCAGTGAGGAGTTGTATTGTTTCTTACCAGATATCTTTTGGATCTTGCTGTTTCAAAGTTCCGAAGCAACTTAGTAGAATGATCCATCCCTGGGAGATTCCGCCAGATTTTTTCCTTCTATATTTCTCCTTCTCCAGAAACTCCTTCTTATAGGTACATTTACCTATACCACAGAAGGGTTCTGGGCCAATGACGCCTAAGCATCCCACGAATCAAGTCATCAATAAAATTTTTAGGCACATCGTTTTATTCTTCCTAAAGGGCTAAACCTCAGAGTAAGAAGTAGTTTACTTCTTACTCTGAGGCTAAACTCATTTCTTGAAAAGTTCTAGGTGAGTGTTGGTAATTAGATATTGCTTTCTCTAAGTAACCCTATAGTGCTCAATTGGATACATGTCTGGCGAGTTTGCTGGCCAGTTAATTCTATGAATATCATTTCCTTGAATAATATTTTGAACCTTTCGTGTGTGGTGTGCTGGAACATCATCCTGATAAATGAAATCACCCAAAACTTTTTGCTAGTTGAAAAATGATCGGTTCAATGATTTTCTCTTCATAGATTACACCAATCATTGTTTGTACCTTAAGACTCTTCTTTTCCTTGGATTTGAGCAACCTTCTCCTTATGGTACTGGTTGAGACTACTCGTCAATAAGTCCTCAAACCTGCTGTTTTCGTAGGAACAAGAGCTCAAATAATACAATGGCTTCCAATTTTGTATGAAAACTGTTGAAAACTCTGCAGAATTACAGTAGATCAGCCAAAAAATCCACTGTTTCTTTGAAGTATCCATCTCGAGACCTTTGTGTATAGAAATTTTTTCCATGAGAACATTAGAAGAGCCAAATGGTCCCAAATTGCTATTGCATCCGGTCCAGCAAACAGCCAACAAACACCCTCAATCCCATCTATTAACAACCTGTCACCCCAAATCAAAAACAAACGAACGACGCAACCTGTCAAACAAAATAATTCTCATTCAAACTTCCCCACACGCTCAACAAACGCATTACGATAAACCCCCTCCCCTAACCCCAATCTAAAACCTCCAAACCTCCCCAAATAGTGGCCACAGAATAGAGCGAATCGCTCTAACAATGGAACGCAGCCCGGCGTCCCCGAACGCGACCCTCTAAAGTTACAAACGAACTTCTATGGTCCAGTGGCGGCTCCTGAGATTTCAATCAGAGGAGGCCCGAGACCACGCAACCAACAAAATAATTTATTTCGAACTGGGCTTCCTGTCAGCCACTGGCATTTATTATACCATTCTACGCAGAACGAACGATTATCAGCAGAATTGATAATTAAATTTGGCACTGGTGGTCTAGGTGTCTTAATTACTTGAGTTATGAAAATTTTATCATCGTAAGGCATTTTACTGAATTTATTATAATAACTAAAATCTACAGGATCTTGCGTTTCTTTAAGTTCACTACTTGCATTATAATTCTCACTTCTTGTTTCCGTTTCCATCTTTCTTGCAAAAATATTAAAATCTTACCTAAAAACTTTTCCGCAAAATGTCACAAAAGAGAGGATTAATATTTCGTTAATAAAAAGGTAGGGAATCAACATCTGATCATTGATTCGGGGCGATCGGACGTTCAGTTTCGGCTAGAAGCGAAAATAATGCCGCGGAGCAGGGCCTCCGACACGTGATCTACAGCTTGAGTGGTTCCCGCAACGTTCATTTGAAGACGTTTGAAACGAACCTCGACTCGTGGAGGCGAGCCTCCTTTGCTAAGCGGTTTGTCTGCTATCCGTTACGCTGTATTGTATGTTGCGAATAATGCGGCGTTCCCACAAGGCGTTATTCACGACAGTGAACCACGCTTTCGTGAAATACACTTCTGTGTGAACGCATTCCTCACGAAAGCAAGTTTAAAAACTATTAGTAGGAGAGCTGGCACGAATTTTTGGGCAGGTATTTGAGGCAAGCTGAAAACTTGTCAGATACCTCTCCTATTATATCCCAACTCGGGATTGCAGATCTGGCTGGTGAGTAGCGGGGCTAAATCAACCCCTATATTTTTAATGGCCTGGCAGGTAGAAAGCCCTACCGAAATGATCTGTCTTTTTGGGAATCTTATTTTTCAGCTATAAGTAACACTCCATTAAAATTTCAAGTTGCCTCAAAAACATTTTTTATAATTTTTTGCAAAATATTTTTGCACGCGTCTGGCAATGTTAAAACCCCGATTAAATTATTTGGCAGCTTGAAATTTTAATGGAGTGTTACTTATAACTAAAAAATAAGATTCCCAAAAAGACAGATCATTTCGGTAGGGATTTCTACCTGCCAGGCCATTAAAAATGTAGGGGTTGATTTAGCCCCGCTACTCACCAGCCAAATCTGCAATCCCGAGTTGGGATATAATAGGAGAGGTATCTGACAAGTTTTCAGCTTGCCTCAATTACCTGCCAAAAATTCGTGCCAGCTCTCGGACTATATGCGTTCACACAGAAGTGTATTTCACGAAAGCGTGGTTCACTGTCGTGAATAGCGCCTCGTGGGAACGCCGTGTAATGTATGAATGTTTCAGATCGCTGAGTGATAAACATATGTTTATTACGTTGAAATTTGGATAGTAGATAGAATGATGGAGATAATACAGATATAGAAATGTGATTATTTTTTATTAGAACTTGAATTCAAAATTGAAATTAGGGGAGGCCCGGCCTCCTCTGCCTCCTCTGAGCAGCCGCCACTGCTATGGTCGTGAGGGGACGCGCACACGAGACGTTTCCAATATTTGAAGAGCTTTCAACGAGGAGTGTTTCGTCGTTTTCAATTTTCGTCGCTGGATTCGAATCCAGGGATTATTAATGCGTCTCTCTTTTTGTTTCGGCTGTTTGACGAGCTCTCGACGTATTTGCGATTGTGGAAAAGCCCCAGGGCACGTCTGTACTGGTCTATGGCAACCTTAGGGTGGGTGAGACGAGGGAAGCGGGAAAAAGTTCGATCTAGATTGGGAATAAGTTGGGAATCCACGTTTTGTTCCTGTAACTTGATTTGGAGGGCATTTTCTAGTGGATTCTGGATGGTCATTAATGGAGTTTCTGGTTTGAGGGCTTTCTTGACTTGTAAACGATTTAACGATAGGAGTTTTGAGTGGAATTTGGAGAGTGTGAATGATTGTTGAGATTTGATATACAAAAGATTGTTAATGTTTTATAAGGCAAGAACAATGGCTTCAAATGATGAGAGGCAGCAGAATCAGCAAATCGTCGATAGAGTTGGGATTTCATACGCTTCAGTATTCCGAAGAGTGCATTTGTACCAGGAAACTAATAGCGTTGAGTAGAGAAGTAGTACTCAGCGGATTTCACCGAATCTTGTGTGAAAGAAGAGAAATAAACAATTTTCAAAATACTGGAATGTTGATAAGTGATTTAATACTTGGTATTTTCACCCCTTGCCTTAATTACAGCTCGGCAACGACGGTTCATACTCAAATTGAGTGATTTTAAAATGTTCTGATCTAATTCCTGAAATTTTCACCAATGTACGGGACAAATGGCACTACACGCTCTTCAAGAATGTTCCTTATCTACCTATCAGCATTCATAGCTCTCATCAACGACCACTAGGTTTATGCCAGCAGTCAAAGATATTCCACCCCATATCATAATCGATCCTCCCTCGAAATCAGTAGTATTCAGGAAATTGCACTGAGCATATCTTTCATGTGGACGTCTGTATACAAGGGAACGTCGATCACAATGGTAGAGGCAGAATTTAGACTCATCTGTAAAGAGAACTCTTTCCCAATCAGCCTCTTTCCAATGGATATGCTCTCTCGCAAAATCCTTTCTCTCGCCTTCTGATGGGCTGGGGTAAGCGCTGGGCCTCTTGCACCAGTTGTCTCCCGTGGTCTACCCTGTCCTGGTCTCTGAATCCCTGGAACATTCTGGACACACTTGTATGGGAAACTCCAAACCTTTCTGCAATTCTTGTATATGTCCACTCTCCTTCTCGCGAAACTACCGCTTGGGCACATTCCTCTTGGGTCAAATTGCGTGTTTCGCGTTGCGTAGCGATCGAGTGTAGAAAATCAAACGAAAGAAAAACTATTGATCACTAGAATTGATCGAGAACAACTGATTTTAGAATGGAGCCAATACATTCAAAATCTCATAATCTCATCTTTTTTATTCCTGCTGGGAAAGAACATCTGTATTGAAGAAAAACGTTGAAGGTGGATAACATATGCATGCATAATTTTGATAAAAATAATTATTGAGAACACATTCAGTTGTAGAATAAATTTGAGATTTCCATAATGTGCGTTAATTTTTCTGCGCAGTGTATGTTTTTACGTTTTTCGATGCTATAAAAAGTATCTGCCACACTTTTCTCTGAAAGCTGTTTTTCTCTGTTAATCCACAAAAAAATAGGGAAAAGATTATTAAAACCTGAAGAAAACAAATCAAAAGAAACACAGACATTTCAGACAAAATGATTGAATCCCCATTTCTGTAAACAAGAAGAGTGAAAAAACTGAAAACAACTGATTAATTTGAACGTCGAGGAAAATCTATGGATTTCCGTTTTCCTTTTATCGAACAACTTTTGTTCCCGACATGGAAATATGGTAGATCGTGAACTGCTCCCTGTTTTTGCCCCCAAACCACTTCGCGGCAACTGCAAGAAGTTAGGAACTAGAAATGGGTGAAAAATGCACTTGCAAATTTAGGTGTAACAGGCTTCCACTGCCAACCCGATGATAAATAGGATGTAAATGCGGGGGAGGTTTTTTTTAGGGAGCAGTATCTCGTTAGTTTCAGTCGTTACAGTGAAATATGGCGAGTAAAAGTGGGTAAAAATAATGGGGATAAAAAATTTTCCGGCTCTTGTAGAAGTTAAGTGCGGGTGCTTAGGATATGCTGCCTTCTCGATTAATTTATAGAAGAACATATTTTATACGCAAAAAATGCTATTTCATGTCAGGAAATAATCAAAGGTGATATTCAAGTAGTTAGTTGAATCTCACTTGAATCGATTATTCTGTTATGGAAATATAGAGAATCTTCTTTTCGATATTGAACTTTCTTTGGTTCTGTTGACCCTATGGCCACAAAAATCTCCATGGAATTCAGTATGATAGTCTTTATTTATGAGAAAATTTTCACTTGAATCGGATATCCTGTTATGGAAATATGAAGATTTTTCATTTCAATATTCCACATGGACCTATAATACTAACTGGACGTCGAACTTCCTTACTGTCACGTAGAAAAAAGTGAGGTAAATGGCCGCGATTTGCAGTTTAGGGTGAACCACAAATATTTTTATGTCTTATGCCATCTCTGCTCGAATTTTGATCGAAATATAGACGTTCCTTTGAGAGAAGTGATGAAAAACGAACTCTATATATTAGTGTTCTGTGATCTCTGACATTTCGGTCTATTAAAATTATAAATATTTTCGATTCTTGTGATTAGTTAGATTACCAATTACCAATATTGGTAATCCTATAATTTTAATTCATTGAAATAAAATAAATAAAGGAATATTGGTAATTCTAATATTTAAATTCATAGAAAAAGTGACATCTCTCAAATCCACCCCAAACTGCAAATGGCAGCCGTTTGCCTCAACATTTTTGACAGGTTCGCTATCTAGTAAGTATTATAAATCTATGATATTCCAATTGAATTTTTTATGGTTCTGTTTCCACTATGGCCACAGAAGGCATGAACATTCAGTGTATCAATCTTTATTTAGAAAATATATTCCATCCGAATCGTATATTTTTTTATTGAAATATGAAGTTTTTTCTTTTCAATATTCCAATTCAATTTTCTATGGTTATGTTCACCTTATGGGCACTAAATTTTGCACGAAGCTTGTTATGAACATCTTGCATATGGCCGCAACATTTCATTCCAATGGGTTTCGTTTTTTCTGAGATATTGAGGAACAAAAATTTTAAATGGCCATATTTTATGGAATACCCTGCACGATTTGGCTGATTAACGAACTTAACTGAGCCATTTGGGACCGAACTCACCCTGAAAATTTCAAATCTTTAGGACAATTCCTTCGAAAGTTATTGGGCTAACGGACGGCCGGATGGCAGCACGGACAGAATCGAATTTGACCACGAATTCTCCATCAGGGAGTCAGTCCTATCGTTTGAGAACATTTTTGGCACAAAATTCGAAAATTACAGACATTTGGGCAGAACGATATGGCATCCGTTTAAGTAAAACGAGCGCGTACGAGGACTTTTTTAATATTTCTTCCTACTAGAACTATTGACGAGTTACGTTACTTTTTGGCAAGGTGTATATGAAGAATCATTATCTTTAGAGTTCAAAATTGAGTCGAGCAATAAATCTATTAGTCAACCCCTAAGGAAACATTTCCTTTACTGATCTCCTCGAAACGAAAAGTTAATAAAAAATCCATTAGAGCGAACTCAAGCCACTCTCTTATTTATTTGGCCAGTAAATCTCGACTTGCTTTGAATAAAAGCCAGCCGCGTCATTTTATTCTGTTCTTTTTCCATAATAAAGCCGGAAACACTGATTATAGCTTGGGGGATCGGACATCAAAAGAAAAAATATGGATTTCCGTTTCTTCGTTTCGACAGATATAATTTCTCACAATCGAAATATAATAAAGAAAAGTCAACTACCCTTTGTCCTTTTTCTTGGAAAAACATCGTGCTTAAATATCTGTTGTTCGGAATTTTATGCCTGAAATGGTCTCTAGTGTCCATAACTGCTCGGAAACCTATAGTGGGATTCATTATAAAAATTCAAGAAAAACCCTAAGCATATGTAAAAAATCAATAGTTGAAAAAAATTATATTCTTTGGTTCTGACTATGCGATCCTCTTGAAATTTTGCAGCAACATTCAGTATATCGATTTCCATTCACAAAATGACTTTCACTCGATTCGGAAATATTGTTATGGAAATATATACTAATATTATAAAGAGGAAAGATTTGTATGTTTGTGGGTTTGTGGGTTTGATACGAGTTAACTCATAAGCTACTAGACCGATTTCAATAATTCTTTCACCCTTAGAATGCTACACTATCCCTGAATAACATAGGCTATACTTTTCACCCGAGAAAATTAAGGAAACCTACTATAAGTTCAATGATAATAAATATGAGTACCAAAATCAGCCATGATCAGGTGCGCTGCAAAAACTGTAAGACGTACATGGAAAAAATGTATGACGAAAATGTAGGTACCTCTTCAATAGTTCTACAAAAAAGTCCGCGATAGCATATGTCTACCTTTCAAGGTTTACTCGGTATTACCTTTTAAAGGTATCCGAATGTTTCTCAAAATTGTGCACTATTTGGGAGTATTTTTTATGAATACGCTATTGATCCTTATCCAATTAAATACGTCGTTCATACCCAGTATTTAATTTAGAACGAAATTGCCTTTTACATCATTCAATTATGATGAATACATCAAAAGATATGGCAGGTTGAAGATGAAATCGCACCAAAATGCGTCTCCGAGGTAGGCACTAGCCGGGTAGGAGAAGGTACCGAAGTGTGAGGGATGTATGAATGTGTTTTGGATTGCCTGATGCCCGTATGTTTATGATCACAAATCAGATCAACAGATGGCGCTGTAGTCGTTATTTAGGTTATTCATCTACTCTGCAACTAAACGGCTAGATCGAATTGAATGAATTTTGTGTATACAGAACAAAGTCAGTTGGGTCTGCTAGTATGATATAAAGATTGAATAGTAGCGTGCGTTCCAAAAAATTCGTGGTCAAGTAAGCTTTGGATTCTATTTTTCCTAAGAGTCTATGAGGGGAGAAACAGAATACACAGCTTACTTGCCCACGAATTTTTTTGAACGCAAGATATATGGTTCTGTTCTTATTATGAGCATCTTGCATGTGGCCGCAACATTTCATTTCGATTGGTTTCGTTTCCTCTAAGATATCGATTAACAAACATTTTTAATGGCCATGTTTCATGAAATACTTTGAACGATTTGGCTGGTTAACGAACTCAGCCTAGGCATGTGGGAACCGAACTCACCCTGAAAATCTCTAGGTCAATCTCGTCGAAAGTTATCAAGTTTAATGTGTACGATGTTGAAAATTAATGACCCTTTTTAATGTCTTGTGCAAAAAAAACCGAAAATTTATCAAAATTCATAATGAGATCGACGAAAAATCTTGTTGTCAACTCTTTTATCGATCTAGTGACTAATGGTCTCGAACTATTTATCCTAGTATATTAAATTACTAATAAATACTGCAGTACCTTGAAAATTTAAAATGAGTTGCTCAGAAAACTGAAACATTTAGTTCTGAATATTGAAAACACTTAAAACTTCATGAAAACAAATCAATAGAAAAATACAACGATTAATCTAGTAGACCACTTCGTAAATTTGGATGTCGCATAGAGCCCCATCAGACTCCTTGGCGCCTTCGTCCTGCAGGAGCCAACAACCCCTCTGAATGGGGCATTAATATCTCCAGAGAAATCGAAGAAAAACTGGGGGAATGCGGCTTTTGGGCCGTAAAAACCCTGGACTGAGCGTTGGCATTATTACAGTTGTCTATTGTGGTTTTTATGATGCCCTTTCGAACACATAACAATTCAAACGAGTTGCAGGATATAGGGATATCATAGGTTATGTTTATTATTGGAGAAATGTCAGATTGGTGTTTGCGGGTTGGCAATATGTAACTAACGACTGTTTCTTTCTATGGGTTTATTTTATTGGGGTGGAGTTATTAGGGATTTCAATTTGAAGCCTATTCGAAGAGTATATTGACGATTTGAATGAATTTATCTGCTATTATTACATTCTTTTTCCTTGGTTCCTTTCTTTATTGCTTCTTTTATTACTTTTTTCCTTTCTTTTTCGTTTGCTTTATTGCAACCTTTTTTATTGATTTTGTTTACGTGGGGATTTTTATGTCTTCATTCACATATTCTTCTGTTCACCTTTTTGTCTAGTTTTGCGGAAAATCAATAGGTCTTCGGAAGGGATGAAAACCTCAAATAAACACTATGTCTTTCCAAAAAAATGAAGTATTAGTGGATTTATTTATTCCGTATTCCTTAAAATCTTCAGAATTGTGTGTTTTTTCATCAGCAATCCTTTTAATTTATTTCCTTTTTCAGTTTTACTGTTCGGCGACAATTTTTTCAAGACCAATTTGCTCCTGACAAATAAGTGCAAAGATTCTCGCAGGAGCACTTCATCTTAATTAAAAATTTTTTAATTATTTCTGTTTCAGAGACTGGGAGTGAAAACCTAAAACGTTTTTAAGAAATATTTCGCAACAGTATATTCGTTTTCGATCGCAATTGCACGTCGATTTTAGGGAAAACAAGCGCTATGCCATTTCACCCCACCGAATCATTTTGTACACCCTTCCCATAATAATAATAAAAGCAATAATGACTTGAATATTCAGACCTCAAAAAGCGCCGGCTTTCAATTAGATCAAGAAGATGAGAATACGCAACAACTCCATAACAATCAGCAACAAAATTATCTCATAACGAAGTCATAACTACACTCTCCCCTAACTCCCTATCTTCCAACTTTCCTGAAGGCATCCTTAAAACGTCAAAAGATCTAGGACAAACGTTTCTTCTCATTCTCGGCCTTCACGACTCATCAGACCGAAAACGAGGTTAAGTACTCGAATTTCAAGGTGAAACTTTACGGTTTCAGAAAGGTTTTAGTTGGAATTAAGTTCAGGGCAAACCCTCGATGATTTTGTAATGACATGCAGGTTTCGTCGTCTCCAGGCTGACAACTTCTTGGAGAAGAGCTTGTAAACTGCTTAGGTTTGTGAGAAGAATTTGATTGCGAAACTTGGTTCAATTTATTTATCTTCAGGAGTTGAGGTGAAGTAAACTTATGGAAATGCGATACTGTAAATAGGAAATAGGAGCAATGAAGGGTGTGAGTTATATTTGCGGAATTGCCACAAGGGTGCCATCAAACTACGTTTATAAGTTGATATCGTACTATAAAGGGTTTTTCAATAAGAGGTGTTATTTTGAATAGCCCGCTATTTCGGTAGATGTCACGTTTGGATTTGTCATTTTTTGACATTCGACAAGACGAAAATACGCCTTCAATAAAAATGGAACGATACACGCTCCAAGAACGTATTGAATTTATTAAAATTCACTAAAAAAATGGTAAAAATTTGGCAGAGACGGTTCGTAAAACTCGAACATTTTTAGGTCGTCGTGAAGCACCTTGTCGGACAGCAATAAAGAAATTGGTGGAAAAATTCGAACTGTTGGGACGAGATAGTGATGTGAAGAATAAAACCTGAGCACGTCGCTCAAGAAGAGCCTAGAATATTGCTGGTGTAGCCGAAAGTGTTGTAGAAAACCCAGGTTACACCGTATTTTGCATAAAGATTTGGGTTTTAAGGATTATAAAGTTCAGTTAACACTAGAACTCAAGCCGGCCGATCATAAACAACGTCGTGTCTTTGCTGATTGGGTCCTTGAAATGCATGAAAATGATCCGGAATTCCATCGAAAAATCATCTTGAGCGATGAGGCCCATTTCCACCTCGGTGACTACGTCAACAAGCAGAATTGTCGCATCTGGTGCTCTGAAAACCCAATGGTTATTGTTGAAAAGCCTCTCTATCCTCAACGTGTGACTGTTTGGTGCGGACCTTACTTTTTCGAAAATGAAGCTGGAGCAACAGTTACGGCGAATGGATGACGCTATCGAGAGATGATTAATGATTTTTTATGGCCGAAATTGGATAGTATTGATCTGGTCAATGTTTACTTTCAACAAGACGGCGATGCGTGCCACACAAGCAACGAAACCATTGATTTTTTGCGGGAAAAGTTTCCGGACCGTGTTATCTTTCGAAGAGGTGATCACAATTGGCCACCGAGATCTTGTGATTTAACACATTGCGACTTCTTCCTTTGGGGCCACGTGAAACAAAAGGTCTACGCCAATAGCCCAGCGTCGATTGATGGAATTCGTGAGGCTATCGAGGACATAGGGCAGCCACTTTGCGATTTGGTTATGGAAAATTTCATTAAAAGGAAATAGTTCTCTAAGAGTGGTCGTGGTGGTCATTTGCCTGATGTTATTTTTAACTGTTAACGGCATAGCTTTTTCTTCATAATGAAATAAACATCCGATCATTCATATTGAAAAGTAGCATTTTCCTTTGAATATCAAAATAACAGCCTTTATTGTATAGAAGGAGAATGAGTCAACAGAAAATTTACCTGTATTGGTATATTATTTGGTTGTTTTACTTCATTTGAAGAATCATTTCTCATATGCGTATCGAAGGCTTTTTCCCATTGAACCAAAAATCTTATTCTCTTTATTATCTTCATCATATAGGAAGTTCACCTGAAAAAACAAACAGCAGAAACTGCAAAACATTAACAAATTAGAGTAACATTCGAAATGTTCCTTGAAATCCCAGAGAAAATCTGGTCTATAAACATGAGGGTTGATAAAACCAGGTTTAACTCTTCACTAAATGATCTCATAAAACGTCAGATGTCGCCTAAGTTTTTTACAGACCCATGATGGTGGGAAATCATCTCCATAGATTTAAACAGCGGCACTTCACCTTGAATATACAATTCAACTCATGTCAATAAAACATTATAAAACCCTTATTTATATGCGAACAAATTTCAGATCGAAAGACCTTCTGATACCACATATAGATCACAACCTTCCCACCATCTGCAGCCCTTCCTAGAACATAAACAACACCCCTACACTATCCCTAGAGATACCCTGATTAATCTTTAACACCAAACACGTTGAGTATTTTCTGTATGAGATACAGAACAAGCAAATCCTACATCAAACAAACTTCTGGCTCCGCGTGCAGCGGCGATCCCGCGAACTAAATCAAGTGTGGACTGGAACGATAACGAAGCCTCCTGCTATCTTGGGAGCATGAGGGTTGGGGATATATCCTGGAAATCTCTGGGGAAGTGGAGAAAACGTCTAGAGGCCAGTCAACCCTTATATTTTCAGGTAATGGCGAGCATGAAGATTTAGACGGAATGAATTAAATCGTATGGAGGGTCGTACGTCTTAGGGGCAAGCCGATGTTTGGAAAATTGAGGGAAATAGGGCCGTTTCGTTGGAAATGGTGTTGGAATCTTTGATGCCATAGGATTTCATGGTTTCGAGAAAGTCACGGGTTCAATAGAGATTTTGTATTTGTAGCTTCCTATGGAGTGTGGGATGAACTGGGACCATTTTCCACACCCGGAATTCGAACGCGAACCTACAGCCTAGTTTAGTTTTTACAGAGCTGTTCGGACCACACCCTTTACAGCTCGCGTCTCCAGAGATCTCCAGAGATCTGATAAAATCCAATATCTGTAAAGGCTTCAACGAGGCTAGTTCCTCACTCTTACAAGATTCTCACCCAAGGCATTTTCTCCTTAGGCTGCCAAAGCATTCCGTGACTAGGTGAATGGGGGTATCTCACTTCTCCCCACAGAACCTACAAACACTCGTCAGTGTCCGATAATCCCATCCTGAACAGGTGCTTTCTGATGCGACAGTGTCCAGTAAGAAAGCCAGTGAGGAGGAAGGTCTAATAGCTTCTTGCCAAGATCCAGATATCTTTTGGATCCCGCTGTCTCAAAGTTCTGAAGGAACTTAGTGGAATGATCCATCCCTGGGAGATTCAGCCAGAGTTTTTCCTCTCTCGGCTTTTTCCTTCTCCAGAAACTCCTTCTTATCGGTTCATTTACCTATACAATAGAAGTGTTCTGGGCCAATGAGTGACATTCGTGCGGCCTCTTTGGCAAGTGTATTGACCTCTTCGTTTCTTTTGATTCCCGAGTGGCCGGGAACCCAGATTAAAGAGACCTTATTTTTCTTACCTACAGCTTGTAGTATGCTGCTCAACCACTACAGCCATTTAGGTGGTTATTGTGAAGTTATTTTAATGAACAAATAGGAAAAACACTGAACGCCCCATTCTTGGTAGAACTTTTTATTCAAAGCTTGCAAAAACTAGCCAGCTCAACTAGTTTTCCTAAAAATTTTTTCTCTGGGTTCTTGTATCAGAAACTTATTTCATTCGTCTCTGCCAATCTGTAAAATTCACACACTTTTAATTCGATATCCAGATAAATTTTTTCGGGGATATTACAATTCGAATATAAAGGAGAGAGAAGGTTCAGAGAAATCATTGCTTCCTTCTATTCAAAGCAAGCATTTTTATCTAACTCTTTGATATAGCTGTAGTATCAAAAACAGTGGGGAACTACCAAAAGGCTCTGACTAGACTTGAAGTGAACATAGAGTCACGTTTGTTTCGATACCAATTCACTCAGGCTACCAGACCAGTTGGCACATATTGGCACAACACTTCCTCTTATGGGCCAAGAACCATTCCTGGGAATCCCACATGACATCGGTATGCAGGTGATAACGGACTGAATGGAGGATAAATTAAAGTCCTTCCGGTTGACCCATCTAGGCCCAAAACTATCGAAAGCGTACATTACGAAAGCATCGATCTGAAAGCTGGTAGATCTTATGCCAGTTGATAGTTGATAGTATAAAAAGGGGTTACAGTTCACTGCGACCTCAAGGTCTAGTGTGCCCCCTTACAGAGCTGTTCTGATCACATATTTCACAGTTCGCCTTCTAGTTCCAGAGATCTGATGAAATACAGGATCTGTGAAGGCTTCAACGAGGCTAGTTCCTAACTCTTACAAGTTTCTCGCCCAAGGCATTCTCTCCTCAGGCTCGCAATGCCAAAGCATTCCGTGACTAGGTGAATGGAGGTTTCTACCTCCTCCCCACAGAACCTGCACTTGTCAGTGTCCGACAATACCATCCTCAATAGGTGCTTCCTAAAGCGACAGTGTTCTGTAAGAAAGTCAATGAGCAGGTGTAATTGTTTCTTACCAAGATCCAGATATATTTTGGATCTTGCTGTTTCAAAGTTCTGATGGAACTTAGTGGAATGATCCATCCCTGGGAGATTCCGCCAGAGTTTTCCATCTCGGCTTTCTCCTTCTCCAGAAACTTCTTCTTATAGGTACATTTACTTATACCACAGAAGGGTTCTGGGCCAATGACTGACATTCGTGCGCCCTCTTTGGCAAGTGTATTGGCCTCTTCGTTTCCTGAATGGCCGGAAATCCAGGTTAAAAAGACCTTATTTTTCTTGCCTACCTCATACCTCATTCCGGCACTTCCAGATCATCTTTGTGTCGGTGACGTAGGAGATCAGTGCTTCAATAGCAGCATGACTATCTGAGTGTATGGCTATATCGCACTTCTGATGGTGCTAGGTCTGGATAAAACAAAGATGAGAACCTTTATCAGAATAATGACGGGCCAATGCAGGCTGAAAGCGCATTTTCACAAAATCAGCCTGTTCGAAGATGTCGAGTGTAGACTTTGTCTGGGAGATATCAAGAAAGCGTCATCTTAGAGTCTTCGAACACACTACCATCACTCGGAACGAACTGAAAAACTTATCTCCGAATATGAGATCATTCAGAGGCTGGATCTCCTCGGAGACATTTTAATCTATGAGTATGCCACAATAATCAGTAGGAGTTGGTGATGAGAAAGGTAGTCGCCCACTCACAAAGAATAATAAAAATATTTAAATGCAAACATTAATCTGAAAAAAAGCTCAGTATCCTTAAGTTTGACAATTTGTTTAACAGTTTTGCTTTTCCCTATGCATTCATCAGCAGAAAATTAGGTAAACGACACTGCACTTCCATGTTTTTTCCATTTCCGATGTCCGAATGGAACATCGTGCCAGTTGGAAGGCAGCCAATAACGAGGGGTACGTTCCGAAAATAACGGAGGATGAATGGAATGGCTGCAGGCCATGGTGATCCAGGGCATTCGCTTCGTCTGAGGGTGGGGGGTACACGTGGCTGCCGGAGCCCGGATTTACGACCACCGGAAAAGATTCAACCGGATTTCTTAAGGAAGAACGTCCTAGCACTTGTTGCTGGAATGCTGCGATGACTTCGTGCTTTTATGCCGGGTTTTCTAGTCGTTAAATGATCATACGAGGTAACTTGATGAAGAAAAGGTTCTATTCTCCAGAACAAGAAACTTTCTATTGCTGGTTTATTGCCTTCATTCAGGTGATGAGAAAGTGAAGATTTTACACACAAAAATTGACATTACATTACAGAAGATAAGATTCGATAAGAGGAGCCAAGATTTTAACGATGTGTGGTTACCATGAATAAAAAGATTTCTAGTTATTTAAAAGTAAAATGTGTCCTTCTAATAAATAATCCTTCATTCCGAATCATTCTCGAGATGGATCAGAAGGTATCGTATGAAATAGGGATGAGTATATTACGAATTCATATAAATTGAGGTTTTCCTCATAGAAGGAAGTTTTTGCAATCCTAAAAAACCATTTTAGTGATCTTATTATTCTCGTTAAATAAAATAAAACTGATTTAAATTATGTTATTTATTATCAACTATCACGTGACTGCGAACGCCAATTAGATGTAGTTGACGTCACTATCCAATATTTTCATTGCAAATTAAAATGTTCTGTGCTCAGATCAACAAAATACATTCATAAGGCCATAGATAACATAAGGCCGCGTTTCAAAAAACTCCAATCACCTTGATTATTGAAATGCCATCATTTCTGTACAATTTTCAGTTCATTTTTGACATAAACCTTCGACTTAATTCAAAATCAAATTTGATTCGAACTCATGAAGTTGAAAGCTGAAAGAAAACAGAATAGTTCATGTGCGCTCTGCTCACTACACGAAGCCCTGTTTAATAAGGTATTTTTTTGCATATACCTGCAGTTTTCTCTAGATTCTGTGTACACTTTCATTTTTTTGTTGATGTAAACTTTGTGTGGCCACATCGAGGAGCGTGGACCACAAAACAGGCATTGCCTACGTGAGTCTTTGTTCTCGATGGGTTAGACACTGCAAACTAAGCTAAATTGAAGTGTATGTTGAAAATGTATTGAATGGAAGTGTATTATAAATGTATTAAATATAAATAAAATAAAATAAATAAATAAATTAGTTACAAGAACGATAACCTACAATTTCCTTTATAATGGAGGATTAAGGGTAAAAGTAGTAACTTACGATTATTGATTCCCTGATGGTCGCAAGTTTCTTTGCTGAAAGCAAGGATTTTTGTACAGCGGAGCTTAGAAACGTGAAATTGTCTTTGTAAGTATCAAACTTTTAACTCATATTCATTATTACAAATAGAAGAAACACCTTATACAGCATTTAGTGACCGACGTTTTCATTTTGAGGGCTTAGATTGAACTTTTTCACAAGGAATCAGGCGAAATCAGTTCGCTCCGACAGAAGTCAAAGTTTGTTTATTGGATATTGACGTAATCATCAACGTGACAAAATTGAGCATTTCTGCGGGAATTTCAAATTGTCTTTTCATTTTACGTATTTTTTATAGGCAATCATTATATTTTCAAGAAAAAAGTAATTTTTTTGTGTTTTTTTCAGGGTTTATCTATAAAATAAAATGAATTTCAAAAAGTAATCAACATCCCTATTTCAAATTACAACTTTCATAGAGGAATTCTACTGCAAATTTTCAAATACCACATTTTCACCTCGCTCTAATTCGGAATATTTCCCAGATGTACCTAATCTGACGGTGAAGGATAATAATGAGCATGATTTAATACATCGTTCAGCAGGAGTTCTCGTGTAACATCAAAAACATTACGACGCCTAATGCATTAAGTTAATGCCACCAATTTAGAAGTAGGTATACCTTGTACCGGATGTGAGTATGTTCTCTTTACGATGTTTTTATGCCTCGGCCAAGGGGGTCACGTGATACCCACCTACGTTTCAGTTGTCGAATGATCTTACACAACCGAAAAATGCGATTCCACGAATTGGAGGTCTTTCACAGAAATTCGAGAAAATTGAAAATAACAACATTTTTAATTGTTGCTCCTCCTGGTGTTTTTTCTGTAGTTCTCTCAATGTTCATTTCAGGGAATTCCAAGTTGGCACGTTCTTATCATTAATAATCAACATTCCTCCATTTTGAAAACGATCAACAAAGATTTAAAGACCCATTAAATATAAATTGTAAAAACTAACAAATATTTGAAAAAGTAAGGAAAGCTACTTCATACAAACTCGAAAAGTGATTTCTGAAAACAACTGGAAATTTCTGGTCAAAAACTTAAATCGTAGAGAAGAAAATGATGGTAAAAGATTAAGTAACATTTCATTTTGAAAAAGCTTCGTTTTCAAACTATTCTTTATTAAGAATGACCAGGGGTCTCTGCTGATTTGGGAGTGATGTAACACCATGAAGCAACTTGGAAGAGGTCATAAAGTGACTCTACTAAGCCAGGGCATTGTGGTGTGGAAGGATATGAAGAAGCCGATGAACTTGCAGAAAGTGTAGCAAAGTTAACACTTGCTGGACCTGAGCCTTTCTGTGAGCTTGAAAAAGACCAATATAAGCCACCGGGAGTACAATAACAGAAAAACCCTTTGGAGAAAAATCCTGACTAACTCAGTCTCAAAAGTCGGAATGATTTCGCCTACATCTGTACCAGAAAGCTCCTGAAACTGCTTCGAGCTCAGCTTCGTTTGATGATGAGACTGTCGGTACAAATATCATTCATGCCGTATGGAAAAGTCAGTAAATGAGCTTTGCAGGCCCTCTGGATCAGAAGCAGAACAGCTGAACACATGGAAGGCAAGTGTCCGAAGCTGTTTGGCCTAAAAACAATTCATATGGACACCCAAGAGGGAACGCTAAGGCTTCTTAGGAGGTTGTTGGTTTTATCAAGGCGAAAAAATCTACATAGTCGCAATTTTCGGAAGGCTTACCTAGCAATAACAACTCCAGTTCTTATAATAATATTAATAATAATAAAGTGTCAATATTCATGGCGATGTACGCGTAAACCTCTGTTTCTATCAATAATAATAATTTTCTGGAAATGAATATAAGAGTCGACATGTTGCAGTTTGTGAAATACTTCATCAGGAACTCGCCATCTAACTGAAGATTCTGTAGTCTTAAACAATTCCATATTATATAAGTATCAGCCTGAAGTAATACTGGAGAACCACCATTACAGGCTATACTGGGATCGCGCAGTACTTACAAATTTAATAGTTGCTAATAAGAGGCCAGACATAATCCTAGTGAAGAGAAAAGAGCAATACTTATAGACGTAGCCATCCCGAACAAAAACAATCTACGTCAAAAATATGCTGAAAAAATATCAAAATATCGAGATCTTGAACGTCATATCAAAAGGCAGTGGGGAAAGTGTAGTAAAAGAACCATTTCCATTCTTATATCAACCACAGGAATTATCCCGAAGAGCCTCAAGTGCAACCTCAAGGAGCTAGATGAACACCAAGAACAACCATGGAGGGAAACATTGCAAGACCGACTACCAGAACATCAACCGAGAAATCCAGGACCAAGCAACGAAGGACGAACAACCCAGGACCCAGGAGAAGAAGAACACCGAAGACCTCAGAGCTCAATCTCGCTGATACTTGCTATCCGGGATGAGTGAATGTTTCCCTTAGTAGGGGGTGTGAGAAATAACACCCTCTCTATGCTAATATGCTCAAGTCGATTATAATAATACCTAATATGAGAAAGTGAATCAACTAACTACTTGAAGATTAACTCGAGTTTATGAGAAATGGACCCATTCGAAAAAAAGGTCACTCCGTTCATCTCCCCAGTTTAGCACATCCAAATCAATAAATATTTTCCGTGAAGAAATAAACTGTTGCCTTCGTAGCAGCTTCAAAATTTCGCATGCAGCTCCAGATCAGCGAACGTCGCAACATTTCCCTTCCAAGCATTAATTTCAGCTTCGCTGAAATATACTGGTGTATTTGTAGAAAGATAATCTGCAGAACAACGTTCATGAATACCTAATGCTAGGATTACACGAGTCGCATATCGTATCCAAAATAAAGGGGAGACGTGTTGCCGTCCCTACAATATGCACGTAGAAATCCGGAAATGAATATATAATTCTATTTGCTGGTTTAGCAAGACTGCGCGCTAGTTTTGGTAATCTCGAGATATGCTTGTTTTTGATGTGGTTTAAATGGAAACTTATTTCGACCAGATGAAAGCTTCGTTGTTATGTGATAATGTAATGGTTGATTGTGTTCTTACAGTTTTACTGGGTTGACATTTCAGATGAACATTTTTACAGCCATGAATACTTTCTATATTCAAGGTATTTCAAGCGTCTATAGTTTTGCTTTCAAAGCCAAGAATTGTCTTGAAAGGCTCGGTTGGACTCGACGAAATACACTGCGCAAAAAAATTGACGCACATTCTGAAAATCTCAATTTCAATGAATGTTAACTCTACATTGACTTTATAACTTATTTTTTATGTTCTCTCAGGAAGGTTTTGAACGAAACAAGGCACATTGAATGGAAGAAAAATTCAGGATTTCATAGAATCTTATGTGAAAGAAGAGAAATAAACAATTCTCAAAATACTGTTATGCTGATAAGTGATTTAATACTCGGTATTTCCACCTCTTGCGTTAATTACAGCTCGGCAACGACGGTTCATACTCAAAATGAGTGATCTTAAAATGTTCTGATCTAATCCTTCCCAAATTTCTCTGAGTTGGATTCCTAAGTCATTAAGAGTAGCTGGATGATTTTCTGAACTTCTCAGCCTTCTATTGGGGTTGTCCCAAACATGCTCAATCGGATTGAGATCTGGACTTCTTTTTGGCCATTCCATTCGAGACTTCAACCTCTTCAAGGTACTCCTGAATGATGCGCGCACGATGGGGTCTAGCATTATCGTCCATAAAAATGAAATTTTCTCCAATGTATGGGGCAAATGGCACTAAATGCTCTTCAAGAATGTTCCTTATATACCTATCAGCATTCATTGCTCCATTATCAACGACAACTAGGTCTGTGCGAGCAGTCAAAGATATTCCACCCCATACCACAATCGATCCTCCCCCGAAACCAGTAATATTCAGGAAATTGCACTGAGCATATCTTTCATGTGGACGTCTATATACAAGGGAACGTCGATCACAATGGTAGAGGCAGAATCTAGACTCATCTTTAAAGAGAACTCTTTCCCAATCAGCCTCTTCCTAATGGATATGCTCTCTCGTAAAATCCAAACGTGCCCTCGATGGACTGGGGTAAAAGCTGGGCCTCTGACCGCAACACGAGGCCTTAAATCATATTCTCTGAGGCGATTTCTTATTGTATAGTGCTAATTTGCACCCCATAAGTTTGCTCAAGCTGATTTTGAAGGAGGCGAGCAGTCGCAAGAAACTCTCAAGTAACGTTCTTGAATGGCAGTTGTTACCCGTGGTCTACCCTGTCCTGGTCTTCGGACATTCATACTGTCTCCCTGAATCGCTGCAACATTCTGGACACACTTGTATGGGAAACTCCAAACCTTTCTGCAATTCTTGTATAATCTTTCTAAGCCCACAGAAAGGCTCGGCCCAAGAAATGTTAATCTTGATAGACTTTTTGTAGGTTCATCTTCTTTTTCATTTCCTTCAGAACTACAATACCCTGGCACATGTGTAAGAGTATGATGAAATTGAATATTTCATAAAAATAATAGTTAGAAAGAACATATAACGCAAGCAAAAAAATAGAATAGAAAATTTGTTTCATTTACATTAAAAAGTATCTTTTCCAGTAGTTTTACTCGAATCATAGCCTCTTATTGTTATAATTATCTCTTCGAGAGTCATAGAAAATTCAGACAAATAGACATTAGTTCTCAAGTAGATATTCCATACCATACTCATCTAAAATTATAGAAGACATCATGCCTCACATTTTTGACTAATCGCATCTTCCTCGTATCACCCTCCTCAATCAATTTTCCAGAATGTAATTGCATCCACAAGAATATTCCACAACATGAACCCTCCATGGATCATTTTTCCAAGAACGGTCCATCATCGATCCCCTAATTCTTGCAAGAATTCTGCTGGCGAACAATTCATCAAAGTCAGCTTGAATGAGCTCCATTTTATGTTTTCCCTCGCGCTCATCAATTCACACGTACTTTTTTTATAGGATATCAGTCATTGACCCTGTTTGGCAGCAATATTGTTCCATATTTCCTTAGGAGCTTCTCTCAGATTCATGAATGAATTGTGGCTTTTTGACAGAGACTAATAGGTTGGGAAAAATGAGCTGAGACAATGATCACTCCGAGAAAGAAACTTCGGAAATGGATAATTTGTTTCTTGTGGTGCTGGCCTGTTTTTTCATATCAAACCGTATCGACCGCTTAGGTTTTTATAAATGCTGAAACAACGTCTAGCTAGATTTAAACTCGATAATTTTCCACAGATACAAGTTCTCCTTCATTGGACCAGAGCCATTCTGTGGTATTCCAGCCATTCACCAAACTGTGACTGTTGAAGAATAGGAACAAAAGGAAGGACTGGATCCCGGCAAATAGCAGCAGTCGAGCTAGACCAAAAGAGTCCTTTCACTTATTATGACGAGCATATTCACTAGACACTGTACAATGAATTATCACTTGAGGAACATATGATTTATATTACTTCTTAGCAATTCTTAAGAGATTTCTGTTGTTAAACGAGAGGTACTTTATGATTTTTTACCATCTAGCTAGCATGGTGTTGGTCTAGATCACATCAGATCAGAAAAGATGCAATAAGGATGAGTTCAACCCAAAACAGCACATTGACCTTGAGATCGATTGTGCATTCCATTCTGGCAGCAAGGTCTCCTGGGTGCTTCATCCATTATTTTCTCTGGTTACAAGAAATACTAACCAAGGTGATGAAGCATTTTCCTATGGACAGCTGAACAGTTGCAGAGCAGTTCAGCTGTCTCGAAGTATTCTTAGCAGAAACGACAGGTATTACCGGGAGCCTGTCTGATGTCAAGTAAGAGGACTTTTTCAGTCCAGCTCGTTGAGTAAGATACTAAAGATTCATTGTTTTTTTGGACTTTTGCTATTTGCCAGGATGTAATCCTCCTCTTTCGTTCCCATTCCATCGTTTGATGACTAGCTGAGAAGCCGCAGAGAGGAAGGTAAACCTCCCCCTCTTGCCAGTTGATCTGCCATTTCGTTGCCGTGCTCCCCAGTATGACCATGTAGCCACACAATGTCGACCTGTTTGTTTAGCCCAAGTGCATTGAGTGATAGTCTGCATTCAAGAGAAGTTTTGACCGTTTGTCAGTGATACATTGAAATATCAATCTCTGCAAATCCACATTATTCAGTGAAATTGTTCAGAATGACGACGATGTTAGGTGAATCAATGGAAAAACAAAAACGACATCTAATCTACTGTCAGAAACGTACAAACTCCGCCGATCGTAAACTTGTAAATCCGAAAAAGCGCTCCATTAAACAGAAAATAATAAAATTCCTTCATAAAGCCTCGAAGATATACTCACGACACTCTAAAATCCATCTGGGCCAACTTGATTCATCGCGTCATTTTCGAGATTGAATATCAAATCGCGATTTATACTCAGTCGTCGAGAATATCAGCAGGAAGTTGGGACCTGGTGATGGAGGAAGATCCATCTTTAATGAGATATGGTAATGTCGTTCGGTATATCACTTTCCATTGGTGATTTAGTAGGCATATCCTCCGAGCATATTCGGACAGAAAACTCGTAAAGATAAGGCAGAGGAAGATCCGCTATGAGGGACCATAACGAAGAGTATATTCGTAGCTAATGTTTCGGATATTGACGGTTTGGAATCGAGGAATTATTGCTGGATCGTTTTTATCTGCAGATGTGCTTTCTCTGTTAAGTTATAGACATGATGACTGGGCAGAGATGGCTGGATCAAAAACTGCTGTGGTAAACAGTTTTTTAGCATGAAATAACGATTCATGCGAAAATATTAATATTCTCAGAAAATATGAACTCTTGATTAACACTCTCAGAATTGCTGAAAACCAACAGGTTCACTTTCCTAAAACGAATGACCTGTGAGAAGCCCAGTAAGTAGCCTTAACTTATTTTTTGACAGCGATAGAGTTTGTTGAGCCTTCTCTTTTGAAGTCGCCATCAGACTCTTTGAATGCATTTGACCTGGAGTGTTAATCCCCTTTTTTGGTCATTCACAATAGGGATGTTGACTACTTTTTGGAATTTATTTTATTTCAAAGATAAACCCTATACAAACACGAAAAAATTACTTTTCCTTGAAAATATAGTAGTTTCCAATAAAAATTAGTAAATGAAAAGACAATTCGTCGCCTTAATATGCAAATCACATAAGTCCAAAACCCAAAGTTAGAGGAGAGGAAAAAAAACTGTGAATCTGTGGATGTGCGTAAGTGATTTTCTTTAAATTCTTAGATAACGTCGTTCCGGGCTTAGTCAGCTATAAGATTTTTTGGTGTTCTGTGAATTTCTGCACAGGTGCGCACGAGGCTCCTTGACATAACTCAAATTTTCAAATTCGCCCAAAAGTGGACTTATGTGATTTGCATATTAAGCCGACGAATTCAAAATTCCCGCGGAAATGCTCAATTTTGTCACGTTCTGATGATTACGTCATTATTCAGTGAACATATACTTTGACTTCTGTCAAAGCAAACTGATTTTGCCCGATCCCTTGTGGAAAAGTTCAATCTAAGCTTTCAAAATGAATAGGTCGGTCTGTAAATGCTGAATGAGGTATTTCTTTTATTTGTAATAATAAATATGAGTTAAAAGTTTGCTACTTACAAAGACAATTTCACGTTTTTAAGTTCCGCTGCACAAAAATCCTTGTTTTCAGCAGAGAAACTTGCGACCATCAGGGAATCTATCTTCGGTAAGTTACTACTATTACTCTTGATGAATTCTATCTCCATTATAAAGAAAATTGTAGATTAATTATCGTTCTTGTAACGAACTAGGTATTCTGTTCTCTTTCAGCTTTCAACTTCGTGAGTTCGAATCATAGATATGATATATTATATATTTACTATGGTTAAAGTCACAGAACCGTGGGTTTCACAAAGCTTGATTGGCCATCAAACCGTTTATATTGAAGTGAGTCGATGGTTTATGTCAAAATGAACTGAAAATTGCAGAGAAATGATGACATTTCAATAATCAAGCTGATTGGAGTTTTGTTGATCTGAGCACCGAACATTCGAATTTGCAATGACAATATCTGGAGAGTGACGTCAATTACCTCTGATTGGCGTTCGCAGTCACGTGATAGTTGATAATAATAATTTAAATCAGCTTTATTCAATTCAACGAGAATAATAAGATCACTAAATGGTTTTTTAGGATTGCAAAACTCCCTTCTATGAGGAAAACCTCAATTTATATGAATTCGTAACATGAGTCAACATCCCTATTGGAAGAGAAGCATTTTGACTTTCCAAACTCACAGTACAATTTTGCCTTATGAAGCATTGGATGATATTTAGCTTAACAGAAACTGACGAGTGTAGATTCTGTGGAAAGAGAGAGGATATTGCAGATACCATTGCTTGCCTGAGAAGAGATGTCTTGGACAGAAGACGCATAGGAAAAACGCAGATTCCTTGAAGCTCTCTCAGATACTGGAGCTCATTGCGAAAAAAACTCTGAGGAAAAACAAAAGACATAAGGTCGCAGTGACATGTAGTCTTCTCAGCAATCTTATTCAACCTTGTAGTGAACTGCAACATTTGTTTGGTAGGTGAATCAAACGCCTGCTCATTATACATGTACATTAATGTTGACGCTCACTTAGACGAGACGAAGAGTTTTTTTCTCCGGAACAGTTTGCACTGAATCAAATGGGAAGACGCTCACTTAGGAGGCGCGAAGCGAAGAGCCGAATCGTTAGACGCGAGGCATATAGACGCGCACTTGGACGAAGCGAAACGCTCGGAAGAAACGCGTCGTTTTCCGTTGGTGTGTTTAGCATTGAAACAATGGGTGGACGAGTGAGGAGACGAGTCGTTCGACGCGTGGATCATCTACCCTTGTTCATGCGGGTGGGCGGCATGCAACAAGGGAATTTCTTCCGATGGCTGCTCGACGCATCGCTTCGTCAAAGTGCATGGTCCTCGCTCCTCGGGGTACCTACGCTTTGTCTCGTCTAAGTGAGCGTCTACCCATTGATTTAGTGCAAAAAGTTCCGGCGGAAAACAACTCTTCGTCTCGTCTCGTCTGGTCCAAGTGAGAGTCAACCTTAAATATAATATAGAAAGATCAAGGAATCTTGTGTTCCTTTCCACAGTAAAATAATGAGTGCTCCAAACAATTCAACATAACTAAACACTTTTCTCTGGACTACATAAACAACAAAACGCCCAGTCCTCAAAATGCTGGACTGTACACACAAAAAAAGAACGATGGGTCCTCTTTCGGGACCAAACATCAAAGCGTCGAGTGAGTCAATTGTAACTGCCAACTTCGACGGCCTGTAACCTCCCTTTCGAGTCCCCCTTTGTTGGTCTTTCACAATTGAATCCTCAAGCTTCGTATAATTGGGAGAATCTCGGTCAGAGCGGTGTGGACACAACGTGACCTGGAATCTTTTACGTTTCAGACTCGCGTTTCACGGCCGAGAAGCTGATGGAACGGGATATATGTGCGATCTGAGATCGTGGTTCGGCATAATGGGATGGGGAAACGAGGGAAACTTTTGCGATTCTAATATTGTCAAAGGGTAGGCTTGCGTCGTTATGTCATGTTATTTTGGGGAATAGCGTTCCGTGGGGATCATCAAAATACTGATGGACGACAGACGAGAACTTTATTATGGTAACATCACTTGAACATTCAACTAACCCAACTGTCCTAAGCTTGTAACTAAGTGAACTCTATCATTTTCTTTCTTCTCTAGAATCTGTTTTTTTTAGTTGAGTTTGCCTATAGCACAGAAAATTTAAGTGGCGTTTGTGCTCCGTTTCTGGATAATGTGTTAGCCTCTAGCTTTCCTTTGGTTCCTGAGTGATAAAGAAACCAGATTATACCTTCCTGATTAGGAGCAATTCTTGAAAGGACCTCTAATCTACTGATTACTTCGACGATATGCGTAGCTGTTTCACAGTCTTCGGGAGGAAGTCTGCATTCGTCGCCTTCGACTAGGCCTATTCTATGTGGCTGCACCTTCTGCCCGATGTAGTTTGAATCTTAGTCTGCTCAGATCTTGCAGGATATCTGCCAGACTATTTTTCGAAGTTCATTTCATTAAAGCTCTCGTATGTTTCAAGCCTGAACGAGTCTGTCATCTATCCACGAGCTTCGGAATCTATAAACTTGTATATTTATTTACGAGGAATAGGCGAAAGGACACGAGGTGTGCCCTCGCATGGTCAATGTTGTCTATGAGTACTTATGTTGAAGAAGAAAGGAGGCTTTAGCTTTAACGCAGAAGGATCTGCATACAAAGTCATGAAGACGTTATTTCACATTATTTTCTCGGCTCATGGAACCACACATTTTACACTGAGCCAAATTCTCTTGTCTTTCCATAACTTTTAGGAATAGAAATATGAAATTACTAAGAAAAGAGTAGAAGACTATTTTCGCCTCTTCAAATGCAAAATTGAAATGCAGTGCGCGTGCGGTGACTCTACAACCCTGTTCTCGTGAAGGTTACGATAGATCAACCTGAGTCAATGATCGAGTTAATAGCACCGTACTTCCGAACACGGGTTGGATATTCGGGTTAGGTAAACGAACGCGAAGGTTAGGGATCGAGTTAACCCGAGTAAGTATCCGAAAACGCCTTTAAAATCACGAAATAACTGCTACGTCGGCTACCATACTGGAATGTATTGCCAAATTGAACCTCAATGAAAAGTAATTCGAAGACTTCTCTGAGGACCCTGAATCGGCATCTCAATCATCCTCACTCGACATGCTTCAGCGGCTATAAACCTCTATATTTACTCAACCAATCTCGCAACAACATAATCCGAACTGAATTGATAGGCATTTCCGTTTCGTGTAGATAGCAATTCGACGCCTTTTATTCGAATGAATGGACCGTGTTAAAAATAATCGCTACACATGTTATTCCCTGTGGACGTTGTTTATCCAGATCGGGATAGTGAGGTATGCGAACTATGCACGGATACGTCAAGCATTAGCATAAATCTGTTATCAGGCCGTATACCGAACGTTACTGCAGGAGATACGGATTTAAAATGGGTGTACTGTAGGTATAAATGAGGATTTTCGAACGAGACCGTGAAGTTTTTGGTTGGTTGGTAATGGGTTGGGCTTTGAAGAATCGATTGGTTTCGATACTTTATGGCTTTTTGGTGGGGGGTAGCAGCGGTATCATTTTGTAGCATCGTTGTATAGGGTTGAAATGTCAAACTAGGCTCATTTTCCGAATAAAAATCATTTGCTTCATTGGTCGACGGAAGAAGTATACATCACTTAAATTCTGATTTATCCAAAATAAATATAGAGGTTTACTACCACTGAACCAAAAAGAGATGCAAATCAGTGTCCTTTAGGAAGTATCATTCACGGACGAGAAATTTCATGAATGCTTAAGTTATAATATGTCAATAAGCCCGTTCGGCATTGACCTCCGCGAGCAGACGGATTTTTCAGTCACGTGACCACAGATCGTACAGATTCCTCTGTAATATCTGGGAATAAACGAACGGTACAGAGCATCTGCCACAGAACATACTGCTCTGTTTTACTTTTATAGATTATGAGATTCAAAGATCACTATTTTGGGAAATATGCTCATCTTTTAACGATTACTTTCACCTTTTTCATAGCCCTTCCGTAAAATCTCAATTAAATAATTAGGTGCAAAGTCACTGAATGCAAAGGAAACGAGGAATGCAATCCCCTTCTGGTCGATTAATACGGCGATAGTTGTACTGAAAGATCCTGATTAATTAATTAATTGCACGAAAGAAACGAACGAGAAACGAATATCTCCTCCTGCCCATTCATAACTACGATAGCTATATCGAAAAATTTTAATTAATTAATTAAGTTTTTAATGAATAAATGAAAACAGAAGAATAAAAGTATTAGAATTTTTCAATCTATCGGTTGTCGGATCAGGAAACTCAACATAAAAAAAAAAAAAATATATAAAAAATATAAAACTTTATATGGATAAAATCGCTTTGCTCCGTCGAAATAGACCGAGCGAAAAGATCGACGTCCGAGTGCTCAGATTTTTATGACGAACGCTCCAGATGTGTACTCCCCTCAATCCGGATGTAATAAACGAACGGTTCAGATCGATCGAAACGTCCGATGTCGATGCCGAACGCCCCTAATGAATCTGAGTATGGTAGCACTTAACTTATTTCGTGATATTTAAAATGATAATTCGAATAGTTTGAAGTTTGAGATCCCACGTTGAGAACCTACTGAGCAAAACATTCGAATGTCGAATTAGGCACTTTCTTTGAAATTGAATAGCTTCATAACGAGAAAGATACATCACTTCAATTCTGTTTTTATTGTGACAAGATTTGTCGAGTAAATATAGAGGCTTACAGCCGCTGAAGCATGTTGATCTAGGTGTGTGAGATGGCAATCGAGGGTCCTCCAAGAAATTTTCAGGGGTTTCCATCGGTATTTGTTGAGGTTTTCTATGTCAATAGATCCGAGAAGGTCCCGGATATTTCATCATTTCGGAATAACAAGCCGTAATCTTTCAGATCAGGAAATTGTGAGCTATTGTTGGACGCATTTGAAATACTCATAAACCTTTTTCAGTCGAAAAGCGTGCAAAATCTTCTGACTTGTGCTATTTCCTTAGCAGCAGGCGCGTGAAAGCTTTCGATATCCCCATAAAAACCGGGAGAAATTTGACGAATTATTTTACATGTGTTTCAAATTCAAGGTGCTACAGAAAAAAGCAAATAGAATAGCTAAGCATAGATCCGTCAATTATATTTCAAACATTACGAATTCGTTTTTTATCATTATTCCGAAATTGAATTCGATATTTAGGATGAAATACCATTATTTAAATCTATGGGAGATGATTCCCCTTCAGTAGGGTCCTGTAGCGGTCTTAGAAGAACAGGAGATTCGAAAAAATCATCACTTGGAACGCCAGACCTGGTTTGAAACACCCTCCTGGCCCAAGAGCATGAATTACGTATTTTGTATCTAAATATTGAAGGTATTTATTGTATAGTTTTAAGTTTCAATTTTGTAAAAACGGCGAGGTAGGGTTTTTCTACTGAGATTTTTCCCTGTACTCTGGTATTATACGTTAGAATAGTATGGTACCTCGTTTTGCACCAACCTCAGCTAGGGACTTTTTTGTTTCATGTATTGTATTTTGTTAGCTCTCAATTCAAAAGAATATATATACCAATTCTGGAACTTAAGTTGTTTCCTTCTTCTACTGAGTTTTGAAACCAAGTTGACAAGTTTTCTCATTATGAATTCAAATAATGCCTGGGCTCATTGTCCACCCTAATTTTTTAATTCGCAATAACCATAATTCCCAATGAATATTTGCTTAACCATATTCCCAACTTCTGCTGTAGCTTCGAGAATATAATTTTTTCATTTCTTCCGCTATTCCAGTTATTCAAGATATAATTCCCAAACTTTTGGGGGAAGATTAATCGAATAGAAGTTGCTGCTGTTTTGGTCGATTCGATATAACTTTGGATACAGCTGCAGTAACTCTGGACACCTTATTTCTTATTAATTTCGACTGTGTTCAATTTGGTGTTGGCAAAACTTCTTGGTTGTTACCGTTACCATAGTTAGTTTAAGATGGTTACGTTTCCTTGAATTGTTCAAGGGGATATTTGTTGTTTTATCGGAATTAATTGTAGACATGAATAATTGGAAACGGCTCCTGATATACAGGGCGTTTTGGAACTGATGCTAAAGTTTTGATGGGGTGATTCGTCAGATCATTATATGAAAAAAAGTTTCCATGAATGTAGATCCGAAAATGCATTGTTTCCAATATAGAGGGTGTTGCAGTTTTACTGAAAAAATGACTGAAAGAAGTGATACTCACTGAGAAATTTTGAAAAATAATTATAATAAACTTTATTCGAAATAAATCAATACATGAAATTAAGTGTCAACAAATAATAAACAATTTTTACAGGCAATTTGTCTGCGATAATGCCCACAAAAGTATGAACAATTATTTTCGAATTCTTCATTCAATTTATGATAAAGAATCTCTCTTGCCTTTTTTATGTGGAGCACCATTTTTATGTAAAATAAATCATCTTTACGTAGCCCCTCTACTACATAATGTTTTTAAGTGACGACAAATACGCTTAAAGATGCACGAAAAAGGCAAAGGAGATTTTTGTCACAATTTCTTTCTTAAAATGATCTAAGGAATCACCCCTTCAAATTTTCGAATCAATTCAGAAACACCCTTTATAATTTCATTTATTTATTCGCTTGTTCTACCAGAAACATCATTTTAAATAAGGATTCTATGTTCAAATACAATTCAAATAAACTGCTGGGAAGTCGGTTTATTTCAATCATTTGTTCTCATCGGAAAAATGATTATTCTAAAAATATCTCGCACTAGTTCATAAAATTGGCATTACTTTGATCGATTATTGATCAAAGTAATGCCAATCGGATAGAACTTTTGTATTGTTTTACTCATAGAAATGAATTATTCATAAGGTGTTCTCAGAAAATGAATTTAAATAGTCATCTTGCAACGGGAAATCATTAAGATTCAAGTTATTATAAATATATCCGAAGGAAATATAAATATAACTAAACGATATTCCTTTCTGTACTTCTTTTTCGTCATTCCTATTTTAGGATACCCTCTAACACAGTTTAGATACTGTCATTAGATAAATGATGTTCAATATAGCCATCAACTTCAGGAATACAGACTAATTTAGATATATTGGAAGGATATCAGGTGAAGGGTTCACCCAATAATGATAAATTAAACATGATGTTATGAGCTAAGTTGATTGATTATGATAAGATGGCCAGAGAATTGAAATTCGATCGATTATTATGTCATTTACTAAGGTGTGTTTATGGACTCTTCTGATGAAGAACTATGTCATCTGAAATTATCCTAATATACTTATCCGTTTCTTCTCCTGTACCCTTTCCTTATATGTGATTTTACTCAAACTTATCCTAATACTCCATGAAATATTGATGACCTTGTAAATTTTCAATACACGAAGTATGCATCATTCGGAATAAACTAAATTAAAATCCGTTCAATCAATTATTTGAGTCCATCAACGTTTTGATCCACAAACTCCACATAAAGGGTTTTCCAATAAGAGGTGTTATTTTGAATAGCCCGCTATTTTGGTAGATGTCACGTTTGAAACTGTCATTTTTTGAAATTTAACAATTAGAACTACGCCATTAATGAAATGAACGATACACTCTTCAAGAACGCATTGAAATTATTAAAATTCACTATAAAATGCTGAAAATATGGCAGAGACGGTTCGTAAAACTCGAACATTTTTTGTCGATCGCAATGAGAAATTGGTGGAAATTCGAGCTGTTGGGACAAGTTAGTGATGAGAAGAATAAAACCCGTGCACGTCGCTTAAGAACAACCGAGAATATTGCTGCTGTAGCCAAAAGAAAACCAGGTTTCTCCATTCCTTGTCGTTCTTAGGAAGTAGGCATTCCACAAACGTCCATTACACCGTATTTGCATAAAGATTTGGGTCTTAAGGCTTATAAGTTCAGTTTAACAGGCTACGTGGGACACAAGCAACGAAATCATTGATCTTTTGCGGGAAAAGTTTCCGGACCGTGTTATCTCTCGAAGACGTGATCGCAATTGGCCCACAGAGATCTTGTGATTCCTTGCTACTTCGCCAATAGCCCAGCGTCGATTCAAGATCTCAAAGATGGAATTCGTGAGGTTATCGAGGACATAGGGCAGCCACTTTGCGATTGGTTATGGAAAATTTCATTAAAAGGATATGGTCCGTAAGCATGGTCGTGGTGATCATTTGCCTGATGTTATTTCCACTATTAACGGCATATCTTCTTCTTCATAATGAAATAAACCCCGATCATTTGTATTGAAAATGGCATTTTTTTCAAATCAAAATGACCCCTCTTATTGGAAAACCCTTTAAATCAGTGAAATCAATTATTTAAGTCCATCAATGTTTTCATCCACAAACTCAATCAATTCAATCCTATGGAAACCACACATATCTTCAACAAAACTCCAACAATAACTTCTAAAATCCAATCCAACTAACAACGTAACCAATCACCACTCAACTCTCTTCATCACCTCGAGAGCCATGTGCTACAGCTGGGAAAAAGCGAAATTCCACATTCATTCCATTACCATCCACTAGATGGAACCAGCATCAAATTCATCTTCGGCAGACTCTGCCATAGACGCTAATTACCGGTGGACTATCCATTGTATAAGGGCCGTTTTACACGAGTCATATTTTTCCAAGTGGCCCTGATGACCGTCATGGCGGACGAAAAACACCGCGTTTTCTTGACAGCTCGGACTAATTGGGAAACTTGGCAAGAGGACAATTAACCGTCGAGCAGTGGAAATTGATTTTTCCGCAAACCGCCAGGTTTTTCTGGTCGTATTGAGAAGAATGGGGCCATTTGTCTTGGTGGGGGGTGTTTTAGTTCTCGTTTATTGGATGTTTTTCGGATTTATGGTTGGTGGGAAATTTGAATGAATTCTTCGGTTTTCTGAGTTGTTATTATATTTTGTTGTGGGTGAAATATTGGGTTCGTTGTTTCTGCCCTAGGTTTATGATTATTCGATTATTAAATGGGGTCGTTTTAGCGTAGTCTGTTCGAGCAGTCAAAGATATTCCACCCCATACCATAATCGATCCTCCCCGAAACCAGTAGTATTCAGGACATTGCAATGAGCATATCTTTCATGTGGACGTCTGTATACAAGGAACGTCGATCACAATGGTAGAGGCAGAATCTAGACTCATTTCTTAAGAGAACTCTTTCCCATCAGCCTCTTCCCAATGGATATGCTCTCTCTCGCAAAATTCAAACGCGCTTTCGATGGGCTGGGGTAAGACCTGGGCCTCTTGCCGCGACACGAGGCCTTAAATCATATTCTCTGAGGCGATTTCTTATTGTCTGAGTGCTAATTTGCACCCCATGAGTTTGCTCAAGCTGATTTTGAAGGAGACGAGCGGTTGCAAACCGTTGTCTCAACGAAGTAACTCTCAAGTAACGTTCTTGAATGGCAGTTGTTACCCGTGGTCTACCCTGTCCTGGTCTTCGGACTTTCATACCTGTCTCCCTGAATCGCTGCAACATTCTGGACACACTTGTATGGGAAACTCCAAACCTTTCTCTGCAATTCTTGTGTATGTCCACCCTTCTTCTCGCAAAACTACCGCTTGGGCACATTCCTTCCTCTTGGTCAAATTGCGTGTTTCGCGTTGCATAGCGATCGAGTGTAGAAAATCGAACGAAAGAAAAACTATTGATCACTAGAATTGATCGAGAATAACTGATTTCAGAATGGAGCCAATACATTCAACTTTTGATAATCTCATCTTTTTTATTCTGCAGGGAAAAAACATGTATTGAAGAAAAACGTTGAAAGTGGATAACATTGCATGCATAATTTTGATAAAAATAATTATCATTGAGAACACACCTTCAGTTGTAGAATAACTTTGAGATTTCATGTGTAGGAATAGCATAACACTACCTTTTCTTCTAATTCCACATCGATCACAACACAAAATCCAACGAAGACCCAAACAGTAGCAACCGTGAAAATTTTAGTAGCAGGTCCTTTGTTCTCGTTTAGCAGCGTGTTAATTTCACCTAGAGTTCAACGATTATACAGGTCTGGGTTCCTGCAAACCTTGTTCCCCCATCGTCGCAGACGGCTACATGCTTGCTAATAATGGAATTGTGTGCTTATGACAGTCGAAATTTCAGCAGAATTTTAATTCGGGCTGTTTCAACTGGATGTTGCCATGTCACGTAAAAGGTTTTCTGGCCATGTGTTAGGTCAGAGAGCAGAAGAGAATTTTAAGTGTGAATTGAAAATGTGTACAGGTTGTTTCGAAAGGATGTTTGGCTGAACACGCTTTGCAATTGTTCTGATATCAATTAGATTCAAACCTCTTAAAAAAACTATTGGTTGGTGTGACAACTATTTACTATTCACCAATTCTGTATACTGTATTTACATTATGCTGAAATATACTATACTAAACTATACTATGATGATTGGTGAAATGAGGATTAGGAAGTAATTATTCAATACAATCTTAAGGTTTTCTGAAATTAGGGAATGTTTGTAAAATGCTTCATCAGGAACTCGCCATCCAACTGAAGATGCTGTACTCCGAAACAATTCCATATTACAACCCGATTACACTCAGCCCACTTCCACGGCATGTAGCAGGGAAGTGGGCAGCGCTGAATGTAATCACTATACTTCCGTGCTGCATGCCGCGAATCCTCGTGCTGCCTCATGCTCCCCGATTGGCGGTTTTTCGGACGGAAGTCAAAGGGACTGGCAATACGGGCGGCATTTTTCCGTTCCTATACAGTCAGCGCGACAGGTCGCTCTCGCTGTATAGGAAACGGAATGCTCAATGGAGCACTCCGTTTCCTAGCTGAGATGCACGAATCGCAGCAATTATGAATTTGCCGCGTTTTATCTATGATGACAATAACAGAAGTCAGCTGTGCGTGATTTGTTTTGTTTATTAACAGATAGAAAAGGCTTTGAATAGATTTTGTGCTGTTTATAAAGTCATATCTGACAAACCAATGATTCAGAAGTATTGTGCGAACTCGTTTCGTTCGAGATGATAACTGGATGACATGACTCCTAATGAAGAAAATAGTTTTCCAGTTGAAGCACGAGACTGACACTAATGCGCAAGATGAACTGGAGGAATTCAAAACAAATTTAGAAAAAATATGCAGCTTCGTAGAAACTCATCCAGCACTGTTGCCTACTGTCAAAAATTCAATAGGCAGATGAAAATATTGATAACGAAGCTTCGTTCTATGCTCTGTGTTCCCCTTTTACTCAGCAAAGAAGTCTCGCAGAATTAATGTTCAACCTACATCTATCACTAAAAAAGCATCTGAGTATAGGGGTGCCAAAGCAATGCAAGCAGGTCGGCCATCCAGCAGCGAAACAAGTTCAAGAAAGAGACCTCGCAAAAAGCGATCATTGATTGCAAACATCCAACAGAATGCCACAAACGCTAAAAGTCATGGCAGTGCACATTGAACTTTGGATTGCTATAATGTTATTTTTTCTTAATAGCAAGTTTCAAAAAAGTCCTATTATTTCCAGTATGTATTTGTAGTTCTACATGAATGAAGTTCGGTTTGATTTTACTATTAAGTTGTTTTTTTTCGACTAAGAATACAAAATGTTCAATAAATTATTCAAAAGTAGATACACATATGCGATCGGACACAGGGCAGTGGGCACTTCGCGCATATCTGCTAGGAAACGGAGTGTTCCATTGTGCATTCCGTTTTCCTATACGGCGAGAGCGACCTGTCGCGCTGACTGTATAGGGAACGGAAAAATGCATACGGGCGCAGTGTGTTGATTACATTCAGCTAGTTGCTGTTGCTGCTGCTGCGTTAAGAAAAGATCGCCCTGCGCTCTCGCGAAATTAAATAATTTAACGAAAATATTGTTTTTTATTATTATCGAAAAAATTTCCACGATGGAATGGAGTAATGAAAATAAAAAAACTATGAATCGCTCTTGATAATATATTTTCCGGTTTTTTTATTCAATTTTAATTGTTAAAGTGAGAATTATATTACGTTTTTTATCTGTATTGTTGCCTGATGGATAAGATCACTGGAACAATGTTAATAGCTCTGCACACTTCAGGGACAATTATTGAGATAATTGATTCTGAAACTTGAAATAGTAGTATAAACTCTATAACTATCCTTGTCAAGAATCGCAGAGTTATCCAAATTTTGGGGAATTGCCATTCTCAATCTCGTATCTTCTTTTTTTATCATCGGTTGAATTTTGTTCAAGAGAAATCAAAAATCATTTCAGTCATTTCATTCAGAAAACTTTACATACCATTTTCGTATACGAAACATCGAATAATTGTAAATTGTAGTCGCAAATTGGAATAATATAATAGTATTCAGAACTATTTTTTGAATTGATAGAAAAAAAGGTAAATTGATACTGAGGGACTAACTCTTTTTTTCTCTATATGTTTTCAAGGCACCCACATATTCATACAAATCAACGAGACAAAGTCCTGAGCTGGAATTTCTTCGTCCGTCATTGCCGAACCGTGGTCACGAGAGCAATGCTGCGGCTGAGTGTAAATCACACTGCCTTCGAAACTTGCTGCAGAAGTATTTCGGGAATTATTGCCGACAACGCGAGTTGCAGTGAAGAGGGCTGAGTGTAATCGAGGCATTATGCCTCGATTATTCAGCTTACAAATATCAGCCTGATTAATACTGGAGAACCATCATTACAGGCTATACTGGGATCACACAGTACTTACAAATTAAACAGTTGCTAATAATAGGCCATACATAAATCTAGTGAAGAAAAAAGAGAAGAGAACAATACTTATAGACGTAGCCATCCCGAATAACAACAATTTACGTCAAAAATAGGCTGAAAAAATATCGAAACATCGAGATCTTGAACTTCAGATCAAAAGGCAGTGGGAAATGTTCAATACCGTTCCCATTCTCATATCATCCAAGTCCAAGCTCAAGGAGATTTCAATGAACCTTTACAAAGTAATGCGAAAAGCAGTACTTCTTGTACTGCTAGAACGGTGAGGAAGTTTTTAGGTCACGATGGACACCAGGAACAACCATGGAAGAACACCGAACACCTCAGAGCTCAATCCCCCTGATACTTGCTATCCGGGATGAGTGAATGTTCCCTTAGTAGGAGGTGTAATAGCCGATCAATAGGGGGTGTAAGAAATCACACCCTTCCTACGCTAATAGGCTCAAGTCGATAAATAATATAAGTGAATTATTTAATATACTTGAGATCAATATAAACCGAAGTCCCGGAACAAGAAGACATCATTCCAAATGACCCAAATCTCACAATCATCGCAATCAAAATCCCTTCGGGCGTACCACCTCCATCAAGACCCCATCTCAACTCGTTAGACTCATTTACCGGATCGCGGCCGGAGCAAAAGCCGCGTCTTCGATTCGGCCGCCGGCGTCTCCCACATTTTCGCATCTCGATCACAATTGAATTCCGCCCAATTCGCCGGGATGTATTCGAGACGCGGATAATGGCACCATTCGGATATTTCCCGGACCGGTTCCAGCCGGAGAAAAGTCCCCTCCATTGTCCGGATTCGATACGGAAGACGGGGTGGGGCGATACGGTCAATTTCGGCGAAATTGCATTCTTGGAAAACGGAATTTAAGTAAGTGGCGGTTCCACCGGATATACACCGGGGTTATTAGAGCCGTTCCGCACTGCGAACGTTAGGAGTATTGCGAAATCGCCCTATTATGGACGTAGGGGATGCGGGGGTGGAAATATAACTGGTTTTTATTGCGGAGGTTCTGATCGTTGATAGGAAATTTTAAGTGAAATTTTATTTTATAACATTAGTATGATGAGATAAGGCTAATGGATATGATGGTTGAGAATGGCGGATCTGTCGATCGAAGTTTGAACCATTGGTCATTTCCAATATAGTCCGAGAGCTGGCACGAATTTTAGGGTAGGTATTTGAGGCAAGCTGAAAACTTGTCAGATACCTCTCCTATTATATCCCAACTCGGGATTGCAGACCTGGCTGGTGAGTAGCGGGGCTAAATCACCCCTACATTTTTAAAATTTTTTTTCCCAAAAATATATTTGAGGCAATACGCAATTTATATATGTTGCAGTGTAATGCTTTATAATACTAAAAAAAATAAGCCAGATAATTTAATCGGGGTTCTAACATTGCCAGACGCGTGCAAAAATATAAATTAAAAAATTTTAAAATTATAAAACATGTTTTTTGAGGCAGCTTGAAATTTTTAAGGAGTGTTATTTATAACTCAAAAATAAGATTCCCAAAAAGACAGATCATTTCGGTAGGGCTTTCTACCTGCCAGGCCATTAAAAATGTAGGGGTTGATTTAGCTCCGCTACTCACCAGCCAGGTCTGCAATCCCGAGTTGGGATATAATAGGAGAGGTATCTGACAAGTTTTCAGCTTGCCTCAAATACCTACCCTAAAATTCGTGCCAGCTCTCCTACTAATATGACTGTACCGGGTGTGCTAAATTCGTTTTCTAGTGAGGGGATCTCAGAAACCCGAGGAGCTAGAACAAAATGAGTGGTGCATTTTTGGGTTCGATTTTTGAGAGAATTCATTCAGTGAAAACCGCAACCTTTTGAGTCAAACCGTTTTCGAGCTATTAGAGAATATTGGAAAAGGGCCTCAAATGAAAAATTCTCGTAACTTCTCCATTAGTTTCAATATAAATGATGGGATGTTTATTTCATTTTAAAGAAGAAGCTATGCCGTTAATAGTGGAAAATACATCAGGCAAATGACCACCACTGCCACGCTTACAGGACCATATCCTTTTATGAAATTTTCCATAACCAAACCAAAAAAAAGTGGCTGCCTATGTCCTCGATAGGCTCACGAATTCCATCTTTGAGGTCTTGAATCGACGCTGGGCTATTGGCGTAGACCTTCTCTTTCACTTGGCCCCAAAGGGAGAAGTCGCAATGAGTTAATCACACAGATCGCGGTGGCCAATTGTGACCATCTCTTCGAGAGATAACATGGTCCGGAAACTTTTCCTGCAAGTTGCTTCCTGCTCAAGCTTTAGTTCTTTTGTTAACTGAACTTTATGGGCCCAAATCTTTATGCAAACTACGGTGTAATGACGTTTGTCTTTTCTAATTCCAAGAACGACGTGGAATGGACAAACCTGGGTTTTCTTCACACTTTCGGCTACAGCAGCAATTTTCTCGGCTGTTCTTGTGCGACGTGCATGGCTTTTATTTCTTTTCATCACTAACTTGTCCCAACAGCTCGAATTTTTCCACCAATTTCTTTACTGCGGTCCGACAAGGTGTTTCACGACGACCCAAAAATGTTCGAGTTTTACGAACCGTCTCTGCCAAATTTTCACCATTTTTATAGTGAATTCTAATAATTTCATGCGTTCTTGAAGCGTGTATCGTTCCATTTTCATAAATAGCGTAGTTTCTACTTGTCCAATGTCAAAAAATAACACCTCTTATTGGAAAACCCTTCAGCTCATCGGGTTTCAGAGATCCCTCACTAGACAACGAATATCAAAATATGATCAGAGATACAAATCTTTTTTCTACTAGCAACCCCACATCCCACATTTTTTCTATTTTGTCTGATTATGCATAGAGCAAAGAGTAACAAACAAAGATTTTCTATAAATACATTGCAGAGATACATATTCATCTCATTTCCAGAACATCGATGGTTTATTTCGTGAGAAACCTAGGGATCCAATTTAAATAATTTAAATTAAATTAATAATTTAAAAACGTAGGCTCAATATTTCCTCATCTAGCTACACCAAAACATTCGAAACTGCTCTTTCACATTTCAGCCATTTTGGATGAACCTTCGTTTCCCAAAAAATCGCACAAACACATCCACAACCCACTTTAAACACCACCCCAATAATCTTCTCAATTAACCCGGTATCCCTAACAATCCCATAAACCGATTGCCATCATTCTAAAAGGAATTAACCGCCCTTTTACGATCTCAAACTGAAATGTGCCACTCTTCATCCCTTCTTTCATCGCGTCCGCCCCTGGGGGCGACCATAAAAAAGACGTTTCGGACTAAATACGATGAAACTCGTAAAGTTTAGCCTCGCCGAAGAAGTGATGGGGTTAGGCGGAATGTAAAATTGTTGAAATGTTACGGTTATATTTCAATTTTCTTTAGGGGATGGTTGAGGCTATATTTTAAGGGATGACTTGTTAGGGCGTTTGGTGACCTGTATATTTTCGCGTACGAGAGGGTTATAAAACAGGTGGATGTACGTATGGGGTGATATATGGTGTTGTATGGTTGTATGAAAGAATGATGTGTCTGGGGGGATGGGGGTGTTTTATTTTTTTCGTTGTCGACTGAGAGTGTGACGTTTTTGTTATTCAGGTTGGGTTTTTTAATTAAACGTGGTTCAAATAATCATTTGGCGAATACGATATTTGTTTACTATAATTATTTTTATCGAAAGTTTAATAGTGACCCCAATTTCATAGTAGAACTACTACATTTTCAAACTGGTGATTAGTTTATTTTAGTTTTAAGAGAGGTTACAGTTCACTGTGAACTTAAGGTTTATTGTGCCCCTTACTGAGCTGTTTGGACCATACCCTCACAGCTAGCCTTCCAGTTTCAGAGATCTGATGAAATCCAATATCTGTGAAGGTTTCAACAAGGCTAGTTCCTCACTCTTACAAGTTTCTTGCTCAAGGCATTCTCTCCTTATACTCACAATGCTAAAGCATTCCGTGACTAGGTAAATGGGTTCTTTTTCCGTTCCCTGTGATTGAACGACGCTTTTTGCTGTTTGACCTATATAAATGTAATTGTATTTGCTATTGCTATTGACGTTTTTATTCATAAACTTCTGACTCGTAAAATTGGTTGCTTTTTTCTTTAGCATAAAAAACACTTCGTAGAAAGTTTGAAAGGGCACCAGGTATCGTTCAACAGAACATTTAATTTTTGCAAACCATTTCTACGGTGCAAACTATATCTTTCTAGACTTAGATGATTTGGAAATTCTACATCTGGCACCGAAAGCAAGAAAATGGTCATATAGAACTCAGGGAGGTCTACAAACACCTCAATAACCCATCAACTTCTTTCCACTTTGAGTTGCGATATATTTTTCACTCAGCAAGACACTTTGAAAAAATCCAATGACCAGTTTGTGAAACAGGACATTGTAAACAAGTACTCCAGCAACGTCAACGTTCTACTTCCTATTCCATTGTCCCCATTTCTTGCTTCTAATCCTATACAAATACACCCATACATTTAAATCTTGAAGAAACATACCCCCGAGCTAAAAATACATTCTTCCACCCTTTCTCACCCCTAGGAGCTTCCCAAATGCAAATTCAATCGTTCCCAAAGCGGATATTCCTCCCAAAACGGAACAACTAACCGCATAAACAAACGCTAAAAGTAAAACGAGCAGTATCTTGACTAAAAACCACATTCGTCCAAATTTATTCCCCTTGGAAAGTTACGACGACTTGGAATGCGACGACATTAGTTTTACCACCTTCCCAACTTTCTAATCACGCGAAGCACTCGGGAAAACCGTCGCTTTTCCGGCTTTCCACGCGTGAAGTTTCGTGGAAATCTGGATGTTTGAGCGTATTGGGAGGTGGGGGAAGATTAGTGAAGTCAAGTTGCATCTACGGATGTATTTCTGGCGGGAAATGTTTTGAGATATGGGAAATGCACGAGTGGAAAGCGGTGGAAATTAATGAAGTTTTCCGAATCTCTGAGTGCATGGATCCAAAACGGTGGTGGAGGGGATGAAGGAGGTCCTTGGAGGCTGGCTCAAGAAACAGAAACGATTCAATTCAAACTATCACGAATTCCTGAATTTTGAATGCAGAATGTTATGATGTAAGTAGTTATAAGAGGCGGTTTCTGGCACACTTTTGTGTGCCAGAATCCCCATACGGTTTAAGTGTGCCAGAAATCCCATGGGGATTCTGACATTCAATTAGTGAATTTTAAAACTAACAATAAATGGCTACTCTTCTTCGTTTCAACCATTGACGTATAAAAGAATGGTCTCGAACTATTAATATCTTGACCATTAGTCTCTGTTGTTAATAACCTTGTTGATTAAATAACTGTATCAGTCTATGCTCTATATCAATATCACTCCATCCTTCACAGTATCTTTCTTTTTATGTTAAGGGCACGTGACGCCCTGTCCAGCCTTTTATAATGATTTCATCTGATAAGTCTCATTATACAAGTTGAAAAGAAAGATAGAATGAAGTCCATCAAAGAATGATTGACATTCCAAGCTGTTATGAAAAATCGTATTCAGTTTGGAAATAGCATATTCAGTAACATTTTGAGGTGTGAAATTCAGGTGTTGAAAGAAGATATATTGTTCCGTTTATTCATGTTTGGTTTGGATTGAAAATAATAATCTGACCACTGTTAAAAATCATGGATTAGTTCAGGTCTAGGGCTGTTTCTCCAAAGGGTAACACTGTGATTCAACTCCTACGCTAGACTGCTGCATATTTTTTTTCCATGCCCACAAAAAGGCTCGGTCGAACATTTGATAACCTTGATGCACTTTCTGCATTAGCTTTTTCATTTATTCCAACAAAAAATTTTTTTATATGCATCTCTCGGGAAAAGACTAAGCTTATAGCGCCCTTTCAAGCTCCCCGAGATGAATTAAAAAGAAATCGGTTTGTGCGTGTCTTAAACTGCTGTAAGTTGTAACCAAGGGGGAATACATCTTGAGGTAGGTTATTCCATAGCCTTGCAAGTAAAGAAAAGCCTTCTGACACACCGATGTCCTAGCTGTAGAAAGATGCACGGCAAACTGGTGACTATTAACGGCTAGCCTTGTTTGTCGATCAAATTGAGCCCCTGGTGGAATCATGGAGGCAATGGCAGAAGAACACCTTCCATGGTAGTATCTGTAAAAAAGGCATAAGTCTCCAACCTTCCTACGATGCTCGAGACTATGAAGGTTGGCAGTTAACGTTGGATCATCTATAAGGCGACCTACTCTTCTTTAATGGAGTCAGTAGGAGTAACGAGTGCTTAGGAGCTGAACCCCAAGCATGAGAGCAATACTCCATAGCTGGACGCACTTGAGCCTTGTAGAGTAATAAAAGCTGCTTTGGAGTGACCAATTTCCTCGCACAAAATAGATGCCTTAGCACTCATATTAGAGTAACTTCATGGCCTCTTGCCAGTTGCTTTATCTTGTTGATACTGATAGTTGATAGTTTAAAAGGGAGTTACAGGTCACTGCAACTTCAAGGTCTATTGTGCCTCCTCATAGAGCTGTGTTCTGACCAAATTTTCACAGTTCGCCTTCAGTTCTAGAGATCTGATGAATCCAGTATCTGTGAAGGCATCAACGAAGCTAGTTCCTCACTCTCAAGAGTTTCTCGCCCAAGGCATTCTTTCCCTAGGCTCGCAATGTCAAATCATTCCGTGACTAGGTGAATAGGGGTTTCTTTCCCCTCCCCACAGAACCTACACTCGTCAGTGTCCGACAATCCCATCCTCAATAGGTGCTTCCTAAGGCGACAGTGTCCTGTAAGAAAGCCAGTGAGGAGGTGTATTGTTTCTTAGCAAGATCCAGATATCTTTTGGATCTTTCTGTTTCAAAGTTCTGAAGGAAGTTAATGGATCTATCCCTGGGAGATTCTGCCAGAGTTTTTTTCCTCTCGGCTTTCCTTCTCTAGAAACTCTTTCTAATGAGTACATTTACCTATAACACATAAGGCTTCTGGGCCAATGTATTGGCCTCTTCGTTTCCTTCGATTCCCAATGGCGGGGAACAGGTTAAAAGACCTTATTTTTCTTGCCTACCTCATTGAGTTTTTTACGGTACTCCCAGTTCAGCAGAGAGAAACGGGTAGATAATTGACATAGCACCCAGGAAAGTAGCATAATAGATCTCAAGGTCAAAGTGCTTCCAGAAGCAAGCGCGGTATCATGAAAGCTACAGAATCCATCTATGAAAACCTCTTCAATCCCACTACACAATTATTATTTAAAACTCCTCTAGTCCTTGAATTCTTGATGCATCCCAGATTGTAGCCATCAGAATGCAAATAAGGGTGGTATATCCCGCATTAATAACCAAAGTCACTTCAGAACCCCACCATAGACCGAGCCCCAATCCCTGCAGGCTAAAACCTGTAAAACTCCCTCTCTTTGAACAAACGTCCGCAGATTTATACCTTGTCCAACCGGGGACGCATCAGCGTTGGGCTAATCGTCCTGTACGCGGCCGACCTTGGGGCATATTTCATGCCTCGTATTTCCTGGATTTTCGGCCGGGAATTAATGAAAACTGCCGCCCCCCACTCGGACCACAGATGAGTTATTTTAAATATCAATTTGCATATTGCCCGGCCGGTTTTGCTGCGACCAGTTTCCGCCAGATGGATCGCGATGTTTTCAGCGCCGGGTACATAACGACACATCGTGAATATTTCATAACGGAAATGGTTTTTAGGGGGCAGAATGGGGGTGCGATGGAGTGCGGCGGACCGTTTCGGAGTTTTTACGGTGATTGGAGCCAGGGAGGTTATCGGTTGGAAGAATGAGGTTATGTCGGATGATACTGTTATGGGTTGATGTAACGGTCGTTTGAATTTTTGTTCGTATCGGGGTTTGTAATTTATTTTGTGGTATGAAGCGAGCGATTATTATCGGATCAAACGAACACATGGTTTGCTTTTTTGCAATTTTGAAAATATGAACATATTCCACACAAAATTTCCGGGTATTACGTGGGTGCTAGTTCACAGTGTGACCAAACCTGATTTTGTGCTTCTGACTGATCCGGACGAAAAGAAAGACGCTAGAATCCATATAAAGCCTGAGCTGAACTTACCTTACCTAATTTTGATGGACAGGTTGACTTTTCTGTCTTCACTTCGAAGTGAATACCGTCTAATAGTATACAGATGGTTCTGAAACTACAATGAACCATGAAACCAAGTGTATACGAGAGGAAATCACGTCGGATTGCCTCATCGACCCTCTCGGTGTCCACTGTGACGATGTTTGAGCAAAAGGTTCCTCCGTGAATTGCGCAACATGTTATAATCAAGTTTTTCACCTCAGAAGGCTTAAAACTGTCTAAAATATCGAGAAAATTGACTGCCGATTTTCAGAAAAGAGACACTGTCGCGAGCCAGAGTGTTGGCATGGCATAAAACAGTTCGTGGAGGGTCGTGATTGTGTTGAAAATGAGAGCCATGACCGCAGAGAACAACATCAGTAGTGTTCGAAAGCTTATTGAAGACGACAAACGTCATATCACTTCTGAAATTGCAAGTTAGGTCGAGATAAGCTATGGGAGCACCTACTCCATACTTACAGAGGAGCAAGGGTACCGTGAGGGTTGTGCCAGGTTCCCCGCCTTCTTAAAGCTGATCAGAAATTGCATCAGTTTCAGGTGTTGTGGGCGTTTTCTTGCACGTCTCAGGAACAAGGAGACCAATTTCTCACTCACATTATCACCCGTGATGAAACATGGGTGCACCACTACATTTCAGAGTCTAAACAAGCGAGTAAGGAATGGAGAGAACAATACGTTGCGCAATTGACGGAGGAACCTCTTGCTCAAAAATCGTCACAGTGGCCACCGAGAGGGTCGATGAGGCAATCTGACGTGCTTCCCTTACTCCTGACAAACCTACCCAACAACAAAAAATCAGGAATGTTCTCCCTCACTATTGTGCCTGAAAATCGAAAAGTTTCGTTAATATTTGAACTGCCCTCGCACTATCGGTATGCACCTATTCGAGTGTTTTTCAGGCAGAAATACTTGCAATCGAAAAAAGCACAGACAGAAACCTGGAAAGAAAATATCAAGGGTATGACATAGTGATCCATTCTGATAGTCAAGCTACTATTGAAGCACTGAACTCCCATGTCTTCGACTCAAAGCTAAAATGTGAGCACCGAAGGAAACTCAATTAATTAGGAAAGAACAACAAGGTCTCCTTAGTCTGGGTTGCTGGTCACTCAGGAATCAAAGGAAACAAAGAGACTAACACAAACCAGAAAGGGAGCACAAACGCCACTTACTGGCCCATAACCTTCTGTGCTATAGGCGAAGGCACCTAAAAGAACGATTTTCTGAAGGAGTGTTCAGCTGCATTGGTGACTTCTTGGCAGAAGGGGCAGATATCATCGGAAATCTTTTTCATGTTCTGCAGAAAAATAGTTCATTGTGTGAGAGGACGGTTTTCGTTCAGCTCGTTGAGAAGCAAACGACGATTTTGCCTGTTTTGGACCCTCGGCCATTTGGCAGCATCTAATCTTCCTCTTTGGTTCCCATTCCTTAACTGCCTTCGTTTGATGATTGGCTGGAAAATCCCAGATTGGCTCTGGCTTAGTGGAAGTTTGGTCTACCATTTCATTGCCGTGCAGTCCAGTATGACCAGGTAACCATGCAAAGTTGACCTGGTTGTTTTGCCCAAGAACATTGAGTGACAGTTGATTCGCAGACTAGCTTTGACAGTGCTTCCTCGAAGTCAAGCACTTGTGTGGCTACCTTTCTGAAAACAATTACCTTGACTCACTTAAATCAAAGTGAAATTATTCTGTTTGTCCATACATAAAAACCTCAAGTGTCAAAACAAGAAAGTAGATACAGAGGTTCATAATCTAAAGTTCTCAAGCTCTCAAAAAATTTCCTATTATTTTCCAAGAAAGTACTGATGCTTACAAGTACCTAACTCAAGCTCAAATCAATAAACTAAAAATGTTTTGCTCCACTTTTCATATAACCCTATCCAACCACAGACCCACAACTCAATGAACAGGATCCAATTTGCTCGGTAAACATCTCATATCTGCAGATATCGCGATTTTAGACGTGTCAACCTCTAATTTACATTTCAATTGGTGAGATGGGGATGCTGAGCCACACTGTCGCCATCTATCAAACACGCTCACTAATTAATATCGTCTCGAAGGATGTGTAGGCCCCCTGTACTTCCGTCAGATTATTAATCAACATACGCATCGACAGCGATTCTGCGATGATTACTCTATGATTTGGAATGTTGATTCGTCCTGAACATAACAGACCGTCGTGTCCTTCGTCATCTGGGAAGTAGGGTCGTGACAGTTGAATGAAGTATAGAGGATGTTTGTTTCCTCCTCCTCACCACAGAATCTACAGTCGTCAGTTTCCCATCTTATGCTTTCCAAGAAATGTCCTTTTAAAAAGCCAGTGAGGAGGCGTATCTGATTCTTACTGAGATCTAAGTACTTTTTAAATCTTGCAGTTTTAAAGAAGAAAAAAAGAGGAAAGATTCTTCGCTTTTCTCTCGAAGATTTCCGATGATATCTGCCCCTTCTGCCAAGAAGTCACCAATGCAGCTAAACACTTGCTTTGCAATTCTTCAGCTGTCCACAGGGAATGCTGTGACACCTGGGTTCATGTTTCCTGAATGGCTAATGAAGAATTTATGCTCAAGTGTCATTTTGTCTGACTCCGGGCCAGCTATTGAAAAAAAAACCTCACAAAGAATAACTCTTCCCAAGATTGCAAGTGGACACCCATCTACCCTTTATAACATTGATGTTAGCGTAATCTGCGAAGAAAAATTTAGTTCCAATAAGTTTGGAAATTACAATGAAGTAAACCTCTAGTTTAGTTCAGTTTAAAAGGGAGTTACAGTGCGACCACAAGGTCTATTGTGCCCCCTCACAGAGCTGTTTAGACCATACCCTCACATCTCGCCTTATAATTCCAGAGGTCTGATAAAATCTAATATCTGTGAAGGCTTCAACGAGGCTTGTTCCTCACTCTCACAAGTTTCTCGCCAAAGCATTCTCTGTTTAGGCTCGCAATGCCAAAGTATTCCGTGACTAGTTGAATGGGGGTTTCATCCTCCTCCCCACAGAACCTACACTCGTCAGTGTCCGACAATCCCATCCTCAACAGGTGCTTCCTGAGGTGACAGTGTCCGTAAGAAAGCCAGTGAGGAGGTGTTATTGTTTCTTACTAAAATCCAGATATCTTTTGGATCTTGCTGTTTCGAAGTTCCGATGGGGAGATTCCGCCAGAGTTTTTCCTTCTCGGCTTTCTCCTTCTCCAGAAACTCCTTTTTATAGGTACATTCACCTATACCACAGAAGGGTTCTGGGCCAATGAGTGACATTCGTGCACCCTCTTTGGCAAGTGTATTGGCCTCTTCGTTTCCTTTGATTCCCGAATGGCCGGGAACCCAGATTAAAAAGACCTTATTTTTCTTGCCTACCTCATTGAGTTTGTTCCGGCACTCCCAGATCATTTTTGAGTCGATGACGTAGGATCTCAGTGCTTTAATAGCAGCTTGACTATCTGAGTGTATGCACTTCTATCTTCTTTCTTTCTAGATTTATATCCAGACATCTTTCAATATCTAAGATGAGTATACCTCTAGAGGGGACATAAAAAATACGCCCGGTTTTTTTCATACAGATCATGCTGAATGGTTACCATTTTTTCCTGTAATATCTTCTAAACGAAAATCAATAACTATGGCATCCTAATCTTTCAATCTCACTCCTTCCCTCGCTAAACTTCCTCGCTATAAATTTTTCCACTTGGTGGCGAGAACATTTCTAATACTCCCTTAAAGGAGACTTAAACCACTAATCAGCTTAGTCCTAGCAACATTTGCATAGCGATCGTTGTCGTAACACCAGCGAAGCAATCAGACAAGTCTGCCAACCGAAGAAGAACTCCTTAAACGCTCCAAATTATCCCATGTACCTCCTAATACTCAAGATGGAAAGGGAATTTTGTCTCCCGCTCATCACGGGAACTGGAAAGCTGTACCTTAAGCGGGATCGATTTGAATAACGTTTGGGAAAGCTGGTGATTTGAATATTTTAGGCCGCAGAAATTGTGGTAATCCTGGTTTCAGCGTTTTGTAAAATGGTCGAGGAAGGGAGGGATTGGTCTGCTACGTATTGTAGTTCTGTAATCACTAATTCTGGTTCTCCTGTACATACTCCAGTGATACTTTAGCCAGGTAACCTGAGTAAATAATTCCATGATTGCTCGAAATATTCTCTCTATCACGAATCAGGAAAGTGTAACGTCATATTGAAGGATTATCTGAAAATACACTGACCGGCAAAATAATCTATCCACTCAAAAAATCGATGAAGTTTGTTAATTCATAAATATGTTATTTCGAGTCCGATTCGAATGGTTTTTTTCTGATTGTAGGTATGTTTATCGTTAATCAATTACCTGTTTTCAATTTCAAAAAAACTCGGAGTACGTCATTTTACACAGGGTGAAACAAAATCTGTTTTTTTACCCTAACTTTAGAACCATCCCTGGTGTGTTTCAATTGAACCACCGTGTTATTTCTTATTTCATCATCAAGACAGATCTTCTCTTGACAATTTAATTCTTCATTTATAACAAAGCCCAATTTTTGTTGAAGATACAGGCTTTTCAGTTAAACATTGAATTTCGATAAGGCTACAACAGTACTTCAACAATTCAACCTTAAATTCTGACCTAATGAAAACCAACAGCAAACTTAGTCGAAAACATAACGTGTTTTCCGCCCAGACGCAGATAACAGATGCAATTCGTCTCGGCATGTCCTCATTAAGGTTTTGAATGAATTAGAGCACCACTGAGCTGCTGCAAATTTTCAGGATTTGGTACGCGAGATCGAATTTTCCTCCCAAGAGCATTAATACATGCCCAATTGGGTTCAAATCTGGACTTAGAGCAGGCCAGTTGAATTCTTGGATATGAACCTCTGCTAAATACCCCCTGGCAATCCTATCCACATACGTTGATGCGGTCGGACATCATAAATTATTAGCACGAAATCGTCTCCAATAAACGGTGCATACCGAACAACATGTCGAACTGAAACTTCTCTTGTTTTATGTTTTCACTCAGTTTTCAGTTTATTTTCATAGAGTTCGAATTTAAGGTTAATTTGTGAAAGTACTTTCATAGCCATAGCGAATTGTGGAGTTTAATTGTCAAGAAAAGATGTGTCTTGATGATGACACAAGAAATCACGAGGTGGGACAACTGGAACGCACCAGGAGTGGTTCTAAAGTTAGAGTAAAAAACAATTTTATTTCAGCCTGTATTAAACGACGTACACCGAATTTTCTTGAAAATCAAAATGGTGATTGATTAAGGATGAACATACCTACAATTGGAAAAAAATCATGAATCGAATCGGACTCGAAATAACATATTTATGAATTAACAAACATAATGTGAGAACAGCATTCAAGACTCAAAATACTATCATGACTAATCTAGCTAAAGTAAAATCTGATAACCCTCTACTCAGAGGACCTGCAAATCGATTTTGGCCTAGGGTAGGAAAAGAGTTCAATCCAGCCCTGCCTCCCACAAGACAATAGAACTACCCAAAACCAATCTATCATCAACCCAAATCATCCAAAACCCTTTTCTCACCCTTAACCACCATTCAGGTTGCTCGCAATCGAGCACGAATTCTGATACAAAATCAGACACCAACCCAAATTTCCAATTCAGCAATCGAATCGATCTTCGTCAGCCTCCCAGCCCTTCGGGTACATTGTAACCTAAGTATTCCTCAAGGTAAACGTACAGCAACATCTAGGCTCCGGCCCTTCGACATTGTTGTCATTTGAAGCCGTCGCCATTTAATTGGGTACTAAAACCGCGAAGGAAGCGATTGTTCGGACCGATAATGCCCCGTTTATGGCACGCGGTATCGGATCTGAATCCGGGAAATTGGGGTTGGATCAGTGGCGTGCCGGTGGGGGTTGGCCATTAGAGAAATGAGGCTTACAATGCCTGATCTGAGAGATACGAAATGGACCTGAAATTATGAAATGAACTACAATGGCAACCAGAGGCCTATTGCACCAAATACTTTGCAACTTTTCACTTTTCAAATCGTAGCACGAAACGCATTCATAATTGAGAAGTGCAATGTTAAAATTCAAGTGCAAATTGAAGAGCACTTCACAGAAATCAAATGTTGGGAGAAATGTTGTGCAACATAATTAATTGAACTTTTAGAATTTGTCAGAATGCAAAGTGAAAAGTGAAAAGTTGCAAAGTATTTTGGTGCAATAGGCCCCTGTCTCTTAAGATCACATTAGTAGTCATAAGATTATACAGGGTGAGACTTCAAGTACATTGCTTCGTACGATGAATAGGAAAGATCTATTGGAGAAGAAAAAACTGAAAAGAAGCGCACTTGAGGAATCTGATGGATGGATGGATTATTCCAAAAAAGCAATAAACTGCACGGTCTAAATACACCGACTATAACCTCAAAGAAAATACCGTAAAATGGTATACAGATGGTTCCGAAATCTCTACAGGAGCTGGCGCTGGGATATATGGGCCAAGTACCAGGTTCCACCACCGTCGCTAGGCTCCTGTATGAGCGTCTTTCAAGCGAAATCTCAGTTATTGAAAGGTGTCTTGATATAATCTAGAAAGAAACTCAGAATCAGAAGTGCGATACAGCCATACAGATAGTCAAGCTGCAATTAAAGCACTGAGCTCCTACGTCATCGACTCAAAGATGATCTGGTAGTGCCTGAACAAACTCAATGAGGTAGGCAAAAAAATAAGGCCTTTTTAATCTGGGTTCCCGGTCTTTCGGGAATCAAAGGAAACGAAGAAGCCAATACACTTGCCCAAGAGGGCGCACGAATGTCACTCATTGGCCCAGAACCCTTCTGTGTTATAGGTAAATGTATATACATATAAGAAGGAGTTTCTAGAGAAGGAGAAAGCCGACAAGGAAAAACTCTGGCGGAATCTCCCATGATGGAACATTCTACTAAGTCCTTCGGAACTTTGAAACAGCAAGATCAAAAAAACATTTGGATCATAGTAAGTACCAATTATACCTCCCCACTGGCTTTCTTACAGGACACTGTCGCCCCAGAAAGCACTTGTTGAGATGGGATTATCGGACACTGAAGAGTGTAGGTTCTGTGAGGAGAAGGATGAAACCCCCATTTACCTCGTCACGGAATGCTTTGCCATTGTGAGCCTGAGAAGGGAATGCCTTGGGCGAGAAATTTGTAAGAGTGAGGAATTAGCCTCATTGAAGCCTTCACATCAGATTTCTGGAACTGGAAGGCGAAATATAAGGGGTATGATCAGAACAGCTCTGTAAAGGGGAACAACAGACCTTGAGGTCGCAGTGAACTGAAATCCCTTTTTTAACTATAGCTATAACCTGTCATAATGGCCTCAGTTTAATCGATTCATCACCTGACAAAGAAAGAGCTTCAACTCAATAAAAACAACCTGTAGATATAATTTATAGATAATACACTTTCCTGTTTGTTCATGAACATCTCCTCCAAGCTACCCCACTGGCGTAGATCGGATATGGTATCAGGCTGTCGGCATAATTTGAATAAGAGCGTACAGCCAGAGAGAGGTGAGGCTTAGCAACAAGTATCTAGACACGAAGACGGTATTAGGGAGACTCTGAGGACGATAAATGGGGTTATGGGGATGGGGTTAGGCCCTGTTTGGACGTGAGATTGATCGAGAAATTACGGGGCTGCAAGGGCGTTATTTTGAGATGAGGAAGATTGCCTGATAAATATTTGAACATTCAAATTGACTTTGATAAATTCGCACCCTGGGAGGTCTATGGGAACTTATCTAAGCGAACGTTGGTGTGATTTTAGGGAGTTTTGTGTCAGTTTGTTGGGTCGATGATGAAGAAACGGTTTGTTGGTTGTTCTGTGAAAGTTTTAAGTGGATATAAAATCGAGATTTTGTGTGGAGAAACAGTTACCAAGAATTGTTTGCGTTGTCGAATGGTTGTCCTATCACTGTAACGAAGTTACTTTACTTAAGAGGATAACTTTGATAATATTTCAATCCAGCATTCAATTCAGAAAGTAGTATGAGACATTGAAAATTGTTCTTTCAAAATTCAAGTTCGATGTAGTTTAGTTTGGTTTAAGAAATTACTAATATCCAGATATCTTTTGGATCTCGCTATTTCAAAGTTCCGGAGGAACTTAGTGGACTGATCTATCCGTGGGAGATTCCACCAGAGTTTTTCCTTTCGGCTTTTTCCTTCTCAGAACTCCTTCATATAGGTACATTTACCTATACCACAGAAGGATTCTGGGCCAATGAGTAACCCAGGTGAAAAATATTTTATTTTTCTTGCCTACCTCATTGAGTTTGTTCCGGCTCTAACATCATTTTTGAGTCGATGACGTAGGATCTCATTGCTTTAATGGCAGCTTGACTATCTGAGTGTATGGTTATATCGCACTTCTGATCAATAGCTAAGATGAGTATAGCTCCAGAAAATATAAAAAAATACGCCCGTTTTTCTCATATAGATTATGCTAAATGGTTACCATTTTTTTCTTGCAATTTCTTCTGAACGAAAAGCTTTGTACACTATAAAATAATGGTCCATTGTATCTTTCATATCTTAAAGCTATCTGGAGCTTTACTCGCCCTAAAGTAATCCTGTTTAATGAATCTCATAAGTTGAAGTTCTTTCAGGCGCCATTTTAAAGTAAATGAAAAACCGATGTACTTGCAAAAAATGCATCAAGGTTAACACATGCTAGACTTGAGTCTTTCTGGGGGCTGGGAAAAGAACCAAGATAAAGAAACGGTCCAGCAATGGCAGTCGAATAACAGAATGACCTTCTGAAAAAACAGCCCTTGACTAACTCAGTCCAAAGAGTTTTTGATGACTTCACCTACTTATTCCAGAAAGCTCCTGAAGATGTAACTAGCTGAGCTTCGGGTGATGGTGAGACTGCTGACGAGGCATTGTCGGTACAAACATCATTTATACCGTATGAGAAAGTCAGCAGATGAGATTTGCAGGCTCTGTGGATCAAAATAGAAACTGCTAAACACACGGTAGTAGATAAACAAAGGGAGTTCTGGCGCAATTTTGAACCATAACCTCAAATCCGTAAACGCCGAAAAGCGCATTGTTATGGATGATCCGCGGTACAGAAGTTGTCTTTTGGGATGGTGCTGACGGAGCCCTAGATGTGGCCCCCATTTAGAGTGAATAGATTGGGGTTATGGCAGGACCATAAGGCAGTAAAGGAGTTTTTTTAGTATTTGGGGTCTGGCGCGTCGTTATGGGTGCCCTGGGGTAAGAAGTTGTCTTTTGTCATGTGGCGCCCATTGTGACTGAATGATGCTCCGCGGAGATGTCTTTGGGATGTGGAGCCCCATTGTGAGTGAATGGATGCGCCGAGAATCGTTTTTCTATATTTTCTTATATTTCCATTATTAATTGAGAGAATCGCAACAAGAGCTGGCTGACCTGAGAACAATTCATATTGGAAACCAGTACTGGACAACCAATAGGTAAAGGCTCCCAAGGACATTGTCGGTTTTATCAACGCCATTGGCGAACTCCTTGGATTTCCTTTGATAAGTAGGAAAGAAAACGGCAGAATCACATAGGTTGCAGTTCCGGGCCTCATATTCTCGATAAGTGATCTTTCAATTTGTATACGAACTTCATTGCGCGGTGTGCAGGTAAAAGAGGGACTCGCGCAAAAAGTTCGTATACGCATAGAAAGATCACTTGTCTAGAATACGGGACCAGGAAAGCTAACCCCAGTTCTAATAATAATAACTCGATTTGAGAAAAAACCTCGAGTTATTCGAACCGACCAACTGGACATGACCGCCGTAAACTAAATTCACCTCAGGCTCACCTCCGCCTCTTTTTCAACCGGCTCATCAGCTCGATCATCCCTATCTACCCTCAAAAAACACCCAAAAAGCGTACCATAAAAATTCGGTTCTCATTAAGCGTCCAATTAACTTCCCTTTGTCTCCGCTACCCTGTAGCCGCATCAGTAATCACAGGCTTCGTTCCGCTTTTTTCGTCCGCTCTTTTTTTCATCCAGTTTCCAACAACAATATTCTGATTACTCCTGATGGGCTGGCTAGCGAGCGTTCGTCTCTATCGTCGTGGAAATGCCATGCCGCCTCACCGCCCCTCGTACAGGACGTTGGCGGTGCATTAAGGGAACAAAGCTGTTTCTTAATCATCTCGATGTTGCCGCCGTCGGCTCGATCGACCTGAATTGAGTACGCTTGATCAATCAGTTTAAGGAAGTTGGGTAAATAAGTGATTGGTTTGTTCTTCAGAAAGGGTAAATTGGCATTTTTTTGAAGAGTTTAGATGATTGTAATTATAATTATCGATAAGTATTTTTATGATAAGGACTACGATTATGATTATTATTAGGATTTTGATGATTTTGATTACTATTTTGATCAGGACAATGATAATGATAATGATGATAATCGAGCCTTTTAGCGTGAAAAGGGTGTGATTTCTCACACCCCCTAGCGATCGGCTATCACACTCCCTACCAAGAAGAACATTCACTCATCTCGGATAGCAAGTATCACAGGGATTGAGCTCTGAGGTGTTCGGTATTCTTCTTCTCCTGGGTCCTGGGTTGTTGGTCCTTCGTTGCTTGGTCCTGGATTTCTCGATTGATGTCCTGGTAGTCGACCTTGCAATGTTTCCCTCCATGGTTGTTCCTGGTGTCCATCATGACCTACAAACTTACTTACCGCTTTAGCAGTTCCGAGAAATACTGCATCACTTTGTAAAGGTTTTCATCCAATTTAGCTACTTAAGGTTGGACTTCAGGCTCTTAGAAATAATTCCTGTGGTTGATATGAGAATGGAATGGTTCTGGTACTAAACATTCCCCACTGCCTTTTGATCTGAAGTTCAAGCTCTCGATATTTCGATATTTTTTCAGCGTATTTTTGACGTAGATTGTTGTTATTCGGGATGGCTACGTCTATAAGTATTGCTCTCTTCTCTTTTTTCTTCACTTGAATTATGTCTGGCCTGTTATTAGCAATGTTAAATTTGCAAGTTCTGTGCGATCCCAGTATAACCTGTAATGGTGGTTCTCCATATTACTTCAGGCTGATACTTATAATAAGGAATTATTTCGGATTGCAGCATCAGTTGGATGGCGAGTTCCTGATGAAGTATTTTACAAACTGCATCATGTCAACTCTTATATTAATTTCCAGCAAACATTTGGCAGCATCCTGTAATAGTGTAATAATGATTGCTTCTGATGTTTGGCATCCGTAGCGGCATCTATCGTCGGCGAGTCTACTATCCTTCATGATATATTTCTGATAGTTTCTAGTTTGCACTACTTGATCTTGAATGGCAAGGAGGAAACCTTCTGTTTCAGGAAAGAATCTTCCAGAAGTCAGCCAGTAGCTCGACGCAGGAAGGTCGACATGTTCAAAGGTGACTTCATTCAGGTGTCTTCCATGTAGGGGCTTTTCTATCGAACGTTCTAAAAATCGAAGCTCTCGTGTGAGAAGCACCTCAAAACCTGGGTTAAAAAGAAGTTTCCTTCATTAGTAAACCTGTGGATTTTCTTATGGAATTGAATCCGGTCCTCCTAATTCCTCTGCTCTGCTCTGTTTTCAACTGGCTTCAGTAGTAACTAGTTCAACCGAAAAAAGCGAAATTCCCCCAAATTGTCTCCAATCTCTCTGATTGGTACTCAACCTACATTCCCAGATATGGCATTTCCTCCTGCATTTAGTCTAACGAAGCGATCAATCTAGGAACCTATTATCATATTGCAGCATTCAGCTGTTCCGTATGCAAATCTAGCCGGAAACAACGCCACGTCAACCTTCCTTCCGGAAGACGTATTCTTTCAATTAGAGATCCTCGGTGATATCCTGGGAATCACCTGGAGACTCGTCATCAGCGCGCAATGAGATCCTGAGGGATGCGGAGCAGAATTAGGATATGAATCGAGAGTTTGGGATTGTGATACGGAGGGAAATTAGACTGTATAGTCCGTTCACGAAAGTTTCTGCGCATAGTAGGCGTTTGTTTATTTATCTGAAGTTGGCAGTATTTGCTGTCGTAACGTTTAATGAAATCAACCGACGAGCTTGCGAGTTATCAGAAAACACTATGCAATATTGACAACATTGCGTATCAATCTGACAAGAAAATAAACAACAACAATTTTAATATACACAGTGGAATATGCCAAATTGTCGTGGCCATCGACGGCTCAACTTTCGGGAACGGACTATAGACAAACTTTCAGTAGGTATGTTGGGAGCTGATTGAGAGCTTAAGAATTTTAATTAACCTAGTTCCGCAAATGAGCCGTTTGGAGATCAGATGGTACTGAGGCAACCATAGAGATAGGACAGTATAGAGTTGCCATCATTGAAATGAACTGGTATCAGATCCCCATATTACTACCACCTTAGCGTCAAATTTGACAATCGTTGAATTTTCTGGAGGAATTGTGATTCTTGCGCCTGTTTCTAGTTAAATGGTGATTTTTTTCTGCTTATAATATAATACCTAAGATAGTATCGTGTTTTGTGAGGCTTTCTTCAAGCAGAGAAGACACAGATAAGAAGAAAATTAGATGGAAAACATATCAGTCTTGGAAATCTGATCTTTTCATATATTATCGGCTGAAGGAAAAATTGTTTATTTGATATTCAATTGACCTTATTTGAACAGGTTCCTAAAGACCCAACACGTCGTATTTTTTGGGCGAAATTTGTGGACTGAAAAAACTGGCAACTTAATTTAACCCCGAACTTTCCGCCATATTGGTCCCCGACTTAGCCCTGCCAAGTGGTACTATTTTTTCTTATTCAATTGTAGGATGACTCTGTACATTTCAAGTTCAATTTTTTTCTCTTTATGGGACAAGTTAACATTTCTATTCAAAAAACATTGTGTGTATCGCTTGCGTAACTGGTTTCTTCATAAATTACTTTTTAAAATGACTCAATATAGAAAATTTTCGCGATTATCTCGTAAATGGTGCAACAAATGTACAGGGTGATCTGAAGGAACTCATCATAATTTGAGCTTGCCTTTCTTTTTTGAAATCATAAACAGGGTGTCACATTTAAATGAGTGTAACTTTGGTCTGTACCTTTGTATTGGAACACAACATTATTGTATGGAAATAATTCTAAATTGCGCGTTTGATTACCCTACACTATATTTTCAAATAAGCATCATTTACACCCTCAAAATGACCATCGCGTCAGTGGTGGACCACCCGGTATAAGTTTTCGCATTCGGAAATGGTACATCTATGGAATATGTGCAGAAATATTTTTCCAACGATTCTTGACCTATATTTCGCTAGGCATAAACTCAAGATTATCATGGAAGTAACTCCGAGAAATCTACCAAAGCAAAAAATAAAAATAGATCGAAAGAACCAATTTTTCCATCATAACCAAAATCAGCCCTCCTCCACATTGCCATATAAAAGCCATATTTCAACGATTTCCATTTTCAATTCATATAAAGTGAAATAGTCCGATTAGATCGACTCGAGGAGTCTCGAACCTTTCAGAACGTCCCGACATTTTTCGGTCGTCAGCACACAGCGATTTCCTCGAAAATAATTTAAGTGCCGCATTAAGAAACGATAAAATGTTATGCTTCTCGAGACGGGACCGTCGTAAAATCTGGTAGTTACGATGGCCACGTGTTCCCCAGATCCTGTGATGCGGGCTTAAGCTGATTTTATGCATAGAGCTCATTTTGGGAATCTCCTCTTTATGTCCTGAGATGTACGGTGATTGTGGGGATGGAAACCACAGATCAGGATTCAGGGTAAGTATTATGTGCTGGATCTGGATGGACCAGAATAATTCAAAAACAGAAGAAAGCTCTGTAGATTGTAGATTGTTAAGGGGGACAATCCACTGCAACATCAAGGTTTATTGTGCCCTTCTTCAGAGCTGTTTTAGCAGCTTTAATACAGCTCTTCTAATTTAAGAGCTTCAAAGAACTGTAGTATCTGAGGGGCTAGATTCGCTTCTCTATTTTAAAATAAGTCTGTCCAAGACATTCAGGCTCGCAATGGTAAGGCATTCTGTAACAAATTGAACAGAAGTTTCCTCCTCCTCCCCACAGAATCTAAAAGGTTTTCCAATAAGAAGTGTTATTTTGAATATCCCGCTATTTCGGTAGATGTCACGTTTGAAGCTGTCATTTTTTGACATTTGACAAGTAGAAACTACGCCATTAATAAAAATTTAACGATGCACTCTTCAAGAACGCATTGAAATTATTGAAATTCACTATAAAATTGAAGAAAATTTGGCAAAGACGGTTCGTAAAACTCGAACATTTTTGGGTAGTCGTGAAGCACCTTGTCGGATCACGATAAAGAAATTGGTGGAAAAATTCGAGCTGTTGGAACAAGTAAGTGATGTGAAGAATGAAACCCGTGCACGTCGCTCAAGAACAGCTGAAAATATTGCTGCTGCAGCTGAAGTGTCGAAGAAAATCCAGGTTTGTGCATTCCTCGTAGTTCTTTGGAATTAAGCACTCCACAAACGTTATTACACCGTATTTTACATAAAGATTTTGGTTTTAAAGGCTTATAAAGTTCAGTTAACACAAGAACTCAAGCCGAACGATCATCAACAACGTCTTGTCTTTGCCGATTGGGTCGTTGAAATGTATGAAAATGAAAATGATCCGGAATTCCATCGAAAAATCATCTTGAGTGATGAGGCGCATTTCCACCTCGTGGGCTTCGTCAACAAGCAAAACTGTCGCATCTGGGACTTGGAAAACACAAAAGTTATTGTTGGAAAGCCTGTCTATCCTCAACATGTAACTGTTTGGTGCGGTTTATGGTCCGGCGGAGTCATTGGTCCTTACTTTTTCGAAAATGAGGCTGGAGCAATAGTTACGATGAATGGATTACGCTATCGACAGATGATTAATGATTTTTTATGTCCGAAATTGGATAGTATTGATCTAGACAACGTTTATACTTTCAACAAGACGATGCTACGTGCCACACAAGCAACGAAACCATTGATCTTTTGTGGGAAAAGTTTCCGGATCGTGTTATCACAATGGCTACCGAAATCTTGTGATTTAACACATTGCGACTTCTTCCTTTGGGGCCACGTGAAAGAGAAAATCTACGCCAATAGCACAGTGTCGTTTCAAGACCTTAAAGATGGAATTCGTGAGGATATCGAGGACAAAGGACAGCCACTTTGCGATTTGGTCATGAAAATTTCCATTGAAAGGATATGGTCCTGTAAGCGTAGTCGTGGTGGTCATTTGCCTGATGTTATTTTTGACTATTAACGGCATAGCTTCTTCTTCATAATGAAATAACATCCGATCATTTATATCGAAAATGGCACTTTTCTTTGAATATCAAAATAACACCTCTTATTGGAAAACCCTTTAGGTGCATCTGCCTATACAATTGGAGAGGCGTTTGTACTCCTTTCCTGGCAGTGTGCCGGCACAGAGTCAGAAAATTTCGCGCGCTATTTATGAACAAGAAGAAAGTAATTGAGAGTGAATACGAAAACGAATAAATCATCGATCTGAAAGTTTTCATCATCATTTATTGTCAGACAAAAATGATTACATACAAATGATCAAATAATCGTTTATCGGATAAACCAGTCAGATAATCGACTCACTTGGACAAAAAACCCGAATAAAAAAGTTTCACCCAGAAAAAACTTTTACATTCCAATGTAACACACGCTCGTTCACGTATACGACTGCCATCTACCACCGAACCAACTAATCATAAACTTCAAGTCTGCAACTCCCTTCAAGACACATTTCCCCAGAATTTTTCAGGAAGACGAGAAAAACTTTTTTATTTATACCCATCCACGTCTTTCAGAGTGCTCGATGATGTCAAAACAGGCATACATCTGTCTATTCTTCCAGAGGCTCCTTCAGGATACGCTCGAAGTTCCCTTCTCCCGTAGGAATTGAGTTCCTCCCTCCTGCTGCTCCAGTCACAATGCGAGCTCTCGTCTCGACGATATCACGTGACTTATACGGTTCGGGAATAATAGATCAAGATTTTTCCCACTTGACTGTCGCTCGAGCGTGGAAGCCTTTGACAAATCCCATTCTGAAGGTAATGTGCCTACTTAGCGTCTACCCTGTGGAATAGGTAGTCTATTAAAAAGCTATGGCTGAACAAGACACGGTTGGTCGGGTTATGGCACGTGTTATGCTGGAAGGAGACAAGAAGAAGATGAGATTGGGGATGTTACATCATGTTATATTGTTCTTTTTTAGAGATGATCTGAAGGAATTGAGTTGGTAGCATTTTAGGATCTTTTCATCAGCAATTTTGATATTTCTCATTGAGTAGTTCTGAACTGAATTGTAGATTGTTAAGAAGACTAGGTAAATATTTAAATTTTCAAATATTTGCCCAGTTTTGAGAGAAACCCTCAGAAAAATACAAATTTTCATAAATATCGTGGTGTTTTCACACTTCGTGGTTCGAGCTATGAGGATTTTTCCAAAAAAAAGATCCAGATCCAGAAAAACGCCTTTGGATATAAGAGAACATTCATTTCCATTGGCTAGACTATACATAAAATGCATGTCAACGTTTTTTGAATACCTGATATTAAACGCTTTTACTTTTCTGAACTTAGTTTTAGTCCGATTCAATATTTTGAACTGACTGAGTCGAAAACCACAGCGTACAAATGAATTCCTATGTACAATCAGAATGTTTTTGAGGATTTTGATAGAATCCTTTAAATTAAAACTGAAAGCACATAAAACATAACAAAAGGCCTTAGTAAATATATAATTTTTCAAACTTTCATCAAAAAAGCTGTAGAAAGAATCACAGAACAGTACATGACTAATTTTCAAGTCAAAATTGTTCGTATATGGGTTTCGCTAGGGTAACAAATTAAAGCTTCGAGCGACTTCTTTGTAAGGGTAATTGACTGTGGGAAAGAGAATTTTAACAGATCTTATAATTCTTTTAATTCACTCAGTGTCTGGCAATTATGACGGTTTCCACACGGCTATTCCCATAGGTTCAAATTCCTACAACCGCACTCAAATCGGACCAATGAAATCAGTATTGCATTGTAATCAACCAAGCATTAGAGTGAGATAGAAAGCATTTCACTGCCACACTGTGGTGAAGTAAACAATAGGTTAGATTTGCATTTCTCCAATTCCTGAATATAATACAACATTTTCGTAATTTTGCCCAGCTATAATTAACGGAATAGCCTTAGCCACAATAAACTTCCACCAAATTATTGAAATAATTGAGTTCATGAGCGTCAAATCGAAAGGAAAATATAAACACATCGCATCAAGAAACTAAACACTAACCTACAATGTTGCCAAACTGACAGAATTATCTGTACCTAACAAACGCAAGTCGTTAGTATCTGAGTAGGGGAGCGGTAAATTAATTATCAAAATAAATAAACATACGGCACGATTACGCAACGACGGAAGTTTGTTCACGCGTATAAACAGATTCTACTTGGCTGCATAACAAATGCGTGCATGCAACTCTAGGTTTACTTTTTACTCTGAGGATTTAAGAGTAGTAGTATGCCCTCGACTTAAATAAGGAACGGTGTAAAATCGATGAGGCACAAAGAACGTCGGTATAGAATCGCCTTTCATTTTGAGATCGACAGAAAATATTTTTTTCCGCCGACCTCGAATAACAGATGATTTTAATGTGTACAAAATTGATCATTAATGACCCATTTTAATGCTCAATTTTTTGGCTTTTTTAATGTGCAATCCTCATGGCAACCGTTCACAAATTATTCAGAAGCACTACGAGAAATGTCAAACTCTAATGGAACATAGATACATAGAAATTTCATTATGTCAAATGTAAGTCTTGTGCAGAATGGGAATGTATTTCAATCAAAAGAATTTATATGCAAATCATATTGAGATCGTCGGAAAAATCTTGTAATCAACTCGGTTATTAATCGAGCGACTAATGGTCTCGAACTATTAACGCGTTCGCTCCGCTCAAGCATTAAAATATCTTGACCATTAGTCGCTGTCTTTAATCCTAGTTGATTGAATAACTATTAATTGGTTTCTGTTTCAGAGACTGGAGTGAAAATCTAAAAAAGTTTTAAATTCTTCATTTTATCTTCATTGCAGTTTTCGTGAGAGATTGCGCACGCATCAATTTCGCAATCATAGAGCAACATAATATTCTTCTTTATCACAAAATGGTCTTGCAATATTCATATTGAAATAACCATATAATAATCTTAATAATCTACGCCGTCCCCGTATCTCCAACCTTTACACCGTCTCCGATCTCAACAGAGAGCGGTGCGTAGCTCTCGTAGCGCAACAGGCTGGGTCCCGCCACCGGAGGCAGCAGGTACGTGGGGCAGAGAGACGTCAACGGCGGCGGCGTATTATTGATCGCAGCAACCAGCGTCGCCCGGAAAAGAGGCGGCGGATCGCGATCGGCGGCCGAGTTCACCTGTGTGCACGTTTTGCGGTTTCGAGGGCCGAAGTTGGCGGCGGTGGCGGCCAGATGAAGAGGGTTATGACAGCGGGCGGCGTTATTCTCTTGTTTCGAACGGGGTCACGGCCTCCGTGGACGTACGCGGAAGAGACTGGGGCTATAAATACGACGCGGGGGGCGGCCAAGTCTGGGAGGCTGTGGAGGCGGCGGTCGTTGATAAAAATGCAAGAGTTGTTGCGGGGCTATTTATGTCGATCGGGGGTTGGAGAGTGATTGGTTTAGGGTTGAGGGTTTAGTCGATTAGTGATTGGGGGATGTTCAATCTTTATGGTTTTTTCCTCGTTTACTTTGTCGGATTATTTTTTACTGGGTTTCTTGAGAGATAAAACTTTTTCGTTGATTGTATGAATGTCAATAGTTGAATATAGGTGAAGAATAATATAAAAAAATTTAAATCAGCCAATATTTAACTCATATTTTGGAGCCCTTCTTTCGAGAAGGTTACCCATCTCATCTCATCATCACATATAAAGGGTTTTCCAATAAGAGGTGTTATTTTGATATTCAAAGAAAAATGCCATTTTCAATATAAATTGGATGTCAATGAAATTTTCCATAATATCGAGGGATAGCCTCACGAATTCCATGTTGGGGTCTTGAATCGACGCTGGGCTATTGGAGTAGACCTTCTCTTTCACGTGGCACTAAAGGAAGAATTGTGTGTGGTACGCAGCCTTCTTGAAAGTAAACGTTGTCCAGAACAATACTATCCAATTTCGGTGTAATGACGTTTGTGGAATGCCTAATTCCAAAGAACGACGAGGAATAGACTAACCTGACTTTTCTGCAATACTTTCGGCTATAGCAGCAAAATTCTCGACCGTCTTGAACGACGTGCACGGGTTTTATTCTTCACATTACTAACTTGTCCCAGCAGCTCGAATTTTTCCACAATTTCATTATTGCGGTCCGACAAGGTGCTTCACGACTACCCAAAAAGTTCGAGTTTTACGAACCGTCTCTGCCAAATTTTCACCATTTTTATAGTAAATTTTAAGAATTTCATTGGGTTCTTGAAGCGTGTATCGTTCCATTTTTATTAATGGCGTAGTTTCTACTTGTCAAATGTCGAAAAATGACAGCTTCAAACGTGACATCTACCGAAACAGCGGGATATTCAAAATAACACCTCTTATTGGAAAACCCTTTACCATTGACGTTCCCAAACCTTGTACTATTTAAAAATTATACATTTCTTCGGAGGACACTAAACCGTCATTCTCCTCGATATTCAAATCCTTCCGCCCTCGTTCAAACACTCAAAATCCTCCAAATCCCTCAGGCGAATCATCTTCAAGGAAATAATCATCCGAAACGTTTTACCGCTGAAGTTCTCGCGCTTCCGGAAATGCACATGAGCGGGTTCGGTGCACGCCGTTCGGTTAGAATAACGGGATCAACTAATCCCATAACTATCGATCTGAGCTCCCGAGGGATTCATGGGAAGGTTACCGCGAGCGTGACGGGGAGCACGAGGAAACCAGGAAACCTCAGGAGCATGACATAAGAATATTTCTTTTCTTTCCCGTCTAACTGCGAACATGTTTTCGACGCGACGCACGAAAGAGGTTATGTATACGTCATTCATTTTTATGAAAAATATCGACACTATCGACAGATGCCACTCTTATGTATAACAGACATTTGCGGTTGATGAATCGGTGGATCTACGTCTTCGGTAGGTCACTTGATCGGTAGATGAATTGAACTGGTAGTTGAAATGAACCGGTAGGTCAGTTGAACCTCTAGAGTCCAGGGGGGTGATTCTTGAATAATGTCGTATTCGCGATTCGACAATGTCGACCAATTTCCCTGCTTAGTTGGTCGACATTTGTCGATTCGCGAACACGACATAATTCAAGAATTGACCCCAGATCATCCAACTTTCAGTGGAAGAAGATAGCAGATGCTATTCAACCAATTCTGTGTAATCTGATGTTATCATTAATTGTACTGTATAAGAAATTATGGTGAATAAAAATAATATGGCTTTGTTTATTGGATGTATTCGGAAGAAAAACATAACTGGTAAAAACATTGTTCAATAACATGACTTGAAAATCATTCTTTTTAGTGGAAATTTATGAGAATTGGAAGGAAAAGGTTGAGTGATCAAATGAATCCATTTGAAATGCCGGATGCCCAGAAAATGTTCAGATTGAAGAAATGCCGAATGTCCAGTTCGTGAACATGTTCAGATTGAGGAATTAGTGTACTATAAACTCAATAAATGCTCTACAGCAATTTAAACGAAGAATTTTTTTCTGTTTGCAATGTATTAGATGAAAGGAATAAACGCAAACTACATTCAGGAACCATTCCAGAATTGCATTATTACCCATCTGTAAGTCGGCCAGTTACAGACCAATCGTACGCTACACTATCGTAACTAACAGATGAAAAGCATAATGCTGGATTCACAATGACGTAACCATAAAACTCCCGAAAACGTAAACGAAAAAACGCAAAGTTGAACCAATGCAAATCATACTCGTATGGAACTGTTCACAATAGGCTCTCTAATTTTGACGTTTACGTTGAGCTTATGGTAGTCCGTAACGTCTAACGTTTAATTATAGGAATTCGTTCAAATTCTGTGAGTTAACCCAACTTATAATATATTTTTGTCTTTGAGACTGGGTACATGAACACGGTCGAGCTTTTTTTTAGATTTGTAGGTTTAACCCACCAACGTCGTTTTTTATCTTTTAGAATTTTGCCCTTCAATTTCTTCTCTTTTTTCAAACATCGTCTCAATAAAATCAGAGTTGATAATTTATACATTTTTAATTAATGACAACACTTCACAATAATCAATTGTCAAAAAATTAATAGAACACTTATTATAAAGGTACAAAACATCTTCTTACTTTACAAAAACGTTTATAATTGCTACTGCGCCCAAAGTCCATTCTGAACAACATTACGTTCACGGACAAAGTACGTTTACGGGTTCGTAATGGTTACGTCCATTGTGAATCAGCACTAAGTCACATAACAGTACTTGTTTTGATCAAAGTATTGCACGATTGTCAATCTCTTGAAAAAAACTGTCAGATGTAAATAATTCCATACACAGAAAATGGAAACGGCCATAATTACATACCAACACACTGTGTTAAATTTTACACCAATCTTCTAGGTCTTAATTATTACCTAGACTTCCAAGACAAAATAATACATCCGAAATATTCGATAAAGTAAACAGAAGCAACATGGCCGCCATTCGACGTAGCCTGCTTGTCTAAATATTTGCCCTGCGTCCCGATTAACTGTCAAAACAGTTTATAACGGTCATTCGGTGCTAAATGATTTATTCACTCCTCCTATTTTCAGGTCTGTTCATTTATTCATTATTAATAATCATCGGCATATTGTGTTCTTCTGTTTTCATCATCCCGGATGACAGCAGAAGTTGGATTAATTTTCTTTTTATCGATTATTGATCGGGCTATATTGGTTTGTAGATTGTTTGGGTTTAATTTGTGTCTGTCTATAAGTAGATAGTAGTAGGAAGTGTTTACTGGAATTATTTATTCCGTGAGTTGTTATGGAATATGAGTTAGTTTCAGCGGTGGGCGTTATTGATATTTTTTTACTCAGACTGATAATATATTGAAATTGCCACGATATAACTACAGCACATTTTTGTCAACTCATGTAGTAAACACTGAATAATGAATAATTACTATTGTATCAATTGACTGTTCCCTGAAATAAAGTAGTATTATACTGAATCATTAGTGTCATCGTTGATAAGTAGGAACGACCCAATACTGACAAGTGAACGATTCATGCTTCAACAATGCATCAAAGTTCTCAAATTCACAAGAAAATGGCGAAAATCTTGCATTCATTGATACTGGAAGTAGATTCCACAACAGCCGCTTGTATATTGAATTTAAGGTTATGTTGTTTATTTCTTGTCAGATTGATACGCAATGTTGTCAATATTGCATAGTGTTCTCTGATGAATTGCAAGCTCGTCGGACGAGGCCGGGTACATTCGGCAACGTTGACTTCATTTTACGTTATGACAGCAGATACTGCCAACTTCAGATAAATAAACAACGCCTACTATGCACTCAAACTTTCGTGAACGGACTATATTTCTGTTTTGAATGATAGGGTTGGTACGAATTCATTCAAACTAAATATATGAAATGTCCACATACCATACTAGAGCTACATTTGGCCCAGGAATGTAACCTCCTGCGCAAAGTTGATTTTTTCTCAGGACTTTGCCATGTCGCTCCCCCTAGTAGAATAAGTCTGGTTTGCTTGAACGCATTACATTGGCATAGTATGAACTTGGTAGTTTTTGGTGCCAATATACAGGTTTGGAAATTCACATCGAAAACATACGATATATGTACATTGCATCAGACAGAGAATTCTTCCGTCCAGTTGCACAGATGAATAGTCGAGATAATCAAGTGCTGTAACTGAATGAATTCCGTTGTCTTATTGCAATAATCTTATCTTGTCTCTCTTTTATCGCAGTATGGTAGGGAACCTGCAGTACAAGTATAGAATTATTTAATTTGTCAGGCTGTCCGTAATACTCGATTAAAGTATTTACTGTTGCCTACCATACTGAATGAATTTCTCTCCTCTCAACGATGAGAGAGACAACACTAGCATATTGCAATAATACAACGGAATTCAGTGTGTTACAGCACGTCGTTATCTCGACTATTCATCTGTGCAACTGGACGGAAGAATTCTCTGTCTGATGCATTGTATATCGTATGTTTCAGATGTGAATTTCAAAACCTGTATATGCGCTTGTTGGTTTCTGTGGCCGATCCACATAACCTACATATATCGGAGTTGAACTGAAAGATTTCGCCCCAAAATGAAATTTAATTCTGCGAATAGGAATAAAAACCTGTTGCAACTTATAATATAGTTGAAAAGTTAGAGGTTCTTAAGCACATAAACCATAACGCAACCATAAAATGATCAAATTTCAACTTCCCCAAATATTCAGTATTCACGAACCCGGGAAAAAGCCAGCAATGAAATACAAAACCTCCACCTTCGAGAAACCGAAAGTCCTTTGCATAAAATTTTCCACAGGCGCTATTTTCCAGGTAGTGACCATCAGTCTGCTGAAAAATGCATAAGGCAAACAGCCGAAATTGATGTTTTTTCCCGCGTCTGTCGGCTCCCTCTGCGAAAATAGGGGGGCATTCAAGAAGTTCTCGCGATCTTCATAACTCGTTTTATATGCAAAACCGCGACCTGGCTCGGAAAGAAAAATGCCTCATGAATTTCTATGCAGCCGCGCGAAAAAGTCGAATGACTCGCACGGCGAATTCTGCTCTGAATAATGGTATAATGAGTTTCCGCCATTTTCTGATTTCCAGAATAGGAATGGAATATCTGAATATATGTATATACGGCGTGCGGCGCGGCGTGTCAATTTGAAAAGGTACCAACTTTGAAAACTCGCAGGAAAATAAAACTTTGGTTTTTGGTTTATGGTAGGAGAAATTGCCTAAATTTAGGGAAAATGAGAAAGCTGACGCATCTGCTAAGATCCCGAATTGAAATTGATAAAATCCAATAAGAGGTGTTATTTCTATATTCAAAGAAAAAGCCATTTTCAATATAAATGATCGGATGTTTACATCATTATAAAGAAGTAGCTATGCCGTTAATAGTGGAAAATGACATCAGGCAAATGACCACCACGACCACGCTTACAGGACCATATCCTTTTAATGAAATTTCCATAACCAAATCGCTGAGTGGCTGCCCTATGTCCTCGATAGCCTCAAGAATTCCATCTTTGATATATTTAATAGACGCTGGGCTATTGGCGTAGACCTTCTCTTTCACGTGGCCCCAAAGGAAGAAGTCGCAAGGTGTTAAATCACAAGAACTCAAGATGTTTTATCGATTTGAATTTCAATCTGGATGTACGGTTCAGAGCGATCTGACCAGTTGCCGTATTCTCGACAAGTGATCTTTCGAAACGCATACGAACTTCATTGCGCGGTGTGCATTTTTTGCAGGTAAAAGAGGGACTCTCGCAATGAAGTTCATATACGCATTGAAAGATCACTTGTCGAGAATACGGGGCCAGTCCGATGTAATTGCTGAACGCCCCTATTATGTCAATGCAGGATGGCTTGAGCTTCACATCAGCCGACATGAAAACGACATCATAACACTGGCGGGAAGCAACATACTGCTTTCAGTTTGAAGAACTGCTCACGGTTCCTGTTGCTCAATACTTCAAAAAATTCTAAATCATCCAATCAATAATGTAGTGATTCAAATGTTTCAAAGAACTAGAAAACCTAAAAAACAGTGGGAGTATTTTTCTCTCATGATAATATGAAACCAGAAAAATATTCGTGACCAATCAGAAACTCTTCGGAAATACTCAGCAAACTTTTCAGTCTAATTTCCGCATTTTCCTCCTCCACTGATGGTAAGAACAAAAGGAACGAGCTTTCAATTCGCGGCAACCATTCAGAACCAAAGCTGAAAAACACTCATTTATTCGGATTCTTTTCGGGAAATAAATTGGGTTAGGAAAATTGAACTCTCCAGCCGGGGACATTTTCATTTCCGATAAGGATTCAATAGGCGGAAAACTCGGGTAATCTTTGAGGGAAATCGCAGCGTTAATCAGAAGCTACTTCCATAGGATTATCTGAGAAGGACTGCGGTTATATTTATGAGGAAAATTTTTCTATTTCCTATGAGTAGTTGGAAATGAGCCAGAGAATATATTTTCAATGTCACCAAACAAATTTTGGGAAATCTTACGGTCCCATCGAATCGAAGCTAATATGAATGCAGATAGAAAAATCAATAATTACAATTACAATACATGAAACAGAAAAGTCCTAGCTGAGGTTGGTGCAAAACGGGGTACCATACTATTCTGGCGTATGATACCAGAGCACAGGGAAAAACCTCGGTAGAAAAAACCCTGTCTCGCCGTTTTTACAAAATTGAAACTTAAAACTATTCGAATGAATACCTTCAATATTCAAATACAAAATACTTCAATCATGCTTTTGGGCCAGGAGGGTGTTTTGAACTAGGTCTGGCATTCAAAGTGATGATTTTTCGAATATCCTGTTCTCCTAAGACACGCTACAGGACCCTATTGAAGTAAGTAGGTAAGTAGATTTTTATTTGCAGAAAGTATGCATATTACATACCACTGAATAAACATACAGAAAAATAACTCGTTTTTAAACAATATCTGCAAAAGGGACACTTACGACAGTTTGAAACTGATTATGAGTAAGTTCCCAAAAACTACAAAATTCAGCCAAAAAAAAATAATAACACTCCTGCGCCTGGCAGATTATACAAACTTAACTTATACAACTATTCAAAAAAAATGTTCTATTCCATAGTTTTAAATAGTGATATTTCATCCTAAATATCGAATTCAATTTCGCAATAATGATAAAAAAAACGTGTGACAAACTCATGTCAAAATGAAGAGGGCTTTCTCACAACGACAGAACATTTTGAGCCTTCTCTTTAGATGATGGAGTCTGCCCTTTCGGTTGCATTGCTGGTGTGAGAGTGCTTTTTCCTTTTACCAATCATCCACATCTGCCTTTTTCAGTCTGGGCGATACTAAATATGTGGCACTCTATAGCTCATACCAGCTTCTGACGTCAAGTTTATTTTTATGAATATTTGTCCATAGGGAAAAAGTCTTACAAAATCTTTTCTGTTGGAAATCCTTGTGTTCTAAAGGGTTTTCCAATAATTGGCGTTAGTTTGATATTCAAAGAAAAATGCCATTATTTAATATAAGGATCGGATGTTTATTTCATTATAAAGAATAAGCTAGTAGTTAATAGTGGAAAATAACATCAGGCAAATGACCACAACGACCACGCTTACAGGACCATATCCTTTTAATGAAATTTTCCAAAACCAAAACGCAAAGTGGCTGCCTGCCCTATGTCCTCGATAGCATACGAATTCATTTTTGAGGTCTTGAATCGACACTGGGCTATTGGTGTAGACCTTCTCTTTCACGTGGCCCAAAGGAAGATTGCCTCTTTGTACTGTTTCGACATCGGAGTAAAAAGTAAATATAGAGATGCCTACACGCATTTGTTATGCAGCCAAGTAGAATCTTTATTTTTTTATACGCGCGAACAACATTCCGGCGTTGCGAACTCGTGCTGTATGTTTATTCCGTATTGGGATATCGGTTTACCGCTCCTCTATTATGATACTAACGGCTTGCGTCTGTTACAGACGATTCTGTCAGTATGGCAACATCGTCTGTTAGTGTTTAGTGTTTGGATGCGATGTGTTTACATTTTCATTTCGATTTGATGTTTATAAACTGAATTAATGTACTGATTTGGTGGCAGTTTATTGTTGCTTAAGAGTATTTTGGTAATTACAGTTAAGGCAAAATTACGAAAATGTTGTATTACATTCAGGAATTGTAGAAATGAGAATCTAACTCATTGTTTACTTCACCCCAGTGCGGCAGTGAAATGCTTTCCATTTCTCTCTAATGCTTGGTTGATTACAATGCAGTACTATTCACGCGTAGAGGCATCTCTATGTTTAATTCTTACTCTGAGGTTTCGACAGACACACTTGTGCGCAAAAATCTATGGTCAGAATTTCAAATTGGAGCGTTTTTCCAAATGCACTGATTTTCTGTGTTTTCGAACGTAAGGTGTAGATCGAAACATAGCTTTCTAGACCTCAAAATAATCATCTTAAGTCAACAGGCACGCTACGTAAATCCTTCAGTTCAGATGCTCTTCAGCAATCTTGTCCGTCCTTCATGAGCCCTATATCACGCTAAAACCATATTCCGAAAAATTCACTACCACTCCTACCCACAGTCACAGTCAAAATTCTACAACCGTACCAATTTCAACCATTAACATTGATTATCGCGTTGCATAACAAGTTTTTGAATTCGGCATAATCGAATAAAATGTTAAAATTAAAGCGTCGTTCGTTTCATTTAAAAAATCGCTCTATACGCTCGTAATAAAGCGTGGAAAGTGCTCGTACGCTTGCTGGCTAATGCCTGTTAGTTTATTTATGGACCTGTAGACTCAAACGTATGGTTTTTAATGGCTCCTTTATCTGCGCATAAAGACGATTCCGCTAATGCGTTATGTGTTTCTGAATTAGGCTACTCGGGATTTTGAATCGTAATGCAGATATATGCGCGTTTTTTCAGACGAGATTAGCTCCGAAGTGCGAGTTTAATATTGGTTGATTTCAATTGATTAATATTATTCTCTGCTTTCACTATATTGATGATCCTGGCGATGTTACGCGTTAAACCTCTTCTTATTATTTACTACAGTGTCAACTGACGTTACCCTGACCTCACTGCGTCGTGGACTGAAGACGTAAAATTTGCGAAATGCAAGAACGCTTCAGTCAATGCGACAAATGGTAAACATCTCGCTACTTCGTTCAAGGTTCATACTATCGAAGAAGGTTTTCATATGGAACTAGAGATGTCGTCTTTGGTATATTTATACCTTAAAGAAGATGCCATTTCGCTGCAAGTTCCAAAAAAATACCTTGTATCATTCAGAGCTATCCTGTGCTGATGAGTCCTAATAAGGACGAAATGGCCATCCATAGGTGCTCTGTTTGATACCACTTCCTTGCATTTTGTCTTGAATGAGGACGAGATTAGATCCGAAGTATGAGTTTAATATTGGTTGATTTCAATCGATTCATATCATTCTCTGCTTCGACTATTTTGATATTCATGGCGATGTTACGCGTTAAACCTTGTTATTATTATAATCGACTTGAGCCTACTACCGTAGAAAGGGTGTGATTTCTCACACCCCCCAGGCACTCGGCTATCACCTGGTAGTCGGTCTTGCAATGTTTCCCTCCATGGTTGTTCTTGGTGTCCATCGCGACCCAAAAACTTCCTTACCGTTCTAGCAGTACCGAGAAGTACTGCCTTTTGCATTACTTTGTACAGGTTTTCATCCAAACCTAACTCCTTGAGATTGGACTTGAGGCTCTTAGGAATAATACCTGTGGTTGATATGAGAATGGGAATTGTTCTGGTACTGAACATTCCCTATTCTATAAGTATTGCTTTCTTCTCTTTTTTCTTCACTAGAATTATCTCTGGCCTGTTATTAGCAACTGTTGTAAGTACTGTGCGGTCCCAGTATAGCCTGTAATGGTGATTCTCCAGTATTACTTCAGGCTGATACTTATAATATGGAATTGTTTCGGACTGCAGAATCTTCAGTTGGATGGCGAGTTCCGGATGAAGTATTTCACAAACTGCATCATGTCGACTTCATTTCCAGCAAACATTTGGCAGCCTCCTGTAGTATGTTGGATTGTTTCTGATGTTTGGCATCTGTTGCGGCATTTATCGTCTGTGAGGTTTCTTTTCTTCATGATATATTTCTGATAGTTAGTTTGACCTTCTTGATCTTGAATGGCAAGGAGGAAACCTTCTGTCTCAGGAAACAATCTTCCAGAAGTCAGCCAGTAGTTCGACGCAGGAATGTCGACATGTTCCTGGGTGACCTCGTTCAGGTGTCTTCCATGAAAGGGCTTTTCTCTCTATCTTTGAATTTTATCACTATCCGTCTGTGTGGTGTTTTCATTATTACTATTATTAAAATCGATGGTCACATGGGAGGCTCAACAAGCTCCATCTTTGTCCAAAAACGAGTTAAGACTGCTCACTGGGCTTACCAGAAGTCAATGTTTCGTGAGATATCACCTGCACAAAATCGGTGAGGAAAACTCTAATACGTGTAGGCTATCAGACCTCAGTGAAAACGACCATGTCTGACGGTTTTATATCCTAGTCAAAAAGCATCTACATCAGATATTTCTTGTTCCATACTACCTTATCCCAAATGTAGGTCGAACTTAGTTTTCTCCATTCAGCATCGACAGCTTTTATGTCGGCAATAGAACAATAGATGTCATATCCAGTATTCCCGATACAGTTTTATGCAGAAGCCCGAATAAAAAGCTCGCAACGAATCTCAACTGACCTCATAAATTCCGTCAAGCGTCGTAATCCGACATATTTTACTGCATGAAGCGCGTCCCCTAGGATATGTACAAATCGGGAAATGAACAATAAAACAGGAATGGCACCTATATCGATCTATGTGCTCTGGAACAGTGGGTGCATCTACATGTGTATAGTCCGTTCACGAAAGTTTGAGCGCATAGTAGGCGTTTGTTTATTTATCTGAAGTTGGCAGTATTTGCTGTCATAAAGTAAAATAAAGTCAACGTTGCCGAATGTACCCGGCCTCGCCCGACGAGCTTGCTAGTTATCAGAGAACTCTATGCAATATTGACAACATTGCGTATCAATCTTACAAGAAAATAAACTACTTAACCTAGAAATTTAATATACAGAGTGGAATAAGCCAAATTGTTATGGCCAACCGACGGCTCAACCTTTCGTGAACGGACTATAGTTCTATTTTGGATACCTGGCTAAAAGAAGAGTGAAGAAAATGAGAAAACTCCAACCTTGCAAAAAAAGGAGCAAACAACGCCTTCACCGGACCCGCGACCTCATGTTGGTTATCACCCATATTGATTAGGGTGAAGATCGATGATTGTAAAAAAAAACAAACTAAAAACTAATCGAAACAGAAGCACCAACCCAAAATCGAAACAACTGGCCCATAACCTATAGATATCTTAGTTGTCATCTTCATAAACTGAAGTCACATGAAAAAAACTTTTGAATCTGCACTTGTCGTCCAAAATATCGAGGGCGATGGAAAGAGTAAATACCATCAAGTTCTATGGAATTATCTACTTTCAACTCAAAATTCCTATAATGCCAAGCCAAGATGGTCCAGCGGATAGCCTAATCAAAACTGAAATCCAATAACCCAAAGCTCGTACAAACCAAAAACCATCGAACATAAGCACCAACGCAAAATCGAAACAACTGGCCCATAACCTAAAGAAATCTTAGTTGTCATCTTCACAAACTGAAGTCACATAAAAAAGACTTGAATCTGCACTCGTCGTCCGAAATATAGAAGACCATGACTTTGGAAAAAGTAAACACCATCAAGTTCTATGGAACTATCTACTTTCCACTCAAAGTTCCTAGGCAAATCAAGCTAAGGGATACGCCCTCTGGTGAAGATCTGAGTAAATTTTAATATTGAAATGATTCTTTCATTTTGCATTGTGTTGTCGTGATTTATGCGAATCTCTAATATTATTAATAATTTTTTTAAGTATAATTCATTCGAATGGCTATTGTTTAGACCCTCAGTATTTTCCTGAGGAAAAAAGAATTCTAAATAATACACATTTCCATGCCTTTCCTTAAGCTAGGGGTAAATTTTGTGTTTGGGTAGAAGGGAAATCGAGGAGTAATGTGACCAAGTGTTGGTGGATCGACGAAAAGCCTGGCAACTGAAACTTAAAATTGGTAAACCAGTCACAGGGAATATGAAAATTTGCTCCTTGCATTTTGTACATGACGATTATTTTTATCGAGGTAAGTACGTATTACACAAAACTTGAAGGTTAGATTAAATTCATGGAGTTAATCGTTAACAGATCCCAGTTCATTACAGAGGTAGTTTTTGAAAAATACTGCTGAACCTAACAGAAATCTTCCTGTTGGATTTACTACCAGAAAGGAGGAACAACCGGAATATTCTGATTCTAGTAGTAGAACTGAAAGGTTGGGACAAGGAAGTATAAACAAATAAAACCCCACTGAAGAATGCTCTTGTGAAAAAAAGTATTGTTTGCAAATGTAGTTAATTCAACTGTTCAACAAACACATTTTTTTTCCTTAATTTCCTCAACAGCCTTTCAACCTAATTCATCTTTCACTATGGCTGAAATAAATTTAAACAAATGATGACACCCACCGTCTTCACAAAAAATAAAAATATAATATACACACTTATACACTCGTTCACTAAGATTTTCTGAAATTTTGATATATTGATGAAAAATCCAAATTTTAATGAAGCAGATATACACATAAACAATACAACCCAACCTTTCCATGTCAATATTAATAGTTCTACATTCTTATTTTCAGATGCCTATACTGCCAAGCCAAGATGGTCAAGCAGATGGACTAATCAAAACTGAAATCCAATAAACCAAAGCTAATAGAACAACCCGCAGGTCATACAAACCAAAAACAAATCGTAATTCAAGCACCAACCTAAAAGCAAAACAACAGGCCCATAACCTCAGGACTTCGCCGAAATCAAAGCCGCATTTAGCGGACGTTTAAATCAAAATAATAACGTCCGCCTAATCTCGTTACGCCGAGAGCGGGGCATTTGTCCGCCGCCGTATTCTCGCGGGCGGCACGCCGCCCCATAATCGCCCCAAGATTGCCAGATTGTCGGCACAATATCAATTTGGCCAATTAGAGGCGCGAGCCCGGCCGCAGTCTTTGCCTAATGGCATTAAAATCGAGGCTCTCGGAGACCCCGGGACTCGACAGAGAAAATTACGACGACGAATCGAGTTCTGGCGAGAGATTCATGCAAATGTGGCAACGCTTTGTCAAGACAAATTGATGTTTGAGGGGTAAGATGGGGTTTTGAGCGGTGCCACCTGCCAGGAAAACGATTTCTTGTTTTGGTGGTTATGTTGGTCACTGATGTGTTGGATTCCAGATGATGTATGTGGCTTGGATAGCTTCCTAATGTTATCCTTAAAAAGTATAATGAACATATGTGTAACGACCCTGATAGTTCCCCAACATGAGCTGAAATGATTGATATACTTAATACTAACATACCTACACACAACATAATTCGAGAATCGAGGGACCAAAAAATTTGACGCCTAGTACATGTATAATTTGCAGTAGAAAACATTACCTTGAGTCATTTCGATATCATTAATTACAGGCGATGCAAGTGAAGACAACCAAATTTAAAATTTTTAGACAAATTGATGTTTGAGATGCGAGATGGGGTTATGAACGATTTCTTGTTCTGACAGTAATGTTGGTCACTGATGTATTGGATTGTGGACGATGTCTCTCGAATGCTCGAGTTGCGTTTGGTTAGAATTTACCAAATGGCATTTTTTTCATAACTCGATATTTCAAACTTTCATAATTTCCGTTTGAACAGCCGGAATTAGAAATGAATTGCATATTCTTTTTCAGTCGGCAATTCCCTTCAATATAAGCATATGAAATGTTGATTTAAAATTTTGAAATTTTGGACGAAAAATGCCTATGGGGTTGACCCCCCTAAAATGCTATATTTCCGCATTTTGCAAAAGGCGGATCGATTGACGTTGAAAAATCATCGATCCGAAGCAAACTCCATTACGCAGACGCTCTCGAACGCAACTCGAAAATGAAAAATGCAAAATCTATAAACTGAATTTATTTCAAAGGTATTGCGAACTTTATTGAATTTGGTATGTTTTTATAGGTTTTCGAGGTAGCTGAATCAGAAAAAAATACTTTCGAATCGATATCTGCAAGAGTTTAGAATTTCATCGTTCAAATGGCATTTTTTCCAAAACTCGATATTTCAAACTTTCATAATTTCCGTTTGAACAGCCGGAATTCAAAATGAATTGCATATTCTTTTTCAGTTGGTAGTCCCCTTCAATATAAGCACATAAAATGGTCATCTAAAATTTTGAAATTTTGGACGAAAAATGCCTAAGGGGTTGACCCCCCTAAAACGCTATATTTTAGCATTTTGCAAAAATTCTGTAGGATCCACGAAAACGGTTAATACTGATAATTGTTAAGCTCTGTCTAATGAATCGATTGACGTTGAAAAATCATCGATCCGAAGCAAACTGCATTACGCAGACGCTCTCGAACGCAACTCGAAAATGAAAAATGCAAAATCTATAAACTGAATTTATTTCAAAAGTATGGCAAACTTGATTGAACTTGGTATGTTTTTATAGGTTTTCGAGGTAGCTGAATCAGAAAAAAATACTTTCGAATCGATATCTGCAAGCGTTTAAAATTTCATCGTTCAAATGGCATTTTTTCGAAAACTCGATATTTCAACTTCATAATTTACGTTTGAACAGCCGGAATTCAGAATGAATTGCATATTCTTTTTCAGTTGGTAGTCCCCTACAATATAAGCGCATAAAATGGTCATCTAAAATTTTGAAATTTTGAACGAAAAATGCGTAAGGGGTTGACCCCCCTAAAACGTTATATTTCGGCATTTTGCAAAAATTCTGTAGGATCCACACAAACGGTTGTTACTGATAATTGTTGAGTTCTGTCTAATGAATCGATTAACGTTGAAAAATCATCGATCCGAAGCAAACTGCATTACGCAGACGCTCTCGAACGCAACTCGAAAATGAAAAATGACAAATATATAAACTGAATTCATTTCGAAAGTCTGGCGAACTTGATTGAAGTTGGTATGTTTTTATAGGTTTTCGAGGTAGCTGAATCAGGAAAAAATATTTTCGAATCGATATCTGCAAGCGTTCAAAATTTCATCGTTCAAATGGCATTTTTTCGAAAACTCGATATTTCAAACTTTCATAATTTCCGTTTGAACAGCTGGAATTCAGAATGAATTGCATATTCTTTTTCAGTTGGTAGTCCCCTACAATATAAGCGCATAAAAAGGTCATCTAAAATTTCGAAATTTTGGACGAAAAATGCCTAAGGGGTTGAACACCCCCCCTAAAACGTTATTTCGGCATTTTGCAAAAATTCTGTAGGATCCACACAAACGGTTGTTACTGATAATTGTGAGGCTCTGTCTGATGAATCGATTAACGTTGAAAAATCATCGATCCGAAGCAAACTGCATTACGCAGACGCTCTCGAACGCAACTCGAAAATGAAAAGGCAAAATCTATAAACTTAATTTATTTCGAAAGTCTGGCGAACTTGATTGAAGTTGGTATGTTTTTATAGGTTTTTGAGGTAGCTGAATCAGAAAAAAATACTTTCGAATCGATATCTGCAAGCGTTTAAAAATTCATCGTTCAAATGGCATTTTTTCGAAAACTCGATATTTCAAACTTTCATAATTTCCGTTTGAACAGCCGGAATTCAGAATGAATTGCATATTCTTTTTCAGTTGGTAGTCGCCTACATATAAGCGCATAAAAAGGTCATCTAAAATTTTGAAATTTCGGACGAAAAATGCCTAAGGGGATGACCCCCCGTAAAACGTTATATTTCGGCATTTTGCAAAAACTCTGTAAGATCCACATAAACGGTTGTTACTGATAATTGTAAAGCTCTGTCTGATGAATCGATTTACGTTGAAAAATCATCGATCCGAAGCAAACTGCATTACGCAGACGCTCTCGAACGCAACTCGAAAATGAAAAATGCAAAATCTATAAAGTGAATTTCTTTCAAAAGTATGGCGAACTTTATTGAATTTGGTATGTTTTTATAGGTTCTCGAGGTAGCTGAATCAGAAAAAAATACTTTCGAATCGATATCTGCAAGCGTTTAAAATTTCATCGTTCAAATGGCATTTTTTCCAAAACTCGATATTTCAAATTTTCATAATTTCCGTTTGAACAGCCGGAATTGAAAATGAATTGCATATTCTTTTTCAGTCGGTAGTTCCCTTCAATATAAGCGCATAAAAAGGTCATCTAAAATTTTGAAATTTTGGACGAAAAATGCCTAAGGGGTTGACCCCCCTAAAACGTTATATTTCGGCATTTTGCAAAAATTCTGTAGGATCCACACAAACGGTTGTTACTGATAATTGTAAAGCTCTGTCTGATGAATCGACTAACGTTGAAAAATCATCGATCCGAAGCATTACGCAGACACTCTCGAACGCAACTCGAAAATGAAAAATGCAAAATCTATAAACTGAATTTATTTCGAAAGTCTGGCGAACTTGATTGAAGTTGGTATGTTGTTATAGGTTTTCGAGGTATCTGAATCAGAAAAAATACTTTCGAATCGATATCTGCAAGCGTTTAAAATTTCATCGTTCAAATGGCATTTTTTCCAAAACTCGATATTTCAAACTTTCATAATTTCCGTTTGAACAGCCGGAATTGAAAATGAATTGCATATTCTTTTTCAGTCGGTAGTTCCCTTCAATATAAGCACATAAAATGGTCATCTAAAATTTTGAAATTTTGGACGAAAAATGCCTAAGGGGTTGACCCCCCCTAAAACGCTATATTTCGTCATTTTGCAAAAATTCTGTAGGATCCACAAAAACGGTTGTTACTGATAATTGTAAAGCTCTGTCTGATGAATCGATTTCTGTTGAAAAATCATCGATCCGAAGCAAACTGCATTACGCAGACGCTCTCGAACGCAACTCGAAAATGAAAAATGCAAAATCTATAAAGTGAATTTCTTTCAAAAGTATGGCGAACTTTATTGAATTTGGTATGTTTTTATAGGTTCTCGAGGTAGCTGAATCAGAAAAAATACTTTCGAATCGATATCTGCAAGCGTTTAAAATTTCATCGTTCAAATGGCATTTTTTCGAAAACTCGATATTTCAAACTTTTATAATTTCCGTTTGAACAGCCGGAATTCAGAATGAATTGCATATTCTTTTTCAGTTGGTAGTCCCCTACAATATAAGCGCATAAAAAGGTCATCTAAAATTTTGAAATTTTGGACGAAAAATGCCTAAGGAGTTGACCATCCCTAAAACGCTATATTTCAGCATTTTGCAAAAATTCTGTAGGATCCACAAAAACGGTTAATAATGATAATTGTTTATCTCTGTCTAATGAATCGATTAACGTTGAAAATTCATCGATCCGAAGCAAACTGCATTACGCAGACGCTCTCGAACGCAATTCGAAAATGAAAAATGCAAAATCTATAAACTGATTTTATTTCAAAAGTATGGCGAACTTGATTGAAGTTGGTATGTTTTTATGGGTTTTCGAGGTAGCTAAATCAGAAAAAAATACTTTCGAATCGATATCTGCGAGCGTTTAGAATTTCATCGTTCAAATGGAACTTTTTCCAAAACTCGATATTTCAAACTTTCATGATTTCCGTTTGAACAGCCGGAATTCAGAATGAATTGCATATTCTTCTTCAGTTGGTAGTCCCCTACAATATAAGCGCATAAAATGGTCATCTAAAATCTTGAAATTTTGAACGAAAAATGCCTAAGGGCTTGACCCCCCCTAAAACGTTATATATCGGCATTTTGCAAAAATTCTGTAGGATCCACAAAAACGGTTGTCACTGATAATTGTGAAACTCTGTCCGATGAATTGATTTACTTTGAAAATTCATCGATCCGAAGCAAACTGCATTACGCAGACGCTCTCGAACGCAACTCGAAAATGAAAAATGCAAAATCTATAAACTGAATTTATTTCAAAAGTATGGCAACTTCATTGAATTTGATATGTCCTTATAGATTTTCGATGTAACTAATCCGAAAAAAAACTTTCGAATCGATATCTGCAAGCGTTTTGAATTTCATCGTTCAAATGGCATTTTTTCCAGAACTCGATATTTCAAACTTTCATAATTTCCGTTTAAACAGCCGGAATTGAAAATGAATTGCATATTCTTTTTCAGTTGGTAGCCCCCTTCTATATAAGCACATAAAATGGTCATCTAAAATAACATCTCTTATTGGAAAACCCTTTACAAACATAAATCAACCACCCTGGCTTTACATCCAGCTCTCTATTGATTCCAACTTCCATATCAAGGAACCTCTAAAACCCATCCTCAGACCTTGATGCCATAAAAACAAGTGTCATGTGACAAAACACACAAGAAAACGTTTTCCCCTCACGTCATTTGTCACTTTACCCTTACTTTTCCCACTTCTCAGTTGCCGGCACACGATCCTATTGTCTTGTGGGATTGCGCATAAAAACATGTTGTCACATGAATCTCTATTTCCTGTCAAGAAGCATAAGTCTTCCTTGCCGTCCAAAGTTTGAAACGACCTGGAAAATAGTTGGTAAGTGAATAACGTATCGGAGTCCGTTGAAGCGGCAAAGTTTCTTGGAGAAGGTCGTGAAAATGCATCGACAGTTAGTTTGGGATGCCAAATATGGTAATGTCGACTAGTTTTTGGAGAAGTTGATTTCCATGGAGAATGGGAGATTTTCTGATTGGATGAGAATATAGGTTTTTGGTGCTTTTCCATCGAGTGCTACTTTTTTATTTTTCCTAGTGTCTGTAGTTTATGTGGGGAAAATGGTCTCAGATGAAAAGGGATTAGTCCTTCACGAAAGTTTGAGCGCATAGAAGGCGTTTGTTTATTTATCTGAAGTTGGCAGTATTTGCTGTCATAACGTAAAATAAAGTCAACGTTGCCGAATGTACTCGGCCCCGTCCGACGAGCTCGCGAGTTATCAGAGACCTATATGCAATATTGACAACATTGCGTATCAACCTGACAAGAAAATAAACAACGATTTTAGGGTATGTTGTTACATACCCTAAAATTTCAATATAAACAGTGAAATATGCCAATTTTCCATGGCCAATCGACGTCTCAAACTTTCGTGAACGGACTATAGATGTCAATGTTGGTATTATACTGGGTGGTAAAATAAGAAATTCCGAATTAAAAGCGCTCTAAAACTGTTTTGAATAAAAAATAGAGAAGTGGGGTTGGTCTTAAACGAAGGAGGGGTCATGCATATTCAGTCGCTTTGGTTCGCTGGACGGGTAAGGAGCGTTCGCTCTATGTGTGCTCTTATTACTAAAATCATTATTTTTTTCTGATGAAGAACCTTTTCATCTCAACGGCTATGTAAACCAACAAAATTGCCGGTATTGGTCTCCAGAAAATCCTTAAGAAAAACATAAAACTCAATTGCACAGTCTGAAGGTCACAGTTTGTGCAATACACGCACAAGCCATTATTGACCCGTACTTTTTCGAAGACGGACGCTGCCGAGCAGTAACAGTGGATTCTGATCTTTATGTGGACATGTTGAACAAATTTTTCGAACCAGCCCTTCAGACTGATGAATACAATTGGGACACTTGGTTCAGCAAGACGGGTCACTTGTCACAGTTCAAATCTGTCTATACCTTTTATTCAGGCGCTTTCTCCTGAAAAATTGATTTCTCAGCGTGGAGACCTTCCATGTCCCCTCGAAGTCCAGACTTGACACCTTGCGACTTTTATTTATAGGGATACCTCAAAAGTGTAGTCTACCGCAACAATCCGCACACTCTAATTGCGTTGAAGGAAAATATCCGCCAGGAAATTCAAGCCATCGGTCCAGGAACTTTGCGAAATGTTTTCTAAATTTGGGGGTTCGACTCGAAGAGTGCCAGCAGAAAAACGGTGAACATTTGGACTGCGTAATTTCCAAGAAATGAATTCCCAAAGAGCTGAGCATTATATGTAAAAAAAAATTGACTTGATAGTTCTTTGTTTTATTTTTCTTTCAAATCGAAATTCTTTAGTTGACCACCCAGTATTTTATTGGAAGCTTTATTATTTGTGTTGAGATTATTTAATCTTGAAGACATAATTTTCTTTCAGAAAACAACCAAACAAAGTGATGTCAGAAAAAACAAAACAACAACAAAATCAAGAGAAAGAAATAATTAACAAAATACCACTTCTACGTCACAAACTACAGTCCAATCTAATCTTAAGTACTAGAAGGAAAAGGATTAGCAAGGAATTTTACAAATATACTCATAATACTGGATAATTATCTCTTATTGATTTGAATTCACACTAAATATCAATTTTGATTAGGAAATTATAATGAAAATACTGTATTTGATAGAAAGTGAAAACATTTGCAGAGATTCTTGTTTCTAGCGATTGTGTCCTTATTACATCACCTGGTTTTCAAAACTGAGAGAAGGAAACAGTTATATTCAACGAAATTGAAAATTCTAAAATTCAAATTGATTTCTATTTCTATGATTATGTTTCACTCATTTCCATAGTATACTTCGTTCACGAAACGTTGAGCTGTCAGTTGGCCATTGAAATTTGGCATATTCCACTGTGTTTATTGAAATTTTAGGTTATGTTGTTTATTTTCTTGTCAGATTGATACGCAATGTTGTCAATATTGCATAGAGTTCTCTGATAACTCGCAAGTTCGTCGGACGAGGCCAGGTACATTCGGCAAAGTTGACTTTGTTCATCGTTATGACTTTGCGCTCAATAATAAGTGAACGGAGTATAGTCCGTTCACGAAAGTTTGAGCGCATAGTAGGCGTTTATTATCTGACGTTGGCAGTCATAACGTAAAATAAAGTCAACGTTGCCGAATGTACCCGGCCTCGTCCTACGAGCTTTCGAGTTATCAGAGAACTCTATGTTCTATTGACAACATTGCGTATCAATCTGACAAGAAAATAAAGAACATAACCTAAAATTCAATATACACAGTGGAATATGCCAAATTTCCATGGCCAACCGACGGCTCAACCTTTCGTGAACGGACTATATATGAATTGTTGACCATGTTCAATGTTGCTAATATGAGGGAGTGAATGCTTAGCCAGTGGGAGCGTTTTCTCATTGAAGAGGAATGAACTTCTCCAAGTGCGATAGGGGGGAAGATCTATTAAGTTATAATCTGGAAACTTGGAGGGTATTAAGAGATGGTAAGTTCTGAGGACTTCATACTTCAAAACGCCACCGGATGCTCTAACTAATTCGCAAATGAAAGTTTCGACTAGAGTTTATGATGGATGCGGTTTCGACTTTATACTTTTGAAAAGTTGGTGAGAAGGACACGGATTTGACACAGATTTTGATGCATTCGAAGGAGTTAGGCAAGATATGACGCTTAAATATTTTTCTGCGTCTAAACATCCTACTTCGAAATACTGTTCGAGTTTTATTCTTCTGCATCAATATGTTTTATTGGGATTTAGGCTCTCATTTAGGCTCTTATCAGTGCAGATAGACCATTCTGAATGACTCGAAGTACTCTAGCATCGTGGAATCAACATTTGGGTCGAAAAAAATCAGTAATGATTCAGGCCAGCCATAGCATGATGTTACCCTGAGCGATCCGCGTCGTCGACTGAAGATGTAAAATTTGCGTAATGCAAGTACACTTCGGTCAATGCGACAAATGGTAACATCTCGCTACTTAGTTCAAGGTTCATGCTATGGAGAAGGCTGTTCGTATGGAACTAGAGATGGCGTTTCTGAAAAACTTTTTAGGTTTTCACTCCCAGTCTCTGAAAACTGAAATAATTAAAAAATGTTCAATTAAGATGAAGTGCTCCTGCGAAAATCTTTGCACTTATTTGTCAGGAGCAAATTGGTTTTGAAAAATTGTTACCTAACAAAACAACTAAAATAAACGCAGAATTCCGAAGATTTTACAAGTTTGTCTGAAAAAGGTATATGATATAGACACCGAAACGTTACTTATCCTCTTCATTTATTTCCTTTTTTAGTTTTACTGCGTTTATTTCAGTTGTTCTGTTAGGTAACAATTTTTTCAAAACCAATTGCTCCTGACAAATAAGTGCAAAGATTTTCGCAGGAGCACTTCATATCAATTGAACATTTTTAATTATTTCTGTTTCAGAGACTGGGAGGGAAAACCTGAAAAGTTTTTTAGAAACTCATAATCGTCCCAGATTATATTTCAATCGATATCTAGAGATGGTGCCTTCGGTATATTTATATCTGAAAGAAGGTGCCATTTCGTTTTAAGTTCCAAGAAAACCTTGTATCATTCAGAGCTATCCTGTGCTGAAGAGTCCTTATAAGGACGAAATGGCCATCCATAGGTGCTCTGTTTGATACCACTTCCTTTCAGTTTGCCTTGAACGAGGACGAGATTAGCTCCGAAGTATGAGTTTAATATTGGTTGATTAATATTATTTTCTGCTCTCATTATTTTTGTATTCATGGCGATGTACGCATTAAACCTCTGTTTATACGAGGGCAGTTCAAAATAAACAAGACTTTTCAATTTTCAGGCACAATAATGGGGGTAGAATATACCTGATTTTTTGTTGTTGGTAGGTTTGTCAGCAGTAAGAGAAGCCCGTTGGATTGCCTCATCGACCCTATCGCTGTCCACTGTGACGATGTTTGAGCAAGAGGTTCCTCCGTCAATTTCTCAACGTATTGTTTTCTCCACTCTTTACTCGCTTGTTTAGACTCTGGGGCGTAGTGGTGCACCCATGTTTCATCACAGATGATAATGTGAGTAAGAAATTGGTCTCCTTGTTCCTGAAATCGTGCAAGAAGACGCCCACACACCTGAAAATGATGCAATTTCTGGTCAGTTGTGAGAAGGCGAGGAAACCTGCTGGCAACAACCCTTACGTTACCCTTGCTCCTCTGTGAGTATGGAGTAGGTGCTCCCTCCCATAACTTATCCCGACCTAACTTGCAATTTCAGAAGTGGTACGACGTTTGTCGTCCTCAATAAGCTGTCGAACACTACTGATGTTGTTCGCTGCGGCCATGGCTCTTATTTTCAACACAATCACGGCCCTCTACGAACTGTTCATGCCATGCAAACACTCTGGCTCGCGACAGTGTCTCTTCTCTCGAACATCGCCAGTCAATCTCAATCTCAAGATTTTGACCAGTTTTACTAAGGCTCTGAAAAGGGGAGTATACCAGACAGCCATGCTGGGTCCAACCACAGACTCGAAAATTACAGAAGAATTCGAATGAAATGAAATCTGTAATCGAATAAATGCTTATGCTTAACTGTCTAGTCTCCAACTTTATTGTTTTGAATAAAAAATCAATACTTTCTATTAACTATTCTTCAAAAAAAGCACGCAACTAACAATAGAGCACAATAACTGAGAAATTGACATTACCATCTGTAATTTTTGAGTCTATGGTTGGACCCATTCAGCCTGTCTGGCATACCTATCTTTCTAGTGCTCTAGTTTTACGCCTTCTGCGGCGAGAAACTTGATTACAAACACGTTGCGCAATTGACGGAGGAACCTCTTGCTCAAACATCGTCACAGTGGACACCGAGAGGGTCGATGAGGCAATCCGACGTGCTTCCCTTACTCCTGACAAGCCTACCCACAACAAAAAATCAGGAATGTTCTCCTCCTCCTTTTATGCCTGAAAATTGAAAAGTCTGGTTTAGATTTGAAAAATTCATGTTAGCCTTACGTCCAATCATAGCAATAGCAAAAACGTTCATCAGAGCCCTTCAACGAAGATGATTCGAATCATGCCAAACAAGTTAATAACAAAGTTAGATCTCCAACATCCATAATCATCACAAAACGAACGACTATCTAGCAGTGTTTATGTCGTTACCAGACATCAACCAACTTTTCCGGCTTATCATGAAACTGCCGCTAACCGGATATAAATATCCAGTCCTTCAGAGCCGCTGATCCGTTCGGGTGCAGTCATTTCTGACTCCAGTCGCCATCTTAATAACCTCATTGTTCCTGCAGGATGGGATTTATCTCCAGAAGGCCCGGCATGCGCTCCTGTTTTGACGTAATTGGATTTGCGCGACCCGAAAAGCAGATAAAACAACGGCTGGGCCTTTTTAACTGTCAAAATTGAAGATGGGAGATACTCGGCCTAATTTTATCGGGGTTATAGGGGAAGAGGGGTAGGGTTTGGAAGAGAGAGGGTGAGAAGAATGGTTTGATAAAAAATTGATTGAATTAATCTCGCTGATTTGGACAAGATTTTAATTTTGATAGATTTCCTTTGATCTGGTGGACAAAAGTGTGAAGTTGAAAACTAATGCTTTGTGTTATGTCTCTGAGTACCCTCCATACATCTAGAGCCCAACCTGTTAGGTATTTCCACTGAATCAAGTTTATCTGTTGCTAAATTATTATCTCACTAACTTGATCAACGTTTCTGACTTTGTAACGGGATTTTCTTTTGTAGGCGTTTATAATGAGAACTTATTTCCTATCCTCTATCTCCAATCCTCTGTAAAATCGATGAAAAGGTTGTCCAGTAAGCATCCTTAACTCGGTTTTGTTAAACCTTATCTTTTGAAGATGCAATCAGTCACTTTGCTTGACTTCGAACTAATATGTTGATCCAGTAAGAGTCTCTCTCTTTTTTCCCACTCATCGACCTACGCCTTGAACAATATGAGGCACGTGTTAAGAGATATTCTTATTGCTACATTTCCTCACATGAAGATGTAAGAGAGACAGATCAAGCACTGCTGTAGGAGCTGTGCCCAAGCGCATAGTTGTTTTGATGGGTTCTATCACCTATTGCTCCTCATTTTTCATACCTGCCGTATCAACCGTAAAAATAAGTCAATTTGAAACCAGAAAAAAACATAATACCGTTGAGCCATATCATATTTCACCTGCATTATTAACCAACGCAGGAATCAATCAATTCGCATCCAAAACCACCAAACGAGTTCGTAAACGTCCCACTTCCGTTATCTAAATACGGGAACCGATCGCGTAACCGGAAACGCGTCCTTTAGGGAATTGCGTTAATTATTTTCGACGGGGCCGATCGCATTAGCGACGCCGCTAATCGTCGATATCTGACGTTAGCGCGTCATTGACATTTTCATAAACCGGATTAATATGCGTCCGAACCGATATTGTGTTTCCGGTGATCGGATTAGTTTTTGCCGGTTCCGGTTTTGAATCGTCCACAGAATACTGTTATTTTGTCATTTATATATGTATAATGTGCCGGGGCTCAATAGGAGGGCGACTGATAACGGATCTAGTTCGATTTTTTCAGTCAGTAGTGGTTATTATTTCTTTCTGGGTCGACAAAAAGCTGTGCTGTGCCTAAGGCGACGTATGGACACAGTTACAGAGTCTACGCAGAACATAACTGATTCTCCTCACGCGCACTGTCGTCATTTATATGCAAACGCTGTTTCAATTTCATAATGGGACTTTACTATTTGACTGATTAACTGAAGAAATCACTTCACTTTGGCCGATTTGACCAATATAGGAACGCTGCGTTACTGATTTTACATCAGTTTATAGGTGATACAGCGTCAAATAGAGAAATCGGAATGTCATCTGATCATGACATGACAGATCGAAAGTTGACACAAGGGAGCATTAAAAAGTTGAACGACGCTTCAAAAACTATTATCGAAATGGAGAGGGAAACTTTAATTGTCACTGCACACAAAACTCCCAAATGTATAAATGTTCTAAAACATTGAATATTTCAATAATTCGTCATGAAAAAAGATGTTTTAGCGAACTGTGAGATCTTGGACTAGTATTAATAACTGCCGGGTCATCAATTTGCAGCGCAGTGCCTACACATAATACAACTGAGCCTTCTAACTTGAACCAAGTGTTGACCTAGAGAGAATTTCTTATAGTGATAGGACGAGTGTTTCTCGACTGGAATTACTGGGGTGAAATTGGCTACCAATTCGAGTAACTAATACCAGTAAAATGATCTAATGGTCTTGTACGTGCTACCTACATTGCTAATGTTATACCTCTTCTCTTTAAAGCAGGATCTCCATAAAGAGCGATACCTTTGTAAATTCCACAAATTTGGTTTACGCTTCGATCCATTCAGTAAACGGCATCTAGAAGTTTTGTGACGAAACTCTTCAGTTTATGGTGGACTAAACTCAAAGCACAGTATCAAATCAGTAATGATGACATAATATTATCAGCAGTAGGATATTTTACTATGAAATCAGGCAAGGGCGTAGCCAGGGTGGGGTTTTGGGGGTTCAAACCCCCCCCGAAATATTTCAGAGTTATTTTTTGCTGCAAAAATAATCTTTCATTTTGCACTTAAACCAACTTATCTCCGGAAATCTAGTTAAAATTATCAATTCATATCAGCAATATGGATGATATTAACTTACTTGCTACAGAAAGCGACCCTCACAATTCCCGGCACCTACAAAGTCAATTGCCAAAATGTCAAAACCCCCCCAAAATTAATTCCTGGCTACGCCCTTGAAATCAGGCATGTTTTAGACATAAATGGTATTTGCACACACACAATTGCTTCGATACGGTCGTGAAGTCTTCACCAGGGGTACGACATAGATAATTTTCAAGACAGCAAACCAGTATCCAGGATCTTAAAACCTGCGTTAACCCTGAAAATACGAACTGTTTCTCCAATCCCCAGATATTTCACTAAAAAACGGAACAAGTCGTGCTGCAGATCCCTAACCTTGTAATTATACAACCAAGACGACGACCTCTCGGAATAATGAGAGGCCTAGATTCTTATTCTTCTTCTTGGCGGCATGTCAACTCGAATAAGTGACAGCAATTAGACCCACCCGGCCTTCATTCACGACGCCCTTGGGACCTCTAATCAAAATTTAATTTCAGGATGAGCTAGGAACAAGGACTTTGCGGAATTTCTATCTAATTACGCCCGATGCCGTATAGGTGGCGCTGCAGCAATAAAGGGGAAGAATCTGGCCTTCAAATTTATTGGATTTATCTCGAATTCACAGACAGGGGAGGTTGATTATTCAAATTTTTCATTAGCATGCAGCCAACATGGGGCAATAAACTTTTTTTGTGATGTTATGAAAAAAGTGAGCATAAAAAAACTTTTACTCGATGCTATAGGAGAAGAAAGATATGAAAAAGGAATATATTACCCAAAACTTAAAGTAAATACCGTAGAATGGTATACAGATGGTTCTAAAGCCACGATAGGTGCCAGCGCTGGAGTATACGGACCAAAAACCAAGTATACACTATCGTTGGACTCATATTCGAGTGTTTTTCAGACAGAAATATGAATAGATGAAAATAAACTATTAAGGGATGTGACATAGTGATCTATTGTAATAGTCAAGCTGCTATTGAAGCACTGAACTCTTATGTCATAGACTTGAAGCTAATATGGAAGTGCAGAAGAAAACTCTATGAAGTAGGCAAGCACCATAAGGTCTCTTTAGTCTGGGTTGCTTGTCATTCAGGAATCAAAGGAAATGAAGATGCTATCACACTAGCCAGAAAGGGAAAACAAACGCCACTTACTGACGCAGAACCTTCCTGTGGTATAGGCATATGCACCTATAAGGAAGAGTTCTTGGAGAAGGAAGTAACTGAAAGAAGCACTCTGGAAGCATCTTACGCGAATAGATCTTTTCGAAGAGTTTCTTTGGAACTACATAGTAGTCTAAAAAGTATTTGGATCTCAGTACAATAACTTACGCCTCCTTACTGGCTTTCTAACAGGACATTGTCGCCTTGGAAAGCATTTCCTTAGAATTGGCTTAACAGTAACTGACGAATTTTGAAACATAGATAAATTGAAAATTGTAATCATCGAAATGAATACAATCTTCAATTTATAGGCTCACAGAACCTTCTTCAGGCGGACTGGGATGATTATTCAAGATGTTGTCAATGAATTTTTTGTTTGTCTTCTTTTCTTTATCTTAAATTCACTTGGCTTCACAGTCGCCAAAAAATTGGGTGTTTCCATCACTCGGAGAAACTTGCATGAAGGCCCTCATTTAGGGCCACTGCTAACATCTCAAAGAGTGAAGAGGAAGTAATCAGTGCTTTCAGTATGCGATCTGTGATGATTGAACTTCTCATTTGACACTACTAGATGTCGCCATCTGTTAGTTGCTACTCGATAGCTTCTAACAAGTAGTCTTAAATGAAGAAGTTTTTCAATAGGATGTTGTCTCTGAAGGAAATAGGACACTGAAGAGGCCTAATGAGGTCGAAACCGGTCTGTCTCTTCCCTCATTGACAACATCTTGAATAATTATCCCAGTCCGCCTGAAGAAGGTTCTGTGAGCCTATAAATTGAAGATTTTATTCATTTCGATGATTATTATTTTCAATTTATCTACGTTTCAAAATTTGTTAGGTTAGCCTCCTTAAAGGCAAAGAATTTTTTGTTTGTCATTTTTTCTTTATCTTAAAGTAACTGACGAGTATAGATTCTGTAGGGAAGAGGAGGAAACTTCTGTTTTCTTAGTTACATAATACTACGCCATTGCGAGCCTGCAAAGTATGTCTTGGACCAGAAAATGATAGGAGAAACGCGGATCTAATCTTCTTGAATGAAGTCCTCTCAGATATTAGAGTTGGAGTATATTTTGGGAAACAGCTTCGATAGGAAGCACAATAGACCTAAAGATCGCAAGTGTGATATAAACAATCTTCGATTTACGAATTTTTTTAATCGGTGCAAATCTCCTCTATTAAGTTTACTGGTCAATAGAATCCTCGAAAGTATAACCACATTTTTATTGAATACAATCAAACTATATCAGTTTTTCTCTTAATGAATCCCAACATAAGGCAATTCATTTCTTATATCTAATCTAACATAGAACAAAGTCTTCTTGTGAAAATTGCAGGAGATGATGCAAAATAATCCACCATTCAAGCTGCGAAACAGCCAATATGAACCAATCGAAAATACCCCTAATCCTCCCGCTTCAACTGAGAACATCCCCGTAAATAAGCCGGGGGTGAATTACAGTGCAAACATGTAGCTCATGGGAGTCTGTAGACGGTCTCTCTTATTACGTTAATGGTATGGACAGGAAGCGCATCGAACGAGGCTTGGGAACCTCAGGGTTCGGAAGCAAGGCCGAGACATCCGAATCTTAGCACGTCCACGATTTGGTTGCGCAGGCGGCGGAAACTGGGGGGGGGGGGAAGGAACGGGGATGTTTGTGACAGGGCGTGGAAAATGGGGTGTTGATGCACGCTTCTCTCATCTAGTTATTTATTTGCCTTTTATTTTTAATATTTATTTTTATTTTCAATTATTTTATTTTTTATTTTCAATTATTTTTGTTTTAATCTTGTTATGGTAAATATCGAATTCAGCAGATATGGACCAGATTTTTGATGTCCATTGAGTCTTCCTGAACACATTAGTGAAACCAACAGGTGGCGGTCTGTTTTGGTTCAGGAAATATTAGTTCCAAAAATGTTTCATCTTCACGTCGCTTTTTCACTATAAAACAAAACAATTCACTGGTCCAATTTAGTTTATATAGACCTTCGAACATTCAACTAACTAATCGAATAGTTCCATTCAGGTAAATAAATTATTAATGCAACATCGAAATTCTAGAGGTATCACATTATCACAAATTCTAAGGAAAGCCTGCCGTTCTTCATGGTAAGTTTGGCACCACTGCTCTGTCCTTCGGCGAGTGACATATCAATGATGGCGGGAATAACGAAAAGGCATCGTATCATTCGGGCGAATTAATCTCGGCAGTGCCAAATCTACCATAAAAAACGGGCGGGCTTTTTTAGAATTTGTGGATTGTGGTGCCTCTAGAATTTCGATGATTGTTGCTGTTATATTATTAGAATATACCTGAAATTGAAACTGAGCGAATGGTTATTGAATTTACGAAGGAGATTAGGATTTAGAGATTATGGACTAAATTGGAGCAGCGAATTATTTGTTGTTTTATAGTGAAAAGTGAAGTGACGATCTGGAAACATTTGGAACTTTGGGGGTCCATATTTCTAAAAAAACTAAGAAATACACCAATTGATACAGTTAATTTTTATTCTTTACAGTTTTCTGATAGTTAATATCATGTTTGTTAAAGATTTCTGTAACGCAGGAGGTATGTTGCATTCTCGGTAGATGTCATGTTATAAGAATCGTTAAATTCAATTTTGCATTCAAACCATTAGAATTAATATGTGTAAACAAGCTAAATTTTTTCTTCAATTTTTTATATCGCTTATCTCTTGAGTTGAGTTCTTCATAAGATGTATTTTCGAAGTTCGTTCTTTTCCATCTTAGCCGTTGCACAGTTGAGTAAATTAAAATTTCGACAAACAGTAGAGTTTTCAAGAAAACCAGCATTTTTGAATTATTTTGATAGCTGAATTAATTCTGCTGATTAAGGCGTTAGCAATTAAATTTGGATAGCCAAGTCGAATTTTATTCAAACTGCAATTGAGTGAAAAATCCTCGACTACGAGGGGTAGTTATATTCTTTATTTTTTTTACGTACTGTAATTTTCACCTTTGGACACATTAAACCCGTTCGAGTTTTGGCAAGGAAATTTTGGGTGAATGGTGCATACTTCCTGGTTTTTATGGTTTTATGGTTCATATAGCGTGTCTGAGAAAGGTTACTACATACTTGGTTTGGTGCAGTCACTTGCGAGGGAGTTCATCCTAATTTAAGATAAGTTCCTTATCATAACTGGATCTTTCATATATCCATTGACATAATTTTAATATCACCTGATAATAGATATTTCTGTACATTTTAAATTCACAAAATTTCTCTCAGTCATCAATTCTCACATATAAATTCTGTCAGTTTCATAAAAAGATTCATAGTTTGGTGCATTTTAAAAATTTTCCTAAATCAACATTTTTTATTCAAAATTAAGATTTTTTTCATATTATTCAATTTTACTCCACCCCAAAATCACTCATTGTCGTTGATTATCAGTTATCACTTCAGTTTTAATAACCAATAGTGAACATTGTTCTAAGTGCCGGTATTTCACTTGATTCTGTTTTCGAATATTGTTTAGAAATTTCAAAATTGTTAATAAATTTTACTCCATAGTATTTAGGACTTGTACATGTAACGATTAATCTTTAGGCAATAGATTTGTGAGTATTCAGGTATGAAACCTGAGTACTATTATTATTAAGGCATCTAACCTAACCCTGATTGAGTCTCGTCTCAAAATAAATTGGATATTGTAATTTACAAATTATTGATTTTATTTTATTATCACAGAAACTGCATTATAACAAAAAATACCGTAGCAATTGGCGCCCAACATACCAACCAGTTCATTATTCAGCAGTTGTACAGGACAGTGTTCACTATATCCATTGAAGCCAGGACACACTATTCTGAATTCTGAAGAAGGATCCATCTATGCTTGAGGAACACCATCAGTTTGAGCTGTGAAGTTTTTCGGTTTTTGGTGAGACGCTTTTCTTTTCTCTATTGGACCATTTTTTTTTCTTTTACTTGTGACTTTTACACTGGATAGACACATTTATTAACCATGGCTAGCATGTTTTTGAAAATTGAACCTGATCGATTAATTAGGGAGGAACTCGAATATGAAATTTCTTTAAGAGGTTTGAAGACTGAAGGTTCAGTATCAGAATTGGTTAAAATTTTGAGAGGGTTGTTGAAATTAGAGTCAGAGGGTCAATCATTCAAAGAATATTATAACTTTGATGCGAAAACTGAATTAGACATATGTTCTACCAAAATCCGTGAAATTGAAGTTCATCTCAAAGAACCTTTTTCGAGTTCTATGCAACGTAAAATTAGAACAAAATTGAGTCATTTAATGGGTAGATTGGACAGAATCAAACCATCCGATGATGATAAGTCTTCATGTGAGTTAAGATCTAAATTACTTACTGCGGGTTTGAGGTTAATTTCTATATATGAGAGTAAGTTATCTTCCGATTCTGGAACAACAAAGTCAATGCCTGCCGAAGTAGAGTTCGAACAAAGTTTGTTGAATCAAAAAGCTGGGAGTTCAACACCCACACATAATTTGTCTCCTAATATTTCTGCTGCAGTGCAAAATACTAGTTTAACAACAGCAACGAACATGCTGCAAAATTTGAATTTAGCTGATCCTAGAATTCCTTTGAAAAGTTTTGGAATAAAATATTCGGGTAGGAATGATTCTCTAAGTTTGAATGCTTTTTTTGAGAGAGTGAATGATATAATGGAAACAAGAGGATATTCAGAAGAATTTATGTTCAAAATCGCGTCGGAACTATTCGAGGGTGAGGCATTAGTTTATTATAGAGCCGTAAAAAACATAGCTCATGATTGGAAAGAGCTAATTGGTCTTTTTCGAGAAGAATTTTTCAGAGACGGAGACAGAAAAATCTTTGAACAAATTAAAGGAAGAACTCAAGGTGAAACAGAAACTATAGCTATCTATGTGGCTTATATGCAAAACTTGTTCAATAGATTGTCTTTCTCGGTCGATGAAAAAGTTAAGTTAGAGTTAATTAAAGATAGAATTAGGCCAGAATATAGATTAGGATTCGGATTAATAGATGATATCGATTCTCTCGAGATGTTGATCAAACTGGGTCGTAAACTAGAAGATAATAAACGTTATGTTAGTAATTTTATTCCACCATCGTCGAATAAACATGCTATTGAAGTTGATTTGGAATATAAACGGGAGTCAACTAGAAGTAAATTGAGTAATTTGGAGACTGAAAAACAAGTTAGTTTTCGTGATTCTCAACCAGGTAATTCTAAGTCGAAAAGTGAACAATATGACAGTAGTAATAGGTTCAGGAACAGAAGCAGATCGAATTCAAGAAATAGAAATAGGTCGAGTTCGCGAGGTAGTACTAGATCTAGAGATTCTTCAAAAAATAGACATTGTTATTCAGAAGTTAATTATAATAAAAGTGGACAATGTTCAAGTAATTTATATAGAACTCAGAATAAATCTTATCCTAATAACGATCACTCACGTTTTAATGAAAATAGAACTTCAAATATAGACAAAAAAGTTTCGCATAATAGTAAAAGACCTATAACAATGAACGATAGGACTACAGGTCAGAATTCTTCTCAAGACTCATCAGTTATTTGCTTCAAGTGTCAAGGTAGAAACCATTTAGCTAGACATTGCACAGTAAAGTCGATTCGATGTTTCAATTGTGGTAGGTTTGGATTTACAAAGTTAACTTGCCCCGATTGTAATAATTTAAACTACTAAAGAAGTCAAGTGTAGACCGAGCTTCGACTTCGGAACGTCCATCGGTTAATCAACATAAAACTACTGATGATGAACATAATATAAATTCAGATACTTTAGATTTTGTTTGTTCTAAAGAGGAAATCGAACTTTTCAATAATAAATATAAACCTGTTTTGAATTATATTCTAGATGGAGTTTCAGGAGGAGAATGTCCATATATTTCAGTTGACATTTATAATAGGGAATTTAAAGGATTATTAGATTCAGGAGCTAATCAAATATTTATTAATGAATCCACTTACGGATATTTACATCAATTAGGCATAACTTTAAATACGGATAATGTATCGTCATGCGTTTTAGCTAATAATCAAGAACTCAAATGCTTGGGATTTGTTAATATACCCATTACTTTGGAAAATAAAACACATATCTTTAAATGCTTTGTTATATCTGACTTGCGTCATAGCATCGTCTTGGGAACTGTTTTTTGGATTAAGATGGGCATAGTTCCGGATTTAAGGAAAGGGTATTGGAGTTTTAGCAAGGAACAATCTTTCTCTGCTGATTGTCTGAATTCTTTACAGGCAGCTGAAGATTTAACACATTCGCAAAAGGAAAAACTGAATATAATCGTCGATGGTTATTTTGATAAGATGAAAAATGTTAAACTGGGTTGCGTAAAAAATATAGAACATGAAATAATAACAAGTAGTAAACCTATAAAATCAAAATATTATCCTGTGAGCCCTTACATGCAGGCTAAAATTAATGAAGAAGTAGACAAAATGCTCGATTTGGATGTTATAGAACCTTCTAACAGTGGTTGGAGTTCACCAATCCTTATGGTCCCGAAGAAAGATAACTCTTATAGATTTTGTGTAGACTTTCGGAAACTCAATGCCGTAACCGAGAAATGTGCGTACCCTTTGCCGCATATATCTTCAATTCTTGACAGTTTAGGTAATGCCAAATATCTAACTTCTTTGGATATAAAAAATGCGTATTGGCAAATAAAACTTTCTGAAAAAAGTAAGCAATATACAGCCTTTACAATTCCTGGCCGTGGTTTGTATCAATTTAAAAGATTAGCATTTGGCTTAACCAACGCACCCGGTACTTTTCAAAAAATAATAGACGTCCTTCTTGCCGAATTTTCGGGTTATGTTTTCAGGTATTTAGACGATATAATTATAGTTACACCAGACTTTGAAACGCATTTGCGTATTTTAAAAAGTATTCTCGACAAGTTGGCTGAAGCAAATTTAG